>JAABKJ010007545.1:9551129-9990304 GCA_011634705.1 Andricus grossulariae
CCTCTTTTACACTTCCCTCTCCTATTTCAATATTTCTGACCCTTTTCTTAAATTGTTATATTCCTTCTATTGACCAATCCCCTCTTCCTGCTCTTTTTACTTCTGATTTTTTTTATCCATATTGTTATTACTTCCTTTTTTTCTCTAATTTCACTATTATTGCAAAGTGAATCGAATCTATATAATTTCCTACCTTTTGTTTCTTGACTTTCTCTTTAACCTCATAAAATTTTTTCTCTAGAAAACCTTTAAAAAAAACATTTTCACTTTTGTTATGGCCTACAGACAATAATCCTTTCTACTCCTATATTTTTGAAATTTATAATAACTCTCATTGTTTAATAATTATGAATTTTTTGTATATAATTAACGAATTTTGGATTTTCCTTTACGTAGAAATACAGCAAATTATAATTATCCGGTTAACGTAAAATATTAAGTGTAGATGTGAGGCAATATTTTCGAGTGCTGTTTGTCAAAAATTGGTAATATTTTAAATATTTTTGAAAATGTAGTATATTTTACAATATAAAAATTGAATTTTTTACTTTTCCTACACAGGTTCTGCCTAATATATTGATGCAAGTGTAACTGCAAGTGTAAGGAGTTTGCCTAAAATCTTATTTCTAGATTTTAAAGCGAACATACACAGAAAACTTTTATCACATTTTATAAATCGTTATTTTAATTTATTAAGTACTATGAATAAATATATTTCTATTTATTGTCTTGAAAATATTGAAAATTCACCAAAGACATCTGCTAAATAAAACAGTTTTTTTTCCTGCAATTTTTTACTTTTTGTCAATTTTTTACATAGAGGGATGTAATAAATGAAAAAATAATAATTTTCATATTGATTTATTATTATCTTTGAAAATATTCTTTTAGAAGAGTGTTTGAAAGTTGTTTTTTTGGAAATTTCCAACTTTTTGTCCATTTTTTAGAAAAAAATAATAAAATAATAAATTATGGTTAGTAAGAAAAATGGTTCAACAATTTATTATTATTTGAAACAATAGTCATCCAGAATAGAGTTTAAATGTGTGGTATTTTATAAATTTTCTAACTTGTTTTTGGAAAACTATTGTTTCACATTAAAAATAATTATTTAATAAGCAATCAAAATTTATGATTTTTTTCATACTTGATGTTTCTTTTATGTTGATAACTAAAAAGCCGAAGAAAAGTTAGAAAAAAGTGTAAATATCTGTCTTTAATATGAGAGAAGATATTCATAAACAATGAAAAATTCTTTGAAAAAATACTCTGTTAACTTAAATCAATTATTATTGCTTAAACAATTATATTGGTTGATTTTTAATTAATATTACCTCACTCTAAATAAAAAGTTAAAAAACGATTAAAAATTCAGAAAACCCTGCAACTTTCTAGCACTAATCTAATAGAATATTGTTATAAATGATAATGCACTATTTTAACAATTACTTTTGTTAACTGAAAATCAATAATTCCTCTCTCTTTTTTTAGATGTATATTTTTTTCAGAAACGCAGTTTTTTTTATCAATAAATAAAAAATAGAATTTCAAAAATCAGTTTTTCGCCATTTTTTTTAATTCAAAAAAGCAAAACACTTGTTTGAAACTTAAAATTTTACAATTAGAAAGCCTCAGTAGTAAAAGAAATTTAAAAGTTAAGGAAGACATTTTTTTAATATTTAGCAATATTTTACTTTTTATTCAAAATGAGCAATTAGAAATCTAATATTAAAAATAAACCATTTTAAACTGATTTATTTGAAATAGATGATAGTTTTGATAAAATCCAAACTTAATTTAAAACAGGAAAATATTTAGACAAATAAAAATTATAATTTACATTTTTGAAGATATCCAAATAAAATATTAAAGCTTCCTAAAGTTTCTCAAAGGTTTCAAGAAAATAGGAACAATTCCCCAAGTTTTCTGGCAAAATTTTAAATAATTTTGTATTCAAATAAATTAATTTCAAGAGAATATATCAAGATTTTTTAGAAAAACTTTTCATCAAAAAACGGTAGTATTGAACTATTATTAATTTGAAGAATAATCAAGTAAATTAAAAATATATTTAGAAGTTTTCAAAAGATTTAAAATAATTTGCAACGTGAAAATATTTCAATTTCGAATACAAAATTTATATATTTCGCAAGCATTTTAAAAGGTTTTAAATTGATAAAAAATTTGTATCAAAATTTCTCGAAAAACTGACAATAATTTTTTTGTTGGGAAATTAATTTTCAAAGAATATTAAATAAGATTAACGGCTTTTAATTAAAAGACTTTAATTTAAAAAATAAAAATTTTGAAGTATTAATTTATTGCTGAATAACGATTATTTCTTATTGTCTTTTAATTTTTTGTAATTTAGCAAAATTTTTAATTTATTGTATTTATTTGTAGAATCCTGTAAAAATAGTTTTTGATTACTTTACTTTTTTCTAACAAAAATTCTACTAGGGGTTTTCCAGTACAAACGGTTTTTAATACGTGAAATATTATTTTATAGTGATAAAAAATATTTGAATAATTGTTTAAACAATTTATTCTTGTTTATAGCAATTTTCCCCTAAAACAGAGGCATAAATATGCGTCTTTTTCTGAATTCTTCAAATAATTAGCTAAAGTTAACTAAACTAGATTTTTAACAATTTATTATTTATAACAATATTCTCTCATAATAATGCTAGTAAGTTGCGTTTTTCTTCTAAAATGTCGAATCATTTTTGAATATTTCACTCGCAGTGGAATAATGACGAATCAAAGTTAAAAAACATAATTGTTCAAATAATAAACATTGATTAATTTTAATAACTACCTTTTCTCAAAGAAATGCTAGGAAGTTGTGTTTTTTGAAATTTATTTTTTTATTTATTTTTTGCTTTTTAGTTATAAATAAGTTATAAATAAAAATCAAAGGGAATCATTCCTCAAATTTTATTCCATTTTTTACTGAATAAAGTATTTTCCATTTTTTCCTAATGTTTTGAAAATATTAATTCAAAGAAAACTACTATTTTATAGTAGAGATTTTCACCCGATTATTATTTTCTACTAAAATAAGGTATGAATGATTAATTTTTGAATTTTTATATTATTTGATTATTTTATTTCGGCAAATAACGTCATATTTGAATTTTCAAGGATAAGCTCGCCTAACCAAAGTCTATCAGTAACTACTTCAGGGAAGATTTACATTCAATACAATCCGTGAAGAAAATTTAAAGAAATTCAAATGCTTCTTTTTACTTCCGAAAAGAAAATACATACAAAAGTAAGAGATGTTTTAACAAAATAAATCTATTTAATGTTTATATTTTACTTATTTATAACTAGAGTAAAAAAAAGTGGAAAATTTTGGAAAAACAACTTTATAGCATTACTCTAAAATAAGATAGTTATAAACTATAATTATTTCTTTAAATAATTATATTCGTTAAATTATATTATTTATTACCTGACTGAGTAAAAAGTGGACAGAAAGTTAAGTTTCAGAAAAACCGCAGCAATCTAGCATTACTATATGAAAAGGTAGTTATAAGCAGTAATGTATTTTTTTTTAAATTATTTTTATTAATTTTGTTTAATCATTATCTCACAATAAGTGAAAAGTTAGAAAATTCAGAATGAACCGCGACTTTCGACCTCTATTCTGAGAAAAGCAAACTACTATAAAAAACTGTATATATAAAGAAAATTGTTTACAAATTATAATACTTTTTTTCGATCATAAATTTTAGTACAATATAATATATAATGTATCAGTAACAATTTGTAGTAAAACCAACTGCATAGGCAAATATTTCACGTTTTTTTTTTGAGATCCTATAAAACAGACCTATGTCTATAAAATTCAAAAAGTGATTTTTTTATATTCATTTTATGGTTAATTGGGAAGAGAGATGTTGAGGGACACCTCGATATCCCCACTACTACCGATTCTGTAAGAAATGTACAAAAACGTCTTTTTCCTCGTGGGAGATACATATCAAACTGAATTAGTTACTCTGAATAAAAAGTTTAAAAACCAAAAAATATGCCTATTTTTAAAATTCAATAAATTGGGGGGGGGGGACATAAAAATTCCAAAAAAGTTCCAATCCGTTTGTAGACCACCCTGTTGTACAAGCTTGAAAAATGAAATTTTCTCACGAGCGAAAAAAGTAGTAAAAGGAGTGTTGAAAGGGGCTTACCAAAGATCAAGGACCAGCCGTAGTACACAGATGCACATTACAAAACACCCACGTTACACCGATGACCCAAGTTGGGAAAGGTCACGTCAGTATCAGATTACGGGGTCGTGATCTATCTCTGGCACTCCACGAGGCAGACGGTTTTCTGGAGGGGGGGCGAGGGGGGGGGGAGATGATGGGAGGGAGTCTCGAGGACGACGATCGAGAAACGTGGACGGGTTACCCGCACGAAACCGTCCCGTCCCGTCCCGAGGGTTGCACCATGTACCGAGCGCGTGGCGCTTATCGTTTTGCAAAACACACGCGTCGCGCACACTCACCTCGGTCGAAAGCGTTTAAAATCCGCCGCGACAGGAGAACTTGCCCGATGCGAGGTTCAACAGAGACTGAGAACTGAGGAGTAAACCCCTCCCCTCTTCAGCCACCCCAGCCACCCACGCGAACACGATGACGACGGACCAATAGGCGCTGTCCCCTGCGCAACCCCCCCGACACCCGGAGCGATTGACCACATGCTATCCACTCCCTCTCATGTTGTCTAAACATCGATTCGATTGTTTTCCACTGTCAATGTTGTCGATCGCGACGAGGGTAAAAGTGACGGATTTTAGACCGGACGGGAAGAAAAATGGCGGGTTGACACGTGGAATATGACACGTGAGAATCTAAGTAGATTGCTAGAGAAAAGAGGATTTGATGATATATCATCAGATATAATAGGATCGTATAGGATCGGATAAGATAGAATTGATTATGATCTGATAAGATGGTATAGGATTAGATAAGATTGGAGCGGATGGGACCGGATATGATAGGATAGGCTCAGATAATAAAGGATCAGAGATGATCAAATAGGATAGGAGACGGGAGGAAAACATATAGGATCGTATGTTATTGGATAAGATAGGATCGGATATGATAGGACAGGATTGGATGGGACAAGATAGAATAGTACAATAAATTGAATATTTTAGGTTGGGATCAGATTAGATCCGATCGAATAGAATATGGTAGGATAAATTGGATAGGATCGGATAGGGCATGGTATGATAATATGCGATCAGATATAACAAGATCGTATAGGATCGGAATAGATAGAATTGATAATGATCGGATAATATTGGATAGGATTAGATAAGATTGGAGCGGATGGGGCCGGATATGATAGGATAGGATCAGATAATAAAGGATCGGAAATGATCAAATAGGATAGGAGACGGGGGGAAAACATATAGGATCGTATGTTATTGGGTAAGATAGGATCGGATATGATAGGACAGGATTGGATGGTATAAGATAGAATAGTACAATAAATTGAATATTTTAGGTTAGGATCAGATTAGATCCGATCGAATAGAATATGGTAGGATAAATTGGATAGGATCGGATAGGATATCGCACGATAATATGTGATCAGATATAATAAGATCGTATAGGATCGAACAAGATAGAATTGATAATGATCAGATAATATTGGATAGGATTAGATAAGATTGTATCGTATTAGATAAGATTGGATCGGATGGGAGCGGAGATGATAGGACAGGTTCAGATAATGTAGAATCGTATATGATCAAATAGGATAGAAGACAGAAGGATAACATACAGGATCAGAGATGCTAGAATAGGATCGTATACTATTGAGTAAGATAGGATCGGAAAGGATTGGACAGGAACGGATAGGATAAGATAGAGTAGGATAATAGACAGGATATTTTAGGCCAGGATCGGATAAGATACGATCGAATAGAATATTGTATGATAGGTTGGATAGGATAGGGTTTGATAATATCTGATCAGATATAATAAAATCGCATAGGATCGGATAAGACAGGATTGGTTATGATCGGATAAGCTTGTGTAAGATTAGATAAGATTGGATCGGATCAAATGAGATAGGATGCAAATAGATAAGATTGGATTAGATTAGATAAGATTGGATCCAATTGGACTGGAGATGATAGGATAGGCACAGATAATGAAGAATCGTATATGATCAAATAGGATACAAGACGAAGGGATAACACATAAGACCAAAAAGGCTAGAATAGGATCTATGCTATTGAGTCACATAGGATCGGATAGTATTGGACAGGAGCGGATAGGATAGGATAAAATAGAATAGGATAATAGATAGAATATTTCAGGATAGGATCGGATAAGATGCGATCGAACAGAATATGCTGTGATTAGTTGGATAGGTGGGAATAGGAATGTATCGATTAAGATTGGATAGAATCGAATAGGATTAGATAAGAAACGATAAGATCGGACAGAATAAAATAGCATACGATATGATATTATAAGATAGGATCGCATAGGACTAAGCAGGGTAGGATTAGATATGATTGTATGGAATGGGATGAATTAAGACAGGATGGGATCACATATGATAAGGTAGGATCAAATAGAATCAGAGAAAATTGAATAGAAATGTATAGGATAGGCTACGATGTGATTATATATGTTCAGATATAATATGATGGTATAGGATCAAAAAAGATAGGATTGGATATGATCGGATAAGGTTGTATAGAATTAAATAAGATTGAATCGGATGGAACCGGATATAATAGAATAGGCGCAGATAATAAAGGATCGTATACGATCAAATAGAATAGGATACGGAGGGGTAATGTATAGGATCGGAGAGGCTAGAATAGGATACTATGCCATTAGGTAAGATAGGATCAAATAGGATTGGACAGGATCGAATAGAGTAAGATAGGATAGGATATGGTATGATATTATAAGATAGAATCACATAGGATTGAGCAGGATAGGATTATATATGATTGGATGGAATGGGATCAGATAAGAAAGGATAGGATCATATATGATGAGGCAGGATCGAATAGAATAAGATATAGTTGGATAGGAAAGTATGGAATAGGCTAGGACGTGATTATATATGTTGAGATATAATATGATCGTATATGATCAAATAAGACAGGATTGGATATGATCGGATAAGATTGGAACGGATTACATGAGATTGGATCGGTTGGAACCGGATATGATAGGATAGGCTCAGTTAATAAAGGATCATATATGATCTAATATGATAGGAGACGGAGGGATAACATATAGGGTCAGAAAGGATAGAATAGGATCTATGGTATTTGGTAAGATTGGGTAGTATAGGATATAATAGGATTTGATAGGATATGATATGGTGGGATATGATAGGCTAGGCTAGGCTAGTGTAGGATAGGATAGGATAGGACAGGATAGGATAGGGTGTGATATAATATGATAGGATAGGATAGCATAGGATAGGATAGGATGGGATAGGATAGGATAGGATAGGAAAGGATAGGATAGGATAGGACCTCATAAGATAGGATCGCATAGGATTGAGCAGAATTGGATGAGATATGATTCGATTGAAAGGGATCAGATATGATAAGGTAAGATGGAATAGAATAGGATAGAATTGTATGGAAAAGTATGGGATAGGCTAGGATATGATAATATATGATTGAATAGGATATAATAATATAGAATATGATAAAACAGGATAAGATGAGACAGCACATAATAATATAAGATAGAATAAGATAGGATATTATAAGATAGGATAAGATAGGATATGGCGGGGTATGATGAAGTAATATTAAATACGATTATATAGGATAGGGAATACGTGGACAGAATAGGATGAGTTTGGATCCGATGGGACCTGATAATATATGATAGGGTCGGATATTATAGGATTGCATTGATCGGATAGGACAAGATACAATCGTATAGGCTTAGATAAGACCAGATAGGATAGAATTGAATAGGTTCGGATCAGATGGAATGTGTCGAGATAGGATAGAATAAGATTGAATAGGATCAAAAATGATAGGGTCGTAAGAGATCAGATAAGGTAGGATCAGATACGATTGGATTAAATAGGATCGGATGAGATAGGATAAAATCGGATGGGATAGGATAATATAGGATATGATAAGACCGTATAGGATAATATAGGTTAGAATAATGTAGTATATGACAAGATATGATAAGGTAATATACAATAGGATAATATAGGATAGAATACGATGGGACAGGATTGGATAAGAGTTAATCTGATAGAGTCGGATTATATAGGGTTGAATATAATCGGATAGGATACGATACGGAAAGGATACGATACGATCGGATAGGATCGGTTAGGATACGACACGGATAGAATATGATCGAATAGGATTGAATAGGATCATACGAAACAGGACTAGATAGCATAGGATAGGAATGGGATCCAACATTTTTTGGTCATTTTCAGTAGGCTCCGTTTTTTAAGGTATTTTAAAAATATTTTTAAATTGTTTAAACAATTATTATTTTTCCGGATTTGAAATCAAAAAATAACAAGAAAATATATCTAATGCGAGAACAGTAAGAAAAAATAGAATTTTGTTTCCCCCAAAGAAACAAAAAAAATACCGCATGGGAAATCTATAAGCACACTGTCATTCCGAAAAATTTTATGAAAAAAATGTTAGCTTCTTGAAAAAAAGTTGTCTTTTTTTTACAAAAAATTGAAATAAGTTTATCATTTTTTAATGTTTGTTTAGTTTTTTCAGGGAATCAATGAGAATTGCAAAAAGAACTCACCTAAGCGGGTTTTCTGGGTCGCTGATTACGAATCCGGAGCCCGATTTGCAAAATTCAAAATGGCGGATCCAATATGGCGACGATTTTTCAAAAAAATAATGGATATTCATGGAACTTAGCATCTGGGGTTTTTTGGGATCTCGGATAGGGAATCTGAAGTCAGATTTAAAAAAATCAAAATAACGGATTCAATATGGCGGACGAGTTTTCAAAAAATTAATTGACTTTCATGAAACTTGACATCTAGTGGTTTTTGGGTTATCTGATAACGAATCTGATGTGGGATTTCGAAAACTCAATATGGCGGATTCAATATGGCGGACGAGTTTTCAAAAAATTGATGGATTTTTATGAAACTTGGCATCTAGGGGTTTTTGGGGCCTCTGATAACAAATCTGAAGTCAGATTTTCAAAATCCAAAATGGCGGATCCAATAGGGCCGAAGATTATTGTAACCATATTCAGCAGAAATCCTTGGTACAGGGACCCTCTATCCGCAACCCGAGGACGCGTTCGGTGGCTACGTCATAGGCCCTTCAGTTCTATTCGAAAGGAATAGAAAATAAATAGAAATATATATATATATATAACTGGCCTCACGGTCCAAAATTAGCTAAAAACCGTGAAAATAAAGAGATTTTTCACGAAAATATGGGAATAAATTCTTCCAAATAAAATGAATGTAGGTACTAATATTAAATTAAAATTAAAACACTTAAAATTCCTAATATTTCGAGTAAAGATATTGCATTTTCAACAAAATAGATGAAGATTATTTTTTTAGCAAAAGGACGAATTTTGAACAAAATATTTAATTTTTTTATCAAGGAGATAAATCTTTAATAAAAAAATGAATTTTTAAAGAAGTAGTTCAACCTTCAACCAAGTATTTGAATTTTAAATAAAAACCGTAGAATTTATCCAATAAAGACGGATTTTCAACAAAATAGTTTATTCTCCAATCAAAAGAAGTAAAAAAATATGTCAACCAAATTGGTGAATTTTCAAGCAACAGGATGAATTTTCAATAAAATAGTAACATTTTAATCTAAAAAAATAGATTTTTAACAAAGTAGTTTCACTTTTAAGCAAGTAGTTGAATTTCGAATGAAAAAATATTTTCATTTAGAAGCGAAGACAGCTAAGTTTACAAAAAAAAGACGAAATTTAAAGGATAGAACAAAAAAGTCAACTAATTGTTGAATTTTTAACCCAAAAAGAATTTTCAACAAAATAGGTACATTTTAAAGCGAAGAGATGTATTTTCGAATAAAATTATGAATCTTCAATCAAAACAACGAATTTTTTACGAATTAGTTATATATTTAGTCCAGTAGTTTTATTTCAACAATAAAAAAGGAATTCTCAACGAAAAATGTAATAGTGCATATTTCAACAAAAAAATATGTTAATTTTAAAATCAAAAACAGTCGAATTGGTCCAAAATGGACGAAAGAAATAATTTTAACCAAATTGCTGAATTTCCAAGCCAGGAAGAAGAATTTTATACAGCAGATTTGAATTTTCAACCCAAATTATATATTTTCAACAAAAAAGTTAATTTTCAACTTAAGATTTGATCTTTCAAACAAAAAAGATGAATTTCTAGTAAAATTTTGGAATTTTCAACAAAAGAATAGAATTTTCAGCATAAATTAAAAAGTTTGTTAATAACAAAAGATGAATTCTTAACCAAAATTATAATAGTCAACTTTTTAACCAAAAACAATTCTTTCAGCCAAAATAGTTGCATTTTCTTATTGGGTTCTATTAATTCAAGTCGCATTTAAGTGGTAAAACGTAAAAAAGAGGCTACGAGTACACACTTTTGGATTTTGTGTCACACTTTTGTAAATCCGGACTACTTAAAATATGTCGGACTAACCAACATTTTAGGCCCCGAATGTCTCTCTTTTTAATTAAAACAAAAATGATTTCAAGAAATAATTTCTAGAGAAACCATCTTAATAAGTAATAAAATACGTAAAACGGTGTATCTGAAAAAAGTATATTATGTGTGCTTGTAGAAACAAAATTTTGGAAATCGAAAGTAATATGCAAAAAAGTAGCGTATAATAGGGTCCTCTGATAAAGTATAACTAACGTGGATTTTATTGTTATATGGCTTGGTTTTACATGTTAGCAAACTGCGTATTTGAAAAAATTGCTATCCTCATAATAATTTCTTTCTTGCAGAAGGGAGACTGTGGGGTCCAGCGATACAATTTTTTTAAAGATAAAGATAATGTCCTCTATATTCTCACTTGCGTGGTGGAGTGCGCATGTGCGAACGTCACTGGGCTGGAAACGGCCACATTACAACTGCTTCACGTGCATGTAATGGCGCGTTTTCAATGGGTGTCAGACAAAAAATACTTTATGTGACTCCGGTGCATAAACGCGTTTTTATGCGACAGCGTAGAGTATCGTAACGCTGTACATTACGATACAGCGGACGATCACTCTTCACATGATACTCTACGCTGTCGCAACAAAACTTGTAAATGCACCGTCGTCACATAAAATAGTATATGCGCCAATGAGCACAATTCGCGTCTTCATGCGACTCGCTTACAATGCTCACAGGACTTATCTCACCTCGGCCTCGATCATCCTGCAAGCGTTGCCGCTCGTCGCGTAAAGACCCTAATTATGCACCTCGGCACATAATATACTATTAAATAACTCAGATTTCTGCACGGAAAATAATAAGCTAGATACATTGATGAGAACAAGGAATCAAAATCTACTTGGTGATGAAAGTGTATTAAAAAAATTATATATTTCAATCTTTGATCTTCTTGCATTTTTTTCTAATGTATTTTTATCAGTAGAAAGTGAAAAAGTGTTCAACAAATTTTTCAAGCCTAGCTAAAAAAATGTTTAAAACACATAAATAAATAGAAAACTAGCTAAAGAAAAGGCGCTTATGTTTGAATATACTTTCGTTCAATATTATTATTATTATTCGTACAATATTATATAAAGTCCCCTTTTTTACTTAAAATGTAACTACTGAACAGCTGTGATCCCTGATATTCTGTTTAACTGCTGTTATCTTTATTTCACAAGTAACTTTCTTCAGCTCTTTTTATTTTTTAATCTAAATCATAATTCAGAAAAGTATTTTTGATTCGCCTAAAGATTTTACGCGAGTTATTCCGAATCGAGGACAAGACTGAAGGAGCTCCGGTACAGGCTTTTCCGATTTCCGAAGGCGCAAGAGGCTCGGTCGTTGCGCATTGTATCTGCTTACGAGTAGGATATTGTATTGGTCGTGTTGCGATGATATCTATCCCTGATTCTAGAAGACGCTTTGGGCTACGTGGTGACAACTCCATTGTCTCGAACGACACCTCAGCCCCATTTTACCCCACTTGCCTCGAGTGCGACACAGACTCGTAGATAAAGATGTCCAATATCGTTTCTCGCATCTCCAGATACTGGATACTAAAAATAATCATCAAAAAGTTTATTTCCATTTTCAAAATTCAGTGATAATTGAAATGTTATGATTTATCTAATGATGATTTCGGATAATACCGTAAAATGGGGCTAAGCGGCTCGTTGTTCTTGTTTTTTTACAATAAAATGCAAAGAGAATTTTACATTGGTTATTGATGTTTCAAATGTATAATCTCCGTCTGACCCTCTTAGGTCCTATAAAGGACAAACATACATTTAATTCATAAACAACTCTATATCCTCCCTTGAAGTGTGAGCGATTTTACCCAACAATTTCTCGCTAAGTCACTCACTCCTAAAAAGAATTAAAGAAAAGTTCTTGCAATGAAAATTTACAGAAACCGTAATTATTTATACATGTTCTAATCATTTTAAAAGAAAATAAAGTAACTAAAACTTACGGCAACGTTAAATAATTTTGTTATTGTTACTTAGAACATAGCCAGATTAACTATAAAAATGTGAATATTATTAATTATAAGAAATAATGTAGTGGGTGATCTAGTTTCCCATAAACGCGCTGCTTAGCCCAATTTTACAGTAATATAAACATTTAATTAAAAACCTATTTTAAAGTAAGCTTTAGACATTAGAGCCAATAAAAGAAGCTAAAATAGGTTATTGTTGAGAAGATTAGAATTCTGAACTAAAGTTTTAGTCAAGACGATCTTTATTTTTAAAATAGAATTGCTTGAATCTTGACACATCCAACGTTGGTAAAGTAGATCTTTCACTGAAGCTTTTACAGCCAGAGATTAATAATATCAATTTTAAGACTTGTAGTTTAGCATTTTTTGTATGGAAGGCTTTATTTGGTATTTGTTCGAAAATCAATTTCTTTTATTTTTTCAAATCGGAAAGCTAAACATTTCAAAACGTACAGTTCTTACTGTTTTTTTTCGGAATTGTACAATTTTGCAAATTTTGAAGGTACCTAGTAAATAACAAATATTTAAATCTCAAGCATGTGTGCAATGTCTTAAAATTTAATTATTTGCCTGAAAGTTTTTTAATAATTGTGAATGTAATTTCCGCAAGTTATTAGTAGCGTTGTGTATTCTCTTCCGGCATATATTGCCGGATTACAATTTTCTCTTCTGGCATATTCTTCTCTTCCGGAGAGGAATCGCAGGATTATATGCAGGAAGGCAAAAAGGGATTACTACTTTCCTCCCTAGGTAAAATCACAAACCCGTTTTCAGAAGGAAAGTTACTGAAGCACTGAAGTATCCGAAATAACGTACTCTCGTTGCTGAAATAAGTTGATAAGCGCGTCATTAAATTTTCTATTCCGGCATATTTTGCCGGAGATTGATTTCTCAACTTGTTGGAATTAACTATGAGTTCTTTGGAATTCTCATAAATTCTTTGGGATTTCGAAGAATTCAGGCGCGAGTTTGGTCACATTTGACGCCATTTTTTTGGAGTTAACCTAGAATTCTTTGGCGTTCACTGTGAATTCTTTAGAATTCTTTAGAATCCTGTGGGCAAAGAAATTACGTTGACGATAAAATATTCAGGAAGAGAAAAGAACATTTAAATTCATAATCTGTTCAATTAGCTTTATTTCCTATTACAGTTCTATTATTCCCCTTTTTCTTTTCCAGAGAAATGTTTTCCATGGTAAAAGCCACCGTCAATTTAACTGATTGCTGGCAATATCGATAAAGGGCTCTTAAGGGATAGAATATAGATCGTCACTTAGAATCGAAGAAATTAGCGTTCGATTTGTATTCTCATTTTCCCTTGGAACGACACGACGGGTTCTATTGCTGGAAAACGTCTATGACGTCGTTCAATGAGTAGTCTCGATCCCAGAGGGGAATCGTGAAAACAATTCTATATCCGGTAGGCTGGTTCCAAATGGAAAATTTTGTCCTCGTACGATTTTAGTGCGCACGTGTCGGATCTGGCGAGCATATTACATGGTTGTTCCGGACGAGCACCTCGTAGCCTGGTATCGCCCTAATGCGCTTTTGGATTCGCATTATGGGAAATGGAAAAGTTTTAATACGCCGCTTCCGTGACCCTCCAGCGAGCTTATACCACGAGTGCAAATAGTGAACCATATTTTTTTTCTCGTTACGCCAGTCACCCTGCGTTTAACCAATTCCACTCCTGCATTCGTGATACTCATCTTAAAAGGCAACTTACTCGAGATTGTAATCTGACTTGATCATTTTTGGATTTCTCACTGCGGATAAACTCACCCATATATCCAAATATCCAATTGCCTATCCGATTCTCTGTCCAGAGGAAGACAATTTTACAATTTTAATTAAGTATATATTCATTCAGCACAGAAAAAACTGCGGGTTCGGTAATATTGCGGCTAAAGTAAGAGTTGGCATCCTTTAGAACTGAGATTCAATAGAACCTTTTTTGAGGGTTCCTTTTTAGTTCGTTGATATCCTGATATATGAATTATCATGTGCTCAATATATCACGCAATGTCTCTACTTTATATAGACCATATAAATAAATTAATATATATTTGTAAGAAACTAATACTGCTAAAAATGTCAACATCTCACATCGATCAAAGGTTAGACTACCTAAACTTTCATATGTATCTCGTAAAGAAGGAATTCCAAAATAAAGAAACTACTGGCGATTGAAGTCCTCTCGGAGAGGAATAAACTCATTCACTATCAGGTTTTTTTTGATATCTCGTTCTTAAGTCATTTACAAATAACCTTAATCCAAAGATTCCGGGGTGAATCGCTGCAACTGAAATATATTATAAATAAATTCAAAAAACGTTTTAGGTTGGCGAATAACGTTAAAAAAATATAAGTACAGTGATTCCTTATTACTTGTAGAGTGATATAGTATTTTGGGTTGTGAAGTTTATAAACTATACTTCCATAATTAATAATGATTTTTATATTTTCTTGTCCCTATTAGAAGGAATTTCGGTATATTATAGTTGCTCTCCCCCAGCCCTTAAAAATTGTTACTAAGATTGTACTTTTTAAAATAACTTAATATGCAACAAATTTATTCAATATGTATGAAGATATTTATAAAGATATTAACAAACTTGAAGTCAACCAAAATTTCATATTATATTGAAATTGTTACAGTAAATATTTAAAAGCAAATATACTATTGTATATTAAAATGGCGAACATTTCTAACAGTGTACGGATCGCGACTCTGTAATTTTGTTCACAGGAAGCAAACAATTTGGTCAGAAACATAGAATTGTTCGTAATTCGATCTTCTGAAGCAGTTTAAGCGCAAAAACTACACCAAGCCAGAACTGGAACCAGCGATTACTGTACACCTGCTGCTTAATTGAGTGTACTAATTAAGGCTGCGATTGATCTCTGCTACATATACATACGCACGATTCGTACGCTTACTGTCGCGTCGCATTCATGCTGTTTCCTATGCTATCGTGTCGCCCTCGCGAACGTTTCCTCTTGTTCACAAACTTCGAATTAGTACGTCTCATATTTAACCCTCCATTCCCCTATCAAGTTTCTAATCGCAAACATTCTTTAAACAATTGCTAAATCGATTCATGATATCTCGAACATAAAAAAATATGATGTTCAATTTGCAACTGTCATGGTTTTTTAAAGTTTGTCTGGGCCATCGTTTAGAATCTGTTATACTTCCCCTTCATTATTATTGTCTTGTAAGGGTGGGTTATTTAATTCCATTGTAATACAATTAAAACCTATTGTACTATGTTTTTTTACTTTAAACCCCCGGTGAAACAGAGGCCTGTAGACGGGTCACCCTCTACAGAAAAATCTAATTGCAATCTTTACCCGGATTTCAGGGTAAAGATTACCTGCAACAAAAATTACCCCAGGCGGGTAATCTTTACCCTGACATCTCGGGTATTCTCCTGTGTTTACTCACGTTGTGAAGGTAATTGTTAATTTTTACCTCGAAGGACTGGGAAACTTGACATCGTCTGCTTGCAACCAACAACACGTCACATGTTTACATCCAAAACAGCCTGAGTAAAGATAAAAAAAAACAAGTGATTTCTTTCGTAGTACAATTAAAAACGTATAATAGTTTGCACGGACGAGCAAATTCACCACCAACTCTGCAAATAATTTGCGGCGATGTCTGCTACTCTCATAATATCAGTCATTGATAACGCAGTGTTGACGTGTTAGTTTATAGCACTATTTTCGAAATGCCAGGTACGTTTGTGGCATTTAGGTGTTAAATAAAGGAACACATCGCACTCCCAACTCACCGTAATATTTTCTGTTTACCCTTGCAAACAGGTAATAGCAGACAGTTTACTTCCTACAAAGGGTAATATTTATCTTCTACCTGAACGAGCGGGTAAAAATACTAAATTACCTGCAACAAAATTTACTTATAGTTTTTTCTTTGACATTGCTAAATTATCATTTAAGTCCTTTTAGCATGAACCGCCAGACAACTCCACTTTACTAGGCATGGGCCTGTGAACATTTTTCGTTACTAAGGTTGACGTTGAATCACTGTATGAATTTAATCACAACCAGTGATAACCCGCGGTTGCATCATACTTCATTAGAAGTTCTCGCATTTTCCTGGACATTTGGCCAGGGGAGAGGAAAACTGTATAAAACATCACTGCATAAAATTCATCACTTTGGTTAAAAATTGAACTATTTTGTTGAAAATTCCTTTTTTTCTAGTTTGAAAATTAATTGTTTTAACTGCAAATTTAATTCTTGCATTTTTGGTACAAAATTGACCTTTTTGAGGTGAAAACTCAACTGCTTGGTTAAAAATTAATGTATTTTATGTACTATGTCTTACGTAGTTTATCGATGATCCTTATAAAATTCTGTATGACTGTTGTCACTCTAAAGTGTTTTAAATTAATTGAGAAACAAACGTTTTTTGTGCATTGAACATTATTGATCTCCTAGGTGTAAGGTTGTTTTTATACCTAAAAGAAAAATTTAGAACGGAAAATGAAAAATTGGCATTTCTCGTAAAAAATAGACTACGTGAGAGAAATGTTTTTGCCTAGTAAATACTAAATAAGCATGTCTCTATGGCAGAATAGAATGTAGGATCGGAAATGTGGAGGGTGGTAGGTGGTTTACTCGGTAACTCGAAGCTTTTCATACCTTTTTCACTTCATAAATTTAATCGACTACGGGTTTATTGGATTTGGGGGTTAGTGGGTGGATGGAAAGATCAGAGGGAGGTTACGAGAATCTCTCCCTCTTTGCGACCTGCATTTCTTCTTTCTCGAGCCGGCCGGTCTTACCCTTGCGTAGTAACCATCTCCCTTTTCTGATAATACCCGTCGTCCTTATACTAACTCTCGTCCTCTCTCCCAACAGTGGCGAGCTATTAGGCCAAGAATTTTTATAGGCTGTAATAAAAATATATCTTCGACTCTAGATCACACTCGCTGGACTGAATTCGCATCTCCCTGATACTTTTTTGTTATATTTTTTGTTGAAAAAAGAAAACGATTCGAGATTAACAGGTCATAGGTTGTATATCATCGAGTGTTTCCCCTAGGTGTATATTTTCTTCAATTTTCGTTCTTTTCCAGCCTGGGTCATTCGAGTTTTCAGGACGATCAGGGTAGAAAATTGCACTTCATGGTCCAGTAGCTCGTTGAGAAAGGAAATCTAAAAAACGAAAGTGATCGTTTCAAGAGCAAACGTTATCTTTATTGAAGCGGAAACATTCTGATGGAAGGCATCGAAAAAAAGTGAAACTGCGACAACAATTTTAGTTATTTACTTTTTGCTCTGAGGGAGTGTTTATTGCCATTTGAAAATTATGAAGACAAAGATGATAGTGGATTTTTTTATTTTATCTTATTGGTTAGAAGTATCTTGGAGAATATTTTTAGTATTAAATCAAAAGCAACAACACTAATAATATTCTTCATAATATTTTGAGATTATTTAGTAACTTAAAAAGTAACTGCTGAGGAGGCTTAGCACTACCCATTATTTGCTTTTTTCATATTATTTTGAAGACTCTACTTTGAGTATATTTTTAGAAAAGAAAATAATTGTTTGAAACTTTTGCTTGGCACACTAAAGGCATAGGTCTGATTCACTCTCAAGATAGCAGACATTGAAAAAGTTTTCCAAGTTTTCAAGTAAGCGACTATAAGAAGGAAGAGCAGCGATAAAGTTCTTGACTTGGCCAAACACTTCACTCATCTAGAACAATATCAGAAAGTAAATGAAAAGCGCAGCATGATTTTTCAAAGTAAATGTTCTTTTCATCAGAATAACAATTTAAATTACTATCAGCAGAATATACAGCTTGCAAAACAGTATATAAAGTGTATAGGATACTGAAATTAATTATCTTTGGAATAATTAAAAAACATTTTACCTTGGAAAAATAGCAGACACTCGATCGGATTTGGAACGAACCAATTGACTGTTTAATTCGTTGCTCGTGCTGATGATGTTCTTATCAAATTAAGCAAAGCTCCGACCTGAGTTTCGACTCGCTGAATCGATCTGTTGGGAAAACAGATTTAGCACCGAATTACAAACTTGTGATGGGGTTGAGAAATAAGCGTTGTTGATTTTCGTCTTGCAATCCCGAAGATGGAAACTGTATATTCAGTATCGATGACGTCAACCTCAGTATCAAGATACAATTCTCGAAGGTAAACGAATTTCGAATCGAGATTTTCATTGAAATCTCTGCAAACCTTCTTTAGAATCGCCTCAACACAAAAAGACGGATAAGTATTTTCTAACTAATCTTAGCTAAACGTGAAATTAACCCTGTTTCGATAAGCAACGAAAGCATTCGTTGGATTGAATGGATTCAATCTGGAAAATAAATTACGAGATCGAGGGAAAGATTTACTGGGTCAGAATAAGAAAAAAGATTCGTCAAATTGATTAAATGTATTTAGTTGGAATTCGTTAAACGGATATTAAAAAGAAGGTTCGCACAGTCAGACACTTTCAAAATTTGTCCCAAAATTGTACTTTTATCAGTTGTAAACGTAAAATAATAAAATACCAATTTTTTGAAATAATTATGGTAAAAACAGTGCACTGAATTAAAAAGTACTTAAAACATTACTAAATACAAATTATTCAATTTAAAAATTCCACAAATATTCAAAATTCAAGATTTGTTACCCTCTTGTTTTCTGACTCACCTTAACTCTTTAGTATCCTAACAGGATATTGTATATAAACTTTCGCAATCGAAATTTTTATTCTTTCGCATCTAAACAAAAGAAGACTGCATAGATTTTAAACACCTCAAAATAATTTTTATTTACACGAATATCAGGGTAGAAACTGCACTTTGTTTTTTTCAGTTGCAACGAGTACATATAAAAAACTTTGCGCTCAATCAAGAAAATATTGGTACGATTATGTTTTCTTGATTCAATATTAATTCTTTCTTCGTGTATTTGTTTACTTTTATTTTTCAGGGCTTGGATCTTGCGAGGATTTCGACTCTTTTCGACTTTTTGTTGTTGAAAAATTCGAGTTTTTGAAGAAAAATGCGACTAATCGACTTTTTTCCGTCTTTTTCAGAAGTTCGCTATACTTAGATCCAATTTTAATAAAAATGAAACTTTTAAAATTGAAATTGAAAACCAGAAAAAAGCGTGCGATTTTATTCGAGAACATTAAAAATTGAATCTTTGCTTATTAAAGCTTTTTACTCAGAAAATTATTTAATTATTAGCTTTGGAAATAAAAATTTTCTATTTTTATTTATCCGTATTCAAAGTTTCAATTCTTTCAAATTGCAAGCCTTAACAGTTAGAAATTGTTAAGTTGAATAGTTTCAAGTTGATTAATTTCAAATTACAGTCTTCGCACGCTTTCCCCTTTTTTTTAAAGAATTCTTTTTTTTTCTTCCCACTTTCAAGAAACTTTCCCTTTTTTCGTTCTCTGTTTAAATTTAAATTTAAATATTTGGTTAAAAAGTCATCTTCCTAGGCAGAGAACAATCTATTTATTCAAAAGTAATCCACTTTTATCAAATTCAACTGTTTTGTTGAAGATTCATCTTAGTTGATAGAAAATTTGTCCTTATGGATTGAAAACTCATCTTTTATGGTGGAATGTCATATTTTTCGTTCAAAATTCACGTTTCTTCGTTGAAAATGATAATTTTTATTGCAAATTCAACTTTTCAGGTTGATAATTCAACTATCTTTTGAAAATTTGTCTTTTTGGCAAAAAAAATCAACTGTTTGGTTGGAAATTATTATTTTTTCTTAATTCTACTATTGGATAAAAAATTAATTCTTCGGCTGTAAAAGTCAATTATTTTTAAACCCATTCAACTTTTTAATTTGAAAACTAAACTGCTTTATTCAAAATTCGTCCTTGGGTTGAAAATTCGTCTCTTTTCGTTGAAAATTTAACTACTTTGTTGAAAATGCAATGTATTTCGACTTGATATCTTAAGAATTTGAAGGGCTTCATATTGAATTCAATATTGTATCTATATTAATTTTATTTAATAGACTTTATGTCCCTATTTTCGTGAATAATAATCTACCTTATTTCCCCTGTTTCGAGAGTATTTTGGACTGTAAAGTCTGAATTATTAAAAAATGAATAATTTGATATTCAAATTATACAGTCTCCAACTTTAAAGCCTTAATTGTTGAGTAATTTAAAGTTTAAAATGTTCAAAATGAATGTTCCTCAAATTTAAAATTAATGTAAATTACAAACTTCTCTCATATAAAAAAATATAAAAAATTGTTTGAACTCTGAAGTTTATTTGGTTTTGCAAAGAATATTTTTAAACCAATGAGAATTATGTACTCTACGGCTAACAAAACAAGTGTATCAAGGTAAAGTAAATGGCAGTGTGCCCAGACGCAGATCGCGGAAAGAATAGTTAGAAAGTGTAAATGAGACCCTAATTCGAAAAGACATAAGAAGGTATAGAAACACAAAAGCTTGCATGAAAAAATGCATGGACATGAAGGAAGGTAGAGAGGTATGCCAGGACAGAAAAGTGTGTAGACAAATAGTTTATAAAAAGGGTGTGAGTGGAGTGAATGACGCCTAAAACAAAAGACCTTGGATGCTAATGGGCCCGAGTGGTGAGCATCTCATGATGACTTTGTGAGGCTCTTCACTTGGGGTGATCGCTAGAGAGATTGATCAGAAACCTGGGTCGGAGCAGTGTTGCAGAACGAACTTGTTATTTGAATAAGTAACACGGGCATCCTAGATCAATCTAAAAATCTGTACCCCCTCCCTCACATTACTCTCTTCCTCACCGAGGGAGTCACGCTTACCCCGAAAGGGGAATTACCTAATGTTATAATAATAATAATAATATTCCTAAGAAAATAAAGTTATTATTTCAGTCATTCCATGTCTAATACTGATTTTTTTCCCTATCTTTGAAAATTTGATGCAACTAATGGGACTTTCTTTAAAGCCTTCTAGTCGATTACAGCCATGGTTCTTTAATTAAAGACTGATTCACCCTAATAGATAAAATGGATTGATTTTTTAATGTAACAAAGTATGGGATAGAGTAATTAATTGGTTGAAGTAATTTTCTTCGACTTGAAAATAGAAAGAATACTTTTATTAAACAATCAATTTCTGAATTAATATACTTGATTACATCAGACTTAATCAATTTTTCATTAATACTGCTGGTTGCACAGTCTTTCCCTTTTTTCTTAGCCCCCCTCTTTTTCTTAGCCCCCCCGTTTTTTTTAAATTTCAGTTTTTCCCCTATTCTCAAAAAACTTCCCCCTTTCACCCTTTTATCTTTAAATATACGATATTCGAAAATACGATATTTGAATTACGCGGAAAATTCTCTGAAATTAGTAAGTGTACCTATTATTGAATAACAATTAAAGCAATTATAGCACCTAAATAAATTATTTATGAATTTTTCCTATTGGTTCAAAAATGACGACGAATTTGTTATATTTACAGCTTTTACTAGTGAACAATAATAAAAAAATTACGAAATCTAAACATAAATTTTTTGCCAAGAAAAAAATGTTTCCCATGAATAAAAAATAATATCATGTTTCTTCGGTTCAAGCTGAAGAAATTCAAGCTCGAATCAATCCAAAAAACATGTTTTTGTACATTTAACAAAAATTCTATATAAGGCAAAATTTATTTTTGAATTTAAAAAATTTTTAATTGTAAATTTAAAAAAGAGAACAGAAGATATTAACCGATTTCAATTTTTTTTTCTTTTCTTGTGTTGGATGTCGACCCACAAATTGCTTTTTCTAAGGCTCAAACGATTCGATTAATTTTAGGAAAAAATAGTACGATTTTCGATACATGGCAAACCACTTTATATATATTTTTTTTCAAAATGAGCCCAGAAACATTTTAAATTGTTGAAAATTTCTGGCAAAATTAATGATTTAACAACCTTATTTCCTATTCCCATCGCGGCAGATTTTTAATGATTATTTAAAAACTTAATAAATCTTCTGTAATTTTCACCTTTAACATAAAAAGTATGTATTACTCAAAAAAGTAGAGTACTCTATTTTCTTTGTAACTAGTCCATAATTAAAATTTATATTTTGATAATTGTCGAAAAGCAAATAAAGTTTACTAAAAAAAAAAACTTATAAACTCCCACACCGCTTCGATTTTGAATTAAAGTTAAAGGTTATAATTTTATTATTATCTCACATAGAATGATATAATTTTTGCCTTCAGCACCGAGCCTCGAAAATACAGAATTATCGAAAACGAGAAAAAAGTGAGCGGAAATAAAAAAAACGGGAAGAAAATACCAGAGGGGTTAATATACTAAATGGTGTGGGAGGAGAAAAAGTATTAGGTGGGCGTAAAAGAAGAGGGATGAGGTAATTTGCAACTACACGGTTGGGAAAAAACAATATTCCCAATTTTCTGGGCTGGTACCCAATTCTGAATAATAGAAATTTCAAATTTTCTGCTCTCGGAATAATAATTCACTACTCTTTTACAAGCCTGAGGAGCAAATAGGACTATCACTTTTATCGAGATTTCAACTTCTCAGGAAATTCCTTTCTAAGTGGAGCATTTGTTAGATCTTAACAAGAATCCCTGATATCTTCACAGCTAATTCTGCTGAATTTATTACTGAGAATGGGGCGGAAAACATTAATTGAATCCTTAACAAACACATTATTACATTTTGCAACATTCATTAAGTAAAACATTAAGGAAACGTATCTCTATCTACAAATATTATTATAAAAGTTTCTTCATTTTTTTGCAAACTAGACATTAATGGATTCCTTTGTATATTGATTTTTTTTTAAATTTAACTTTTGAAGCACCAACAAATAAATATTTCAAATCTGATCTCGCACACTAGCCCAAGTTGTACCTTTTTAGAAAACGAATTTTTTAAACAATTAAATTCAAAATCGGATATTTAGAGTTTCCCTTTTTAAATGTTGTCTTTTTTATCGATTTTGTTTCTCAATATCTTGAAAATGCATGTATTACATTTTTATACATTTAGAATTATGTCCTTACAAATGAGATTAAATATTTTCATTAAATTATTTACAATGATTTTAATATAAGAGGAGATAATTTCCTATGTATAAAAATTGAATACATGCATTTCCGAGACATTTAGAAAATAAAAACAACAACAAATTATTAAAAAATAAAAACCATACCATTTTTTTTGTTTTGTTTTTTGTTTGAAAAATTTGCTGAGTAAAAAGGAACACCTTAAGCTAGTATGCGTGTTCACATTTGAAAATAATTTTGTTTAAACCACTTTTATAAACATTTCTCTTAAAATCCTTTCAAAATACACCCCAAAAGCTTTGATATCCGTTGAAATCTCAATTTTTTTTAATCCCTTGAAATCCTTAGAAATTCCAAGAAGTCCCTTGAAATTTCATTTCATACTAAATTCTTTAGGAACCCTTTAAAATGTTAAAATCTCGTTATAAATTCCTTGTAATATTTGTAAATAACCTATAAGTTCTTTAAAATATTTTTAAATCTCTTGAAATGTATACAATCACTTAAATCTTGTGAAACCCAGAATCCAACCATCAAATTTGGACAACACATTCTGAAATATCCTAATTTAAATGATAAAAATAAAGAATAGAGGAAAGAACGTTAAAGAGGAACTTAAATTTTGATTTATTCTGAATTTGGTTTCTTAAAATGCACTCTTGAAATTTGTAATATCTTTAAAAAATCCTTAAAAAGGATTAAATCTTTTAGAGCACCTTGAAATCCTTTAAAATCTTTTAAAATAGGTAAAAATGGTGAATTTCTTCAATCTTTGGAAATCCACTGAAATCTATTAAAAGCCCTTGAATTCTGTTGAAATCCTCTGAATTCTCTTGAAGACTCCAGAATTTTTAAGCCCCTTGAAATCTATAGTAATTCCTTATAATCTTATAGAATTTTTTTATTTATTTTGGAATCTTACAAATCCCTCAAATATTGTTACATTTCTTAAATCCCTTAGAATTTCGTAAATACTGTAAAATTCCCGGAAATTTTCTATAATTCTACGAATATCTTTGAATTCTCGTGAAATTTTCGGAATCTTTCAACAAATAGACTTTTTTTTTTAAATCCTTTGAAATTGTTAAAATCCTTTAAATCTGGCGAAATCTATAGAAATTTTTTGAAATCTCTTATATCTTGAAATCTTTCATATCTTTAAAAAATCTTCGAAACCCTCTGACACCTCATAAAATCTGTAAAAATCGCTGGAAATCCCTATTTCATTTACTGCCTGAAGTTCTCTAAAAATTCATTGAAATTCTCTAAAATCCTTTGAAATCCTTTGATATCTTTGATACTCTTTTAAAATGCATTCGAATTTTGGAATCTCTTGAAATTTTTTGGAATCTTTTAAAATACCCTAAAATCTTAATTCACTGAAATTTTATAAATCTTAAGAATTCTAAAGATCCTGTAAAATCGCATAGCTCTTGTAAAATCCCTACACAACCCTTAAAATACTTAAAAATTCTGTAAATTATCTTGAAATTTGTAATATCTTTTTAAATCTGTTTACAAATTTTGAAAACTTCGAAAATCTTCTGAAATGAGATGAAACTTCTTGAAATCTCTTACATCCCTTGAAAACATTGAAATTCTCTTAAATATTTTTAAATATTCTAAAAACTTTGAAATTTCTTTGATTTTTTAAATCCGTTGAAATCTACTGAAATGTATTAAAACCCTATAGAAATTTCTCATAATCTTATGGAATCTTGTCATTTCTTTTGGGATCATGCAAATCCTTCAAAATTTGTAAAATTTTTGACATGTTTAAAATTTTGTAAGTACCGTCAAAATTTCTTGAAATTTTCTACAATCTTGTGAAATCTTCTGAGACCCCATAAAATCCGTAGAAATTTCTTGAAATCCCTTAAAATAAATTCCACTTAATCCCTTGGAATTTTTTAATCTCTTGAAATTTCTTGTAATATTGTAAAATATCCTAAAATCTTTAAAACCCATTGAAATTGTTTAAATCTTTAAAGTCCTTAAAGAAACTATAAAATCACCTAGGCCTGGTAAAATTCCTACATATCTCTTGAAATACTTTGAAATCCTTTGAAATCTCGTAAATTATCTTAAAACTTTGAACATATCTTAAAATCTCTTCAAAAATTTTGAAAATATTGAAATCTTCTGAAATCAATTGGAACTTCTTGGAATCTCCTCAAATAACTTGAAAACTTTGAAATTCTCTGAAATCCCTGGGAATTTTTTCAACTACTCTAAAAGCTTTGAAACCCTATATAAAATAAAAAGTTTTAGCCGTTTCAGCTAAACGTATAGCTGAATTTCTTCTTCTAAGAAAATTTAACTAAGTTACCTATAAATATCTAGCTGTTTCAGCTAAATTTTTCTATTTAAAAAACTTCCAGATGGTTTAGCTGTGCCAGCTAAACCGTTTTTGTCAGTGATCCTATCAAATCCCGGAAATCAGTTCAGATCCTTTGAAACCCCTTGGAATTTGTTGAAATTTTTAGAAATCCCTTGAAATGTTTTGAAAACTTTTGAAATCCTTGCGAATAATATGAGAAAGTAGTAGCACTAGTGTATTTTTTTCTCTCAAAATAGTTGCATAGTGCCTGCTTCATTCATATTCATTCCAACAATATTTCAGAAATTTATTGAGTCAATTTCCTTATGACAAAGGACATTAGAAATAATGAACTTAACAGTAAATTGTCAATGCCTTTATACAGCAACCGTCTATTGTACTTTCCGTTTCTCTCTCACGAAATTTACAATTAAGTGATTCACAAAGGGATGCTGAAGGAGTAGAACGATTTTTTAAAGAGATGTACGATTGCCCTTCAGTCCTCCAGTTTATTCCTGTCAGCATGTCGTACAGCTTCCCTTCCGGAAGAAAATTCAATTCCCATCTTCGTTGCTATGTCCGTCCTTCTTCTCTGCCTTCCTGCTTTCACCTTTCTCCTTTCTCTTTCATCTTTCTCTATGGGTATGGCTTATGGCTCACTCTTTTTATTGTTCGATTTTCCCTTGCTTTTGCTGTGTGAAGAGGAGGAACATACAGAGCAAGCTGTGAAGAAAATGTGAAGGGATGAAGGGGGTTGAGGAAGAACTAAGAGGGAAGTAGAGCAGAGTGGACCAGAAGAGGGTTCAAAGATGGCGTTACACGACCCCATGAACGTTAAACAAGAAGGCAGGAAGAACAGTACAGGGACGAGTTTTAATGGTTCTGGTACAGGGGTACAGTACCGGCGGAAATTGTCGACACGCCTGAATTAGTTATCGAAACTCTACTTGACTCTCTAAAACTTTAGGATAGGCCACATATTTCTTAAAATTTTGTAAAGCGTTTATTACAATCCTCGAAATAACGAAAAAATACGCCAATTATTCCATGAATATTGATATAGTGAGAAGATATTCCAAGAGTCATGGAATAATTCCCGAAGAGTCATGGAATCATTCCCGAAGAGTCAAGTAAAGTGTCGGCATTATAATATTACTATTCAATTTTTCGCTCATAACACTGCGAAAGGTAATAAGACTCTACGTCGAAGAAGTCCAAGTTAATGGCAAAATGTCAATTTTATAAAAAGATATTGCAAAAACATAAAATTTCGATGTTTTCGAAAAATTTGAATAACTCATTAAATAATCAACATTTTTGAAAGTTATTGGGCTCTCTTTCAAGGCAACTCTCCATAGTGTTCTGCCAAATTATTAAGATATTTTGTGAATTATTCACCACGTGATTTAAATAATTAAAAACAATAATATTTCTATAAATAATGATTTTTTAATGTATGTAAGTATTTACACATTTTTGAAATTTTGCGAATTTTCTGCACCAAGTTTGAAATTTTACGTTTTTTTTGCAATGTCTTCTTATTAAATTAATATTTGGCTTTAACTTGGGCTTATTAGAGGCATAATTATATTACCTTTCGCCGTATTCTGAGGAATTTTGTTCATGTTAATATTATAAAAATTAGAGCATTTTAACAACAGCTCAAAAAAAATGTAAATAAATGAAAAGTACCAACTTTAAATTAATTCAATTTAAGAGTGAAAGTTTTTTGATTAAACCGCTTTTCAAATTTAAGAATGAAAACGTTTATAAAGTAGAAAATTCAAAATGAAATGCTTAAAATGGTAATTTTCTATTTCAATTCAATATTTAAGAATTTTATGGGGAAATCCTTTGAAAATAACCATTTTTATTTAAACGTTCATGCTGGAAACTTTTAAAGTAGAAAATAAAAGGTTTGAAACGTTTTGGAAAATATCCTTTCTAGTTCCTTCCCTTTTCCAGCTACAAAAATTACCATTTGAAATTAAAAGAATTGTATAAACATTTATAATTAATTAATGAAACCAAATTTATTTATGATATTCTAATTTCAATGTTAATAATGGCAATTTCTAATTTTTACTATTCTAATATTTCAAATCAATTAACTGCTAAATATTAAAAATAATTAACGATTACTGTTTTTTCTTATATTGTTTCGCCTACAATTTAATTTTAATTTAAAATTCATTTAAGATCGAAATGAAATCTACTTTCTCATGGACCATTTTATGCACACACAACAATTTTCATAAAAAAATTGTTTTTATTATTTTTGTGCTTTTTTCGGAAAAATACAAATAATTCCGTGGAAAAATTGAAAAAACCAGTCATTAAAAATTTTCTTAATAAAATTGTTGACAAAAATACAAATGTTTTTTGGTTCCTTCCGACCGATATTTTACTTTTGGGCGAAAAAGAAGGCTTTGGAAAAGGTTCCAAAACATTCAAAGATAATTGTTGTTAGATGTTTAAACAATGTTCCTCATATTTTCTCCGTAATGCTCGATAGTATTAGAGTTTTATAAAATAAACAATATGAAATATTGAAGCTAATTATTTTTAATTTCTTAATTGATTACAATAAATCTCGAATATTACGAAGCAGTTGAGCATCAATAAATATTTGCGTTACTGTTTAAGAATAATCTAAAATTAAATAATTGATAAACTTATTCTTCATATTAAAAACACAAAAATGTTTCTTATTATACTTAAAAAGTACCATAATGTCCATAAATATAATTTACAACAAACTGATTTAAAATTAGAATGTTGAAAATTGTTAACTTTAAAAGGAACCTTATGGAAAAATATGCTCTTTAAAGCAATTATATTTTTTGAATGTTTAAAAGAGAAGAAATTAAAAGTGTAACTGTCAAAGAAAACTTGAAATTGATATGTGTAAATTGAACTTTAAAATATGAAGTAATTCTGAATTTGAATCCTGTAAACATTTTGAAGATGAAACAAGTTCAAACTGGTAGATCAGAAATGAATAATTTTAATTACTGGTTAAATCAACAAAGTTTTCATTGGTTCATCCATAGAATATGGTTATTATATGGACAACAAAATATTTGGTTGACCCAACTGAATGTTTTGGTTGTTCTAACAAAATCTTTTGGTATAGAAATTTTTTTTTCTGATTGCAATGCTTTAAGCTGGATAATTCCCAAAAATAATAACAAAATTATACCTTTTTTATTGTAAAACTAATTCAAAACCCTAAATTTTGTACAGGAAAATGTCTCATTTTTAGATAAAATCTGAGGATATAATTATATATCTGTTTAATATTTCATTCGAAAGATAATTATTGCCACTATGCCGTTCAAGTCTATTATTTTAATGTACCTACAATCTACATGTATGTCCTGTTGAATTTATTTACAATTGAAATTGCATTACGCGGGTGAATTTACGAAACATGCGGGCTCGTTGAGAACATTAAGCTAAATTAATATCCAGTCAAATATTATAAAGCAAATTGAATAATAATGCAGGCAATTGTTTCTTCGGTGGACTTTCTTATTTCATAATCTTCTGCTTCGTATACTAAAAATTTAGTTTTGTATATATATATATATATATATATATATATAAAATGGAGGTACAAGAGAAGTGAAAGAAAAAGGAAACGGAAGTCGCTTAAATTAGAAGCATAAAGATTTGTAAGTAATGGTTATGTAATAGCCTAAGTAGATTAAGATGTGTTTGCGTTATCGCTCTCTCTCTCTCTCTCTCTTCCTCAATCTATCGCTTGCACTCTCGCTTTCGATCACTTGCTCACTCGTTCGCTAATACGTCCCAAATTGCGCTATTGTCAAAAAATAGAAATAAGGATCTAGATATAAGATTTTCTGTGAATAGGTGTAAATAACTGTAGATAGTAAGGATAAGATTGTATAAAATATGTAGGCGGAAGGATTGGAAGAAATGGAAGTCATGTAAACCCTCAGGGGACACATTATGAATAAAGAAAAAGAAAAAGAATAGTTACATTGTTGATTTTTTAACCCAGAAGATTAATTTTCTGAAAATGGAATAGTTCAATTTTCAACCCAGGAGATGAATCTATAGAAAAAAATAATTTTTAGCAAAGTGGTTTAATTTTCAACCGAGTATCTGAATTTCTAACTAAAAAGGAATACATTTTAACAATACAATTGCATTTTCAACAAAAGAATACAATTTTCAATCAAATACTAGAATTTTTAACCAAACGAGATGAATTCCGAATTAAGAATATAATAGTATATTTTTTAAACAAAAGTCGTTGATTTATCTTGTCCGGTTTTATTAATTTAGTTCGCACACGGAGAAAAATGAATGCTTAAATGTAGATGCTCAAAGGGTAAAATTGTACCGCCTAACATGCAGATATTCATGTCGAACATCTACTATCTTTTTGAGATGTTAGGCGAAAACATATTTTTATGTTAAACGGCTATATATTTTTGATATCACAATTATGGAATATTATAATTTCGGAACATTTCCAACGAATCAAAATTAGCTATCCTTAATTAAAATTGGATAACGACTTTTCTCTGTCTACAAGTCGGAAGAAGGTTCTTAAGTTTGAGGTTATATTGACTCGAACACATTTAACAAAATGTTTGTAAATTTAAAATACAATTTGAGTTTGAGTAATCTAAAATAGATACAATCTTAAATGCTGATTACAGATCATTTTTTATCAGTTTACTTACCCCGTTTTTATTTTGAAATACAAATATTAAACATAACCTCAACTTGACTGAATTTATCATCTGGTCGACATTTCATACCCTTTATCTGTTCTTCGTCCATGTACAAACATTCAAGTTTAATTTTAAATTCACAAATAAGTTATCAATAAATTTCTTAAATGATCAGAAATAAGTAAACTCCTCAAAATATCTACAGCCGTTATTTGACATAACCATGCATGTAATATTTCGGATATTTCAGTTGAACATTTTGAATGTGACAGAGTAACATCTCACTTTTTAATATAGATTGCTATCCTATAGTTAAGCATAAAATCTATCAAACCTGAATATCTAGATGTTACGTTTAAACGTCCATTTTTCCGCGCATTTAAGCGAGGAAACAACGAGAAAAAGAAGAGTAAGAGTATATTTTTCTTAAAAACAGAGAAAAGAGAATTCTTTAAAATTTATCATCAGAAAACGTACTAAATATTATCTAATTTCATAACGTTACTTCCACTGACCCCCCCCCCCTGTTTTCAACTCTAGTTTTTAGAGTGACCCCCTCCCTCCCTCCCACAAATTGGTAAAGCAGTTTATGGATCGCTCCTTACTCGTGCTGAGTAAATAATTGGATTTTTTCAATTGGCTACAGCTGAAAAAAAGTCGATCGAGGTAGAGATTCTGAACTTCCGAGAGGTGGGTTTATTTAGACAGACTCTTTAGGCAAGGGAAAATTGTATTTACCGACTTAAATTGAGTTTATGCTTTCTATTAGAACCTGCTACAGAGAGAATACTGCACGACATTGTAAAGAATCTAAAAAGGGTAATAGCAGTGAATTTTAATCAACGGAAAAATAATAACAAAGTAGAAAAAGCGGTATTTATGAAGGAAGAATGATAAATAAATGCAATCTGCATAGCGTATGGGCTATAGGGGTAAAACATGGGGTTATAGAATAATTTGCATTCACTCTGTTTTTCAGCGGCGAAAGGAAGTTTTACATATCTGCGTTTTTAAATATCTGTGTTTGAAGTGCCTTAATTGCGTGTCCGTATAACAAATTCCATTAGGGATCCATCACAAAAAGTACGCAAAGTGATGCATTTTCAAAGAGTGGCATCAAAATTGCTGCTGGCAAATTACACGGGATGGCAAGGTCCACTTTTAAGGGTTTATGTTTTTTGCGTCGCGCAAAACTGAAGTGCTAGTATGATAGAATATTTTTAAAAAATTTCAGCTTTATGTATAGAAAATAAAAATTGTATCAAGTATTTTGTTGAGAATTCGCCTTTTTTGGATGAATTCAACTGTTTTTGATGAAAATTTAAATTGGTTTGGTTGAAATATCAAATATTCCATTTTCAAGGGTTTATCTTTTTGTTGAGTGACTGGTTCGATATTGTGCAAGGTGTTAGGCAAGGAAGCATTATGTCCTCATGGCTATTTCTTATATTCATGGACAAATAATCTAAGAATGGCCCTCTTAGACGAAGAAGGTGTGGATCTCGGGACAGTGAAGGTGCGTGGGTTAGCGTTTGCAGATGATAAGGTTGTTATGGCAAAGTCAATCGAAGTCTTGCAGAGAATGTTAAGCAGACTGAATACAAGCATGAAGTACATGGGTCTTAAAATGAGCGTGAATAAAACAAAAATTTTGATGTTTGAAGCAAAGGGTGAAAAAACAGTATCCAATATTTTCTTATACGATGAGAGGATATAACAAGTTGATAAGTACGTGTATCTTAGGAGTTTATTTACTACTGACGCAAAGATCGATGCAGAGATAGCCTGGCGTAGAAACGAGGATGGGAAAGTTATCAGCAGTGTGGGAGTCATTACCAGCAGTAAAAATATAACAAATAAAGCTAAAATTACAATAAATACCTGTGTTTTCATCCACTGTGCTGTAGGGTAGCGAGTTTTGCACCTACCGAGAAAAGGATGAGAGTAAAATTAACGCGGTTGGCATAAAATTTCTGCAAAATGCCTGCGGTAAAACGCTAATGGACAAAACCAGTAATGAGAGGATTCTTAAAGAATGTGGTGTAGAGGAAACACTGTATGACAAGAATTGAAGAAATTTGTTGAGATGGTTTAGACATGTTGAGAGAATAAAATATAAAGAAAGAATAAACCTTTTAAATTTTTTCTATTGCAAAATAAAATTTTTAAATAATTATATCAGTTTTATAATTGATTTGATATATTTTCGGAATTATCATTAATTAGGGAGCATTCAAATGATTCTATGCTCCATTATGTTAATATTTTTTTTTTATTCTACCAGGTTATTTATCAAGCATTCACACTGTGTTTAAGTAAGCAAGAACAGATATTTTATAATTTAATATCTAGTAAAAGAACTTAAAAGTAGTATAGGTAAAACTCTTCATTAATTTATGCTAATTTCTTTTTGATTATTTTAAAATAAAGCTTGTAGTTGTTGTTGCTAGTGAACCGTAATAAGAATGAGAAAAAATTTTGTTTAATTGAACATTTTTTGAAAACGTGCAAAAAACATGTTTTTTTAATTGAGGCAGACGCACAATTTTTTGTAAAAAGTTGAATATGTCAAGTTTTTTGTCCACTTCTTTGACTTTTTATCCACTTCTCACTTAGGGCGAGGCAATAATAATTGAAAATTAACATACATAATTGTTGCAACAAATTATTATTGTTTATAACTATCTTCTTGTATAGTAATGCTGAATAGTTCCGGGTTTTTGGACATTTTTAACATTTTCCTACTTTTTACTTATGTTAGTGAAGGAATAATTAATGCAAGTCAACATGCATAATTGTTTCAACAATTTATTATTGCTTATGACAATCTTCTCTTATAGTGATACTAGAAAGTTATTGTTTTTTCTGAAATGCTTAAGTTTGCTTTGGCATTTTAGTTATGAACAAATAATAAATAAAAATCAGAGATAATAATTTCTTAAATAATCTTTTTCTTTTTTTTTAATATATTTTTCTGAAATAGAACCAGATATTTGAAATATTTTTAACATTTTCTGTGTGAATCATATGGAATGTAAATTTTCCTTGAAGTTGTTACTGGAGGGCCTTTTTGTTTAAATTAATATTTTAAAAATATTAGCAGAAGAGTAGATATACGTCATTCCGAAAAAGATGGAACACTATTTAAAAATTATTCTTGTTGATGTTCATTTATTATTGGTTCATAACAATAATAAATCATTTAAACAATTATTTTTGTAAATTTAAATTAATCATCGCCACACTAAGTGAAAAGTGAAGAAAAAATTTGAATTGTTAATAAAACCGCAACTGTCTAGCATTGCTATTGGAGAAGAAAGTTATAAACAATAAGACCTTGTTCAAACAATGAGGTTTGTTAGTTTGCAATAAGTATTACCTCGCTAAGTAAAAAGAGGAAAAAAAGTTAAAAATTTGAGAAAAAACTTCAACTTTCTAGCATTATTCAAAGAGAATATTATTAAAAATTGTTAAAAGAATTATTTTTGCTAATTTTTACTAATTATTACCTTACTCTAATTGAATAGTGAACCAAAAGTGGAAAATTTCAGGAAAAAACTGCAACTTTCTTGGATTATTCTAAGAAAATATTGTTATAAATAATAATGCATTGTTCTAATCATTATTTTTATTAACTTTCATTGATTATTGCCTCGCTCTAACTGAAAAGTTGAAAGTAAGTCGAAAATATCAGGAAAACCCACGACTTTCTAAATCTGTTCTAAGAGAAAATTGCTATAAACAAAAAAATTTTTTTTAAACAATTCATTTAAAGATATAATTATCAGTAGAAAGTAATATTTCATATATTGAAAACGATTCGTACTAAAAGAAACCGCCGAAAAATAATAATTAGCGCCAAAAACACGCCAATAACACGCCAATAACAATTTTACACTTATGGGGTTTCTTGGGACCCTATCATCATGAATTCACAAATTACAAGATTTTTTGTATTTTTAAATTAACTTTTATTTATTTAAGCAATTTTTCTTTAATTAAACTATTTTATTTCCATTGAATATCGTGAATTAACGATATTTTATAAACGCCTTGGTCATTTAATGAACTTGGAGATTCTATATTTTTATTTCAATTGTTTGTTTATTGTTTAAACTATTTATTTTCATTCAAATACAATTTTTTTACGTAAAAAATAGAATTCTAGAAAATCGTCCTCTCTTGCAACAATTCTTTCATCAAGTTTTATTTGTTCAAATAATTTATTATTTTATGATATTGCGAATTAATGATAATTTCCGAATTCTTTGGCCTAATTTATGCGTGTAAAGAATAAATTTTTTCATTTTCGTTGTCAATTTATTGTTAGAGTAATTTTTATTTGTCTGAATGCAACTTTTGACAGGAAAAACCTAGAGGAAGTTTTCTTTGTTGCTCTTTTTCCGATAAGTTCCATTACTTTCCTCTGATTCCTAGATTTTTGAACGTACTGCTAAAACAATTTGATTTAAACCTATAAACCTATAAACCTATTTCAAAACATGTTTTTTATTCATTATTATGCTTCCTTTAAACGACAATTTTTAAACAATGAATAACAATTAAAAATAACGAATATGTTCAGAAATAGGTGTTCACATTTATTAATTAGTTCGTAACATCAATAAAATACCATTAATTTGTGCTTATTATAAAATAATAAATTTTTTTAACCAGTAAAAAGTTAAAGCAATAACAAGTAAATTGGAAAAGTAGGACTTAGGCTAAAATTTTAAAAATTGTTAAGAAACATTAAAAGAAAGTACGATTTTATATCTTTTTTCGTCAAAAAGTGGGATATAAACCGAAGTAAATTGTTTAAAAAAAAATAAATAAAAATATATACTCTCCAAGTTCATTTAATATACAATAGTATTTATAATATACATTTAATTCACGATATTGAATGAAAATAAATTTGTTCAAGTGAACAAAATTTGCTTAAACAATAAAAAATTAAATAAAAAATACATCAAATCTTGCAATTTACTCTTTCATGAGGATCTATTTTAAAAAATAAGAAAAAAGTAATATTTAAGGGCAATATTCTGCAAAATCCTTATTGCATTTGTATGGGGTAGTATTTGCCGTAACATCCAAGGAGTTATAGGGGGGGAGGGGGTGAAAAATTAATGATGGATTCGTATTCCTTAAAGAGTTTTCATTAGAGGATGAAAGTATTGCCTATACTTTATAATACATTTTCACGTTTTGAATGAAATTTACAAAAATATGTTTTTTCCCATGTTTGTTTTTGGAAACCTAACCAAATTAAGGGGGGGGGGTGTTGCAAAAAAAAGTTCCAAACTTTTTTTGTTTGGCCATCCTAGATTGCACAGATAGTAAAACTTGTGAGAAAAATGTTTTGGTAACCATAGAGAGAATTTGTCTCATCGGTGAAAGCATTTTGCTCACCTATTTTGGGATTTTGCTCATCGCCTTTGTACACGATGCTGAATCGACCATTTTCGATGTCTGTGAACGGTAGCCAAGCGAGGATTTTGCATGAATGTGTGAAGAAAAATATTTTTAAATGAACTGAGTAATTGAAGGAGCTTTTGAGCATGAATGAAAGTAATGTGAGTTTCCAACATCAAAATATCAATTTTCCTCGCGTTTTCAGTGCCTATTATCTATATATTCGTTATGCTACATCAAAAGGGCTTATATGTATGGACGAGAGGGTACTATAGAGTAAAGCTCGGTAAATAGAAAAGTGGATATGAAATAATCAGAAATGAAAGCCACGTTTGATGGTATTGATGTTTTGAAAAGTACGTCCGCTTCAACTCAACTGTAGTCATTCTCTAGTAAGCTGGATCTCCATTTACATTCCGCATTTACAAAAATAAATTTAATTAAAGGTCGTTAATTGTATTTTTTAATTACTATTCTGCCGTCCTGATGAAGAAACTGTACAACTGCATTTGAAACGAACCGAGATATTCAATGAATTTTTGAAAAGAAAAGTAACGTTCTTGGGTAAATCGGACATGCTCTATTCATTAAAACAAAAACAAATTGTTAATTCAAATTATTTACATGCAAAACTGTAGATATGTGAGATACTAATGCACAAATTCGCCGAGAATCCTTACTCAAAAACACACCTGTGCAGATGCGCTACTGAGTCAGGAATAAGCCTCCAAAAGCTCCGACTTTCCTGATGGAGAAGCTTAACATCTACAATTTTCTAAAAATTAATAAATAATAAAATTATGATAAAATTAATAATCCAATTATTACAAAGCACATGGCGCCATTTTTGATCAATATCTCGAAACAATCTTGAAACTATTGTTGTCAGGAAACCTGTGTTCGTAATTGGATGAAATACTTATTAATTTGTGGCATTGGCTTAGCTAGGAAAAATATGTTATTTATAAACTCGATTGAAATTAAAAACTGCATTTTTAATATTTAAACTAACCTCTAAAGTTTATACACTATACTCTGTTGAAAATGAAATATTTTAGCATATTAGCGATGAAATATTTTTAATTTTTCTAGATTTTTGAAAATTAGAAAGTTTCAGCTCAAAAATTTTTGATAATATTTTTCAGAGGTCAAAGAGATTTTTTTTAGTTATAATTGAGCAGATATCTAAAAAAAAACACTTTCTGCTTTAATATTTCAATTGAAAAATCTACAGAAATAATTTTAAAAGTTTCCTTGATACTTTAAAAATAACAAGGTTTTAGACTTATTTTAAACTCTACAAACTATTTCAAATTTTCTTAAAGGAATAATAAAGTAAAGGTTTCAGCAACCAAAATATGTATATTTCTACTTAAATATGATTTTTATTCAATAAATGGAAACTTTGCTTCGAGACAAACCTTAGCCTCAAATAAAGTAACCCAAAAGTTAGTTTTGATTTTAGCACAAATTTATTTTTCCTACATTCACAGATACTAGGAATTGAGAAAATATACTTTTACCCTACAGTTGATATTTTTATGTAGAAACTTAAGCTATAATCTATTTTTCGTGAAAACTAGAATTTTGGTATGTTTCTCAATTGACTTGAAAAATATAGTATACGAGATAAACTTAAAAAACGTAATTTTTTATCATAGTCACGATTAAATCTCCTCACTTCGTCTAGCTTTTTAAAATATAAAAAGTTTCAGGTCAGAAACTTTATATAGTAATTTTTAGAAGTCAAAATATGTCTCATTTAATTTTAAGAAATTTATTTTAAAAATGTTTTCTCCTCTATAATTTCAAATGAAAATCTGAGAGAAATTTACTAGATTTTTCCAGACGTTTTAAAATTATTAAACAATAACTATACTTGATAGTTTTGTTTTTTAAACATTCTTAAGTTATTGGATCAATTATTTCAAAATTTCCACTAGGAATCAATAACAAAATTTTCATCTCTACCTCGGATATTTCCACTACAATTTTGAATGATTGATGTTCGTTTACAATACTTTTCAATACCTCTTTTGTTCGGTAATTTTCAATTTTCAGGATTTTTTAAACGCAGCAAATTTATTACATCATCTTCTACCTATGAATTGATTTATAATATACTGAATGAATTTAAAAAAATTAAGTTGAATCCTGGGGTGCTAAAAAATATTTAATCTTATATTTCTCCTTTGAGTAGAAATGTATAAGCTTCTATAAGAATATTCCATATTTTTTATCTGCAGAATTTTTCTTAACTGCAGAATTTTTTTCATAATCTGAATAATATTCCCAAGCGCTTTAGTTTTGTAAATTTTTACGAATAAAGGGTAATGTGTTCAGTTCAAGAACCATAACAAAGAATCCAAGTCATCAAACTTTTTAACTATTCAAATTCAAATTTTGATAAAGGTTTATGAATTTGTGATGTTGGCTTAGCTATGAAAAATTTGTTTTTTCATAAGCTCTATTACAATGAAAAACTACATTTTTAATATTCAAATTAGTATATAAAGTTTATACGCCATAAAAATATGTTATTTACGTAGTGCCGTATTTACATCAGAGGCCAAAAAGGCCACAGCTTAGGGCTTAGAACACGTTTGTATTCGTTTCATCAGCGACGTTTTTGTAAATTTTATTTAGAATCGTCAACATTAGGTAAGTTAAGTTGAAGCTTAACATTTTTGTTCAAAATTAGCCATACAATACAAATCAAAAATTACTTTTCAAATATTACCCCTATAAGTCTGTTTTTCAGGTTAGACTAACCAGAATTATTGTTGAATTAACCAGAATTTCTGGTTAATTTAAACGGAATTCTGGTTTGTCTAACCAGAAAAAATAGTAAGGGCATATTTAACCATAATTCTGGTTGATTTAATCAGACATTTTTTTGAGTGTAAGAGAAAATTGCTAAAAACAATAATAAATTGTTTAAACAATTTAGACAAACATCTAATTACCAGTCAAAAGTATTATTTCATGTATTTGAGACAATTTTTGCTTTTAAAAAACCGCAAAAAAGTCATAATTGGCACCAAAAACTCACAAAACACATTTTTTCACTTATGGGGTTTTTTTAGGACTCTATAAAACAGAATTATGGGGGTGATATTTAAAAAATAAGTCTTAATTCGTATTTTATAGCTAATTTTGAAGGTCATTTTTTAGATTTAACTCGATTCACCTAATATTGACGATTCTACCTAAAATTTACAAAAACGTCTTTTTTCTAATGGGAATCACGTGTCTTCTTCATGGGGCTTCCGGAACCTCTAAATATCATTTTCTTCAAACAGCATTTATTTTTTTGTGAATTCGAATAAATTTTCGTGTGAAATGCATGCAAATTAAAAAAAAATTCAATGCAATTTTGGACCACCTTAGTATGCACACACTTTGTGAAACTAAAAACTGTTCAACTTTGTTTTCTATTTGATATTTGACGATGGGAAGTGTCGCGCCTGAAATTCTATAGAGTCTGATTTCACATGCCGAATGAAATTCTCCTCGCGAAACCCAAATATCTATAGCATCAGTCACAATTCCGGGTTTGATTGTATTGATTAACATGACCATTAGGTACAACGTACATGCTTGATCACAGTAAATTGAGTGTAACTGAATGATTTTCGAAAAGCTATACAATTCATTCGGTGTATACTATCAAGTTGATTGTAAACGAAATGCTCTCAGAATAGGATTATATTAGCTATAGCTTTTTAAATGAATGTTTCTTCCTCATAGAGGGAGGTTTATAATGATCTAAATTTTCAAATCTACTTTTTTGACATATTTCGATACAATTCCACCCCAGGGGCTCAAAAGTACAATTCTCAAAAAAAGTCTATGTGTGGTTGTGTGTGTATCTTTCTTCTGTTCACCATACCCCTAAAAGTGAAAGAGCTATGAACATTGAACATGAAATTTGGATGAATTGTAGCTTCGACTGATATTCAGGTCTGATAGGATTTTAAGCTAGACCGGAGAAGTAGTTTTTTTTAGTTTAGATATTTCGAAAAAAAAAAAAAATATATATATATATATATATATATATATTTCACGATTTTGAATTGAAACATTCCAAATCAAACAATTTTGGATTAGATAAAATCCAAAAAGCTTTTCCAGTGGAAAAATTAAGGAGTGATTGAGCTAATTATTTTTTCGTGTTGGCCGATGGATCAGTTTAATAACCATCGTGTGAAAAAATAGATGGCGCGAAACGGCGATCAAATTAGCACTGTTTAGCTTTCCGTGGTATTATAAATGAAAACAGTACATGAATCGTTAAAAAAATCATTAGAAGTACATATTTGTATTTATTTTATAATTAAGTAACACTAGTGCACGGAAAAAGGGAACATCCGTAGTACTAGTACAACAATTGTTTCTTTTTACAATAATAACTCCAATTGTTAAATATTTTGCAAAATCCTATGATGACCGTCGAATTGTCTGAAACATGGAATATCATAGTGCGGGACTAACGTTTCACTGTAAAAAATCGAGAATATATGATTTTTGAAGAGAACTCGATTTCGACAAAAAGTGAACCTAATACCGTTCATCTTTCCCTGATTCAATTTTTAAAAAAGGTGAAAAATTTCCAATGGAATGAAAAGTAATAAAAAATGTATCGTTTCTAAATAAAGGCGTTTAATATTGAATAATTTGAAAATAAAAGTGTTCCAGATTCAAACATTTATATTCAAAAGCTCTCAAAATTGAAAAATTGCAGACCATAATTTTTAAAATTGGACTAGAAAGGAGTTGAAATTCTATCATTTCTAATTCAAAGCGTTTAAAATTGAGCAGTTTTACTTGATATTCAATATTCTTGAAATTGAATGATTTCAGATTCAAATTTCGAAAAAAGGACAATTTCAAAACGTTAAAAATATAATGTTTTCAGATTGCAATTTGAAAAATTGGATTTACAAAATTCAACGGAATTGAAATTGTAGTATTCCTAGTTAAAAGCGTTTAAAAATAAATAAATACAAATTGCAAACTTTTGAATTTAAATCATTTTCAATTCGAAGCGATTAAAATTTGATAATTTGAAATTGAAAACTAAATTGAATGTTTCAAGGTCGAAGCTTCTGAAATTACAGAATTTTTGACTTGTTATGACCTTACAATATTATAGTTCAAATTTAAAATTGATTACACAAATTTTTTGAAGTTCAGAAAATAAATTTAGCGATCAATGTGAAAATTCATAACTCTAAAACTGTAATCATTATAAACTAAAGAAATTATTCAATTACTGAGGTATCAATTTCAGATAGTTTAATTTTTATTCTAAATATTACAATTTTTCACTTCTTAATTTCAAATGGTTTAATTTATAACACATAATTTAGTATTATTATTCATTCTCGAAATTTTGCAATCAAATATTTTTCGATTTCAAATGATTCATTTTTTAAAATCTTTACCTAAGGATTGAAAATTTTTATGATATTACATTGGAAATTAAATACAAAAAATAGAAGGCACTGACTTTTCGATGAAACTAATCGGTCAAATATAGTACTAGGGCTAGTATTATGGAATTTTCTGCAGCGTTAGTCCTAAACGTATTGGGAAAGTCTTACAGAAAACTCTTACGTCTCCTTCTGAAATCTTTTCATTTCAAGCCTTTAATTTGAGAACTTATTTTCTTAATTTTTTATTGTTTAGAATTTATTCTGTAGGCATTTAATTCAAAATTGTTTAATCAGAATTCCTTTGAACTAAAAATTGTTTTTGAATTTAATATTCCACGATTTCGAAACACTAATAAAAACCAGACAATGTTATGCGTTTTCAAATTGTGAAAAAACAATCAGAATATTTAAATAAGAACTAACTAAAATTGAAGCCGAACAATTGAGGATATTTATATCTGAAATGAAATCATTTAAAGCTGACTATCAAAGCTTTCGATATGAAATTTAAAAAGGTTTAATAGTGAAATTGTCATGACATCTTTCATATTAAAATTCAATCATTTGAATCTAAACTAATAACTTTAAAATCAATGATAAAGCATTTTCATGCAAGGGGAACAACTTATTGTCGAAGAAAATTTAATTTATAAATGTTCTACAAGTGTTAATTATTATTTTCATCAACAAATTCTTCTTAGTTCTGAACTATATAAAATGTCACATTGACATGTCAGAAAAATTTGCTAAGCAAAAAATACGCAAAAAGCGAGCAGAAACATAGGGAGCTACAATTTTGACTAAATGAATGAATTGGAAGATTCGTATTATTATATTTAAAATATTTTTAACGTAACAATCGATGAGAACATCGTATAATGTCGCATAATGTTGTATAATTTTGAGGCAGTGTACATTGTTAAAATAGAAGTGTAGATAATTCAAAAATCCAAATCCGATGGAGATAAATTTTTAATTAATAATACTATCATACCGATCGTAAATAATTTTCCATCATGCTTATCAGTTTTTACTTTTTACAAGCCTTTGTTAGTAATTTTCATAATTGAAGATATTTGTCAAATTATTTTAAGGGATCAGTCTACTTTAGACGCTTAAAAAAGGCGATATTTGGGAATTTTTTATAATCATACCATGAAAAATATTGTTATAAAACTTGTTAGGATTGGTAAATAAAGTCTTAAAATACATAATATGTATTTTTTATTCACTTTATTCAATTTTAATGTACAAAAACCATAGCTCTGCCGTCCTAATGAAGAAATTGTACAACTGCATTTCAAACGAACCGAGATATTCATATCAAAGGCGTTTTCATCTGTAACTTTTAACTTATGAGATTTTTTGAAAATAAAAGTACTGTTCTTGGATAAATCGGACATGCCCCTTTCATTATAACGAAAAAAAAAAAAAAAAAAAAAATGGCGAAATCCAATCTATTGTATGCAAAACTGTAGATATGCTAGATAATAATGCACAAAGTTGCCGAGAATCCTTACTAATAAACACCTCTGCGCAGATGTTCTGCCGAATGCAGGAATCAGCCTTCAAGAACCTCCGAGTTTCCTCCTGGTGAAACTTAACAACTACAATTTTTCCAAAAATTGATAAAAAAATAAAATTATTATGTAATTATCAATTCATTATTGAATTACAATTAATTGTTCTATAATTATTTTAGATAATTAATAATAATTATATTATTATTCAAGTAGAATTATTTTTGCTTGAAAAATAAAAAATGCAGATGTGCTATTGAAAAGAAGGATCGGTGGCTCAAAGTTACCCTTGAATCATGGTGAAGAAACTTAACATGTACTCATGCTATTCGATTTCAGGAAATCGGACTCCAGAAAGACCGGGGATCCTCATGAGCAAAACAAATCTGCGTAGATGTGTTTTGTTTTATCAGGATCCGAGGGTTTAGCACTATCCCAAATCCTGAAATTCGTGTAGATATGCTACAATTTCTGCAGATGTATTGTTTCTTTATCAGGAATTCTCGAAAATCGATGTAGATATGCTAATTGAGACTTAATTATCTCGAGATTTGATTACAATTTTTATTAATGATGAGCATAGGTAAATTCGTCTTTTCATTACGAATCCAACCATATAAAAAACTCATTTTTGACAGAAATGCAGTTGTACAGTTTCTTCATCAGGACGGCAGAGCTGAACTTAACTCCTCAAATAGTAGGTAGGTCGATGGTAGCCATGATAACTTGATAACGGCTTATCTGAAACAAAACAAAAACCAAGAGTCTTAGATTCAGTATGACTGTGTCTTTAACATGACCTGTGCATATTAATATTTATCAGTAAATGACAAAATAGCGGACAAAAAAACAAAACAAAAACAATGTATGTTTCACTGTTCTTGGCACCAATAAAATAGTAAAAATTACAATTTTAACGAGGTCGTAGGTCATGCTGAAGTCAGTCATATTGAATCTAAAACCCTTTGTTTTTTTTTGTTTCAGATAAGCCGTTATCAAGTTATCATGGTTACCATCGACCTACCTACTTTTTGAGGAGTTAGTTTAGCTCTGGTTTTTTATACATAAAAATAAAGTAAAATAAAATTATTGTGGATTTTGATACTTTATTTATCAAACCTAACAATTTTTATAATAATATTTTGTATAGCATACTTATAAAAAAATTCCCAAATATCGCCTTCTTTTAGCGCCTAAAGTAGACTGATCCCTTAACTATCGATCCAAGATTTTAAAGGATTGATTTTTTTACAATCTAAGATTTTTCCCATTACTATATGAGAAACGAATCTAACTTACTATTTCACAGCACTCTTAGTGTTGAAAAGCGCATAGAAACGAATTCTAGCACACTGTGTCGTGAAAGCTTCAATAAAGTATCAATTTGATCGTCAAATTGAAAGATATTGGTTCTGAAATCCCAAAATGTGTTCAAAGAGATCTAGAGTGATTTGAATATTTCTCATCAGACAGAAAATTGTATGAATTAAATCCTCAACAGAAGGGTGTTCTACAAAATTTTTGTTTTCATAACGTACCCCTTAAACTTGTTCCATTTTGTGAAAAAATAATCTCATATTTTGCGTTTCTTTTTAAAATAATTTTAAACGATGGTCCTAAGGCCTTAAACAGTCCCATAATGATAATATGATTAACTAATGTGAGTTTTCGTAAATACTAGAATGTGGGAGTGAGACTCTAATTCGAAGGGAAAAGTGTGGCAACAAATATTTTATAAGAAGGACATTTTCAAAAATCCTTAAGGCGCAAAATGTCTCTATAATTTCCTCAAAGTTTCATAAAAATCGAACGACCACTTGCAGATCCTGACATTTCACGACCCAGAATTTAGCCGTACATATAGATTTGAAATTTGGGAAATTTATTTCAAGAAAACCAATCGTCCTATCAAAAAAACGAGAGAATAGTTGGATTTGTCTCATCAATATCTCTAGGAGTTTTTTTCATCATGCTAAGAATGATTTTATGAACAATTAAATTGGTACAAACTATTGGGATATTATTAAAAATAAATCTATCAGTACGAAAATAGTTTTAAGTAGATTAGTGGATTCAAAAATAAAATACCCCAAGTTGCTTTTTGTAATCACCGCAAAAAAATAATTATTTAAAAAAATACAACGTTGATAATAATTGTCTACGTTTTGATTTGTTCAAAGTCCAAGAATGAAAAATAACACTATAATGAAGGAGGGAAACATCATTGGGAATTACAAACAACTGCTGATAGTCAACAATTAATCAATTCAACAATGTTTGCATGTCCTCCATGCTCACTGGCATACCAAAAAAGCATGTGCATTGTGCATATAGATTTAAATTTTTGTACATTTATTTAAAAGAAAATAATAGTTCTATAAAAAAACTAAGGCTACTATTGGATTCGTCTGTACTATATCACTAGGAGATTTTTAATCACGCAAAATAATTTAAACAATTATAATATTTATAATATATATTATTCTGGTAACAACAATGCCACAACAATCAAACATAAATGAGAACTGCCGAAAGTTCTTCAAACTTTATGGAATAGAAATAATTTTTAATTAGTGTAAAAACTCTAATTGAAACCTTGTTTTCATCTCCTCCATTCTCATTACATACCAGAAAAGAATGTGCATCAGTTTCTTTTAAATAAATATCCGAAATTAAAAATTAAGTAAGCAATAAATAAGTTGATAAATGTATATTGAATATTAAATAGATATTAAATAAGTGTTAATTATCAATAGTTATTTAGTATTAAATAGAACGTTTGTCACTGTTTGATTATGTTCAATTATTACTGCATTTTGTTTAAAAAATTATGAGTAAACATTTGTTTAAAAATATTTTTTTTGCCTGATTAATAAAAGTGCTCAGAGACAAATCCAATTAGACCCTTAGTTTTTTTATAGGACTAATCATTTCTTTTGAATAAATGTCCAAAAATTCAAATCTATATGCACATGCTTTTTTGGTATGTATGGAGAATGAAGAGGATATGAAAATGTTTCAATTAGAGTGTTTACACTATTTGAAAATTATTTTTATTCCATGAAGTTTGAAGAACGCTTGTCAATTGTCAGTTGTCAGTTTGATTGTTATTGCATTATTGTGTAAAAAAATTATAAATATTATATACAGTATAATTGTCAAACATTTTTTTTTGCGACATTAAAAAACTCCCAGATATATTTATGAGATGAATCAAATGATATCATCAATTTTCGTATAGGTGTATTAGTTTCCTTAGAATGTCCAAAATTTTAAATCTATGTGCAAATGCTATTTTGGTATGCACATGGTGAAAAATGGAAGGTCAGTTGGGCCATCTAGATGTGCAGACAGACGATATTGCAGGGCCACCTATAGGACAGCCCTTGAAGATGGCTAAAGCGACTATCTCTAGAAGGTTTAAAAAAGAGGTTGAAATCAATCATCTCAGAGTGTCGACTTGGTCATCTCGAACGGTCGACTCAGTTGTCATAGAGAGTCGAAACGATCATCACAGAGGGCGGAATTTATCATTGTGAAGGGTGTAATCGCACATCATAGAGGGTCGATTTGGTCATAGCAGATAGTCGACTTGATCTCCTCGGACAGGCGACCTGGCCATCTTAGGGGGTCGATTTGCTTATCCCTGACAATGAGTCTGGCCTTCTTATAACAGTCAGACTGGTCATAAAGTGAGAGCCTCTTCGACTATGTCAAAAAAATTCTGGATGGCTCTTAAGACCATCTAAAAGAACGGACTGGCTCTCTCAATTTTGAACCTCTAACTTTGACCAGTGGTTGGTTCGAGTTGGAAGAGATTTGATCTTGTTTTAGTATAGCGTTAGTTTACATTCATGGACGTTAAACAATTAAGAACGTAGAAAATTATTATTAACATTGTAATAATAATTGTGTAAATAATTTCATTCGAGAATCTACTAATATGATTAAAAATATTCTCGGTCTAATATATTTGTTTATAATAATGTTCAAATGGTTTATAACAATATAGTTGTTAAAAAAATTATTTTTTCGCGTAATTGCAAAAGCTCCTAGAAATATTGCAGAGACGAATTCAACAATGTTCTTGCTTTTCTGATGGTTTTCTTTAAATAAATTTCCCAAATTTCAAATCTATATTTACAGCTAAGTTCAGGGTCGTGATAATTCTGAAGTATACTGACCCGCACTTAATTCCAGTACGTTTGTTTTACCTAATAACTATATTGCTTCCCTCATTCCATTCTAACTGAAAATAACTAAAGCAGCAGAATCTCTCTCATAATAGAGGTATTAATTTCATTCTAAACGTCTCGCTAATTCCCTGAATAATTTATAACAAACGAAGAAGTTCTTAAACTTGAGTCGTTTCCACGACTCTTAATTGGTCGAATTAGTAGACGGGGAGCTGTAAACCATTGCGGAAGAAGTGGAGAAAATTTTACATGGATTTCTCGTTCAATTTCAATATCTATAATTGCCCCCTTATCTGAAGAGGCCACGGATAGATCGTCGCTATCCGTGAGTTATATATTTTCCTCATTCTCTCTTCACCCTCGGAAATCGGAGTTAAGGTATTCCACCCCAATTCACCCCATTCCTGTCATCGCTGGTCGACTCGCATTAGAATTTTCGTCGCCTGCTTTTTCATTCATTTCTATTCGAACGTTTTCGCCGCTCACAAATTTTTCCCAGTTTTTATTAAAAGCGCGTTTTATTCGACCACCCTGTGTGTTTTATCCATAAAACACTCAGACCTGTTTTGCAAGTCATGTCGCTCCTCGTTTGCGACTTGAGTTCTTATCTTTACAAAAAAATTATACAGTGCGATCAAACATAAAAAATTATGGAAATGTAGCAAGTAGCAATGTAGCAGTTTTCAGTTTTTTACTCATTCTATTTGTTAGTCAGGGAATGTGAGGAGATTTTCGATAAACTGAAGTTAAAGTTTATAAAGTTATGTATGACTATTTTCCAGACTTTACACCCTCTCCCCTATTTTCCTCTTTTCTCCTATTCTAAAAGAATTCATCTTTTCTTCTCTATTTTCAAGGAATATTCCCTTTTTCTTGTTTTTGGCTTGAACGCAAACTGAATTAATACTGCTGCGAAATACTATGGATGCATTTACTATGGGTGTGTTCATTTGTGCTCGTTTTATGAGCATTTTGCTTGCTCATAGGTATCAAATAAATTTGCTTCCTCACAGAGGGATGTTTTTCTCTCGGGTTTTATCTAACAGTAGAAAAAAAACTGTACACTTTCAATATTTTTCAAGATTATGTTTTTGTCTTACCGAATTTTTTTTAACTTTCTAAGTCGCTATTGATTGATGAAGAATGGTTACCGAAAGTTCGTCAATAGATTAATCCACGTGTCTCGAAGACGCAAACAATTACATTACATAGAGTACTGTTATATTCCCAATACAAAAAAATCCTCTTATAATCAAGTGAAATAATTTTGTTAAAAAAATTTAAAATAATAATATCGGTAAGTTATGGTAGGTAATGAGAGGTTCTTCAGTTGGGCAATCGAAGTGTCTCGAAGACACGAACAAATATATCATATCAATTAAGATTGGAAAGAAATCCATTTTATCATGAATAATTTTTGCCGAATAAGCAACAAATTGATTCACAATTTTAAAATAAACTTCCCAAAATTTGTTTACAAAGTTCAATATTTTTTTTATGGAACATTGGATGTGATAATTGAAGGGCTCTATCAATTAAATTTTTAATAATTCCTTTTTTATTTCGAATAGAGTGATTTGAGAGAAAAATAAGAGTTCTTCCTGAACAAATATTTTTCCTATGCCAATCAGCGATAATATGCCTTTCATCAGTTTTAATCAAAGTCATGTCGAGAAAATTTAATTTTCCTTCAGTTTCAATTTCAACAGTAAATTGTAATCTTGGGTGTATACTATTAAACGCATTAGGAAGGGTGTTAACATTATTTTTATGTACACTAAGTACTGAATCATCGACATATCTTGCATGAAAATCAATATTAAAATCAATTTTTTGGAAAACTTCATTCTCTAAATCTTTCATGACAATCTCAGCTAAAATAGGAGACAACACTGATCCTATGGGAGTTCCAAACTTTTTTAATAAAAATTATTATCAAATTTGAAGTATACAGAATGAATAACCTATTTTATAGCATCAAGAAATGGTTTTTTTCGGAATTTTGGTATTAATTTTAATCAATTCCCAACGTTTTGTATGGCATTTTCAACTATTTCATAAGGGATGTTTGGAAACACAGCTATTACATCAAAAGAGACAAATATGTGATCAAAAGGTATTAATACATTGTCAATTAGTTTTAAAAAAGCATGACTATTTTTAATTGATGTTTTGGAGATTTCTATTGACTTTTTAATAATTTGACTCGATAATTCTTCCAATTTGCTAGTTGGAGAATCTATTGTTGAAATAACCGGTCTTAGAGGATAGTCAGTTTTATGAGCTTTAACAAGGCCATAGGCTCTGTATATCTAGCTCGTAAGACGGAACAATACTAGTTTTGATGTCTTCATACCCTCTGTGGGTCATCACTAATCCACTTTAAACATTATAGAATGTTTATAATATTTATTTCCATGGTATTTCTTTTTAATGTATTAATAAGTTTATTTATCTGCAATAAATATGTTCTTTGGATAGCGAATATACCAATGTTGTCCATTTTTTCCCACCTCCATCAGTTCACCACATACTTCTACAAAATGACAGTTCTAATCTTTTGATGTAAAATTTTATACGCCTTCACTTGTTGAGACAGAAAGGTTCCAAATTTCTTGTTTAAAAATTAGTTATTACAAAATTACAAGTTTTAGTGGTTGTCGTGTCTCACAGAATTTGGGAAACAAACAAAATTTAAAATACTAATGTTTGATTTTTTGTAACGGTGTAACCTGAAAATCGGAAAGATATATAATTATATAATATTATATTATGTATGTATTCCCTATGCTTATACACAGAGCATAGTCTCGTACACGGCGCTGTCAGCACATAGACTCATATTGAATGGAGGCGTCGAAATAGAGTGATATTTCATTGAAATAAAGGAATAATAGGGGAATAAATTCTTTTAAATCAAATTAATACAGGTACCATATTGAATTCAATACGAAACGCTTTAAGTTCCGAAACCGCCAAGAAAAAATTTTTCTACTAAAAAAAAACACGAATTTTCGACAAAGTACATGAATTCTCAACAAAATAGTTGAATTTTTTTTACTAAAAAAGAACAATTTTCAACAACAAAAGGAATAGTTTAATTTTTAGTTAAACCATTAATTTAAAAAAAAAGCTGAACAAAATAGTTCAATTTTCAATTAAAAAAGATTAATTCTCGAAGAAAAATGTAATAGTTAATATTTCAACAAAAAATACGAATATTCAACAAAATAGTTGAATCCTCAACCAAAACAGTTTTTTATTTTTCGAACAAATAGTCGCATTTTTATCCAAAAAATATGAAATTTCTATCAAAAGAGATTAATTTTCAATAAACTAGATGGATTTTGACCAAAAACATTAATTTTCAACCAAATAGTAGAAATTTTAACCAAGAAGATTAATTTTCTACCGAAAAAGTCGATACCCAACATAATACGTGATTTTTTAATCAAAGACTTGAAGTTTCTACTAAAAGAAGATCAATTTTCCATCAAAAACTGAATAGTTACATTTTCATTTAAACAGATTCATTTTCATAAAAAAAACGAGTTTTTAACCAAAGATATGAGTTTCCAACTAAAATCATGAATCTTCAACGAAAAAAAACAAACATTTTTTATGAAATAGTTGAATCCTCAACCTAAACAGATTATCAATTTTCAACCAAAAGAGTATACAACTGTTACATTTTCATTAAAAAAATTAATTTAAGAAAATAATAACAATGAGCTTTCAAAAAAGTATTTAAATTTTCAAACGTGGAGGTAAATTTTTAACTAAAATGATGATTCTTCGACTGAAATACTTCAATTTTTAGTGTAAAAAAATTAATTTTTAACCAAAAAAAAAAAGGATTTTCAACCAAGAAATTAATTTTTTTACTAAAATAATGAATCTTCAACAACAAAAAAATGATTTTTTTAACAAAATGGTTCAACCTTCATCTAAGAAATATAAATTTTCAACCAACCAAAAAAAAAAAAATTGTCTACCACAAGAGATTATTTTTTAACAAAAAATATGAGTTTATGAACTAGAAATTCAATAACAAAAGTTCAATAAAAAAGTTAAGTTTTTAACCAAATAGTTAAATTTTCAACCAAGTAGTCAAAATTTCGAACAAAAAAGATTAAACTCCAACCCACAACGTTGAATTTTCGATAAAAAATATGACTTTCAAACAAAATAGTTCAATTTTCATTAAAATAATTAAATTTTGAACCAAATAATTAAATTTGTGACAAAAAAGGTGAATTCTGAAACAAAAATAATAATAGTAGCCCAGTATTGTCCTACATTCATTTTTTTTGCAATTTTGGGTTGATTGAAAAATTATTTATTTTTCGAAAAAAGTATTACCTGCAGTAGACGCTAGTAGCAGGTCTTTTTTGGCCGATTGTTGCTTAGAGTTTTTAAGCATTTTTAACCCATGGAAAGTATAAAAGTAAACAAAGTTACTGGCACATAAACTTTGCAATACTGGCACAATTCCTCTGTAAAGTGTACATCTGAAAGTAAATTTTTTATTTATTTTTTTCAAATATAAATTAGTGCGTACAATTTGTATAGGCTCTCAATCTCTCACACTCAAAAAACAATTTTCTTGGACCAAAAAAAGTATATACAAGAAAATTTGGTTTAATCAAACAAATTGTACTTGATTCAACAAAATATTTGACTGACGAAACCAAAGTTTTTGGTTGAATCAACCAAATACTCCATCGAGTAAAAGATTTGGTTGAAAAAACTAAAAAATTTAATTGGGTCAAGAAAATATTTTGATGTCCTTATAATATTCATATTCTATGTTGGTATCTGATTCACCCAAATTGTTTTCTGAGTGCATGTATGAATTTATGAAATATGTGTGAGACTTACGATCCTTCTTTCGACACCAATTCTTGGATAATCGCAAATGTATGTTTTGCTTCACGACCTTCTTCCACTGCAAACAAAAAAAAAAAAAAAAGAAAAAGGAATCAACAGAAGTGTATGATTAAAATACGTGAATACCAAGTGCTTGCTTAGGTAACACCTTTGCAATACGATGACGAATTTCTCTTTCTCGAGCATATTCATATGAGAATAGTGACCATTACAATGTTGAATTAAAAACTTATCCGGAAATTTTACACACGTCAGAAATATAAGAAACTTATTTAAAAATAATATTCCAAGCTGGGATAATGAAATTAAGCTTTATTTCTAAAGATATAAAAAATGATAATTAATATTAATTATTATTCATGGTAAAAAGGTAGACAAATTTTTCTTTCGTAGATCGTTATATTATACTTTTCGTTTCCATTCAGTAGTTTTGCTACTTTGAATACATTCCCGATTTCATAAATATTTATATTAGCATCAAAAAAGATTGTTTGTTTAAAACTTACGCTGTATTCTAGATCGTACAGTGTCGAGGGGAAAGAAGGTAGCCATAGCTACAACGCTTCCCTGAAATAAAAATTATTTTAATTATTTTTTATTTATACAAAAAAAGATATCAGACTTTATTCCTGTATTGGATTGTGATTGTAACAAAAATTCATATGATATTATCACGTATGGCAATTACTTATTCAAAAACTCGGATAACAATCTAATATTAGATAATACGATTAAAATGAAATATGCACTTCACTTTTTCCCGAACTGAATAATATTCTTTTATTGTCATTCTTAATTTTTTATAAGAAACTAAGTGTGACAAACAAAAAAATAGTTATTTTTTGTCGTAAATTTTATTACTTTTTTTCTGCATATAATGTTTTCCACAACTCTTAGAGTACAAGAAAATAAAAATTAGACAATCTTTGAAAAAAGAAGTTGTATTCGTGCAAATTTTCACTAGTGTAACAATAAAGGGATATTATAATATGTTAGGGTGAACCGAAAAAGCAAATTTGTTGAATTTCAGAAATTCATGGGTATTAAAGTTTTAAACAGCGAAGCGTGCAAAATTTGTTTTACATCTAATATATTGATAAATTTACTTGCATTTACTACTAGCATTTGTAGTCTATATTCTTGACAACATATACTGAATGATATCAATAAAATATTAGTTCAAAAGACTACATAATTCCACGAAAACTAAAAACCAAAATTTCTCAAATTTACGGTTTTCTTTGCATTGTTAAAAATTATTGATAAATTCGAAGAAAATAATCCCGTTGTTCATTTTATTCCTTGAAGGATTCTCTACAGATCTCTTTGGCACGTTTTTATTTTTTAAACTCTAATGAGTCGGAAAAGAGGTAGTTTGGAAATCTAATTTTCATTTTTGAATTTTTTTCATGCTCTGATTTCGGTGCACCAAATTATGCATAAGAAAGCAGATTACATTTCAATCTTAAGTGTATTTTTAAATAGAGACACTAAACTCAAGACTCGTTCCAATCGGCAGGGTTTGCTTATGAATAATATTTTGAGAGATATTTTAATTGAGGCCAAACAATTTCTTCTTTGGTTAATATCGTAGTCATTTATCATCGTTTTTTAATCAATGTTTAAAATAAATTTTTGTATGCAAAAAATTAAGGACGACAAAAAATTAAGTACGTCGCTAAAAAAACTATAATTTTTTTAAAAAGATTTCATTAACTATAATGCTTATTTAAAAATAATGTTGTATTCTTTACTACAGTGTAAATGTGCTTATCAAATGTATGTCGCTATACATCTGTAAAAGAATATTTAGAGAATTCTTTAACTACAAGGTTTTGGATAATTTTCTATTTTTACTACAGTGTGACTTTGCAAGAATTTATAATGATAACAGAAAATTCAGTACATTTTAATTTTAAATAATTTTAAAATTAAAATGTTGTCATCAAATGTACGTTGTTATACAAATTTTGTTAAATAATTCTTTAACTACAATATTTTTTGATATTTTTGGTATTATTTTAGTACAATGTAAACAATGTAAGCACTGCGATAATATACAAAAAATAACACTTTCAATTCTAAATTGTCTCCCTACAGTAAATGATATAATTTTTACAGAATTAATCAAATTTATTGATAAGGACCACCTTCGTGTGCTGAAACGTTTGAAACGATTTAATTTTTGTCAATTTACCTGATCCTAAAACCAGCAACAAACATCAACATTTTTAAAGAAATTTATATAGGTACAATATTTTTCTTAAATAATTTTTTTCTTTTTAAGAAAAACGTACCAAAAAGATGTGTAGATTATTTTTTAAGGAATAAATGTTATAAAATAAAACATTTCAACATGAAATATTTTTTTCTAACATTCACCTACAGTTCTCTTCCAAACTGAGTTTGAATTAACAATGAGAATATTTAAATTTGTATTAAAAAAAAAATGAAAATTAAGAACATTCATTTTTAGACCTAAAACGGCATAACGGAAAATCCTAACCATTTTTTTGAATAATAAAAATTAATGGCGATATGTTTGCATAAAAAGGAAGAAATTTGGGAAGTCAACGTTTGCAAAGTTCAAAATTACATTTTTTGCACACTATTATGTACACCCAAGTATGTACTAAATCGAAAAAAACTGGCTCGCCAACATAAAAAAAACACCAAAAATTCTGCATTTGTTAATAAAATTGTTCATGTCATTAATAATACTTATTCGAATACAAATTTTTTCCATCGTGATAATATTATGAAACAAATTATTATTATTATATATATTATAAAAAATCAACTTTTCACAAATAATTTTGTTAGAATCAATTTTCTTTGTTGAATTGTTACCCAGTAGCTCTATTCAATTCAGGAAATTGAAGAAATGTTCACAACATTGACAGAAACCCAGAAGGCCGAATTAAAAAAATGGTACTTTTTACATATATTTGTTTATTTATAAAAAATAAAAACCTTTTTCGAAAATTGGCCTTGACAATTCTTTTCGGAATTTTGTTACCTTTAAATAAAATCAAATAGGTTACTTTACTTTCAAAAAAACTGTTGGGCAAATTGCCTTTATTCTTTGAAAATTAAATTTTTTAACATATACGCATTTTATCGATTAAAAAAATCTTGTTTATTATTATCTGTTATTGCTTTTCAAACCTTCTTCACGAAAAAAAAAACGAAACTCAAACATTTTTTCAAATCAAAATTAATTTTTTTCCGAAAAATATTGATTGTGGAGAAAAATTTAAACCTCAAAATAGTTGTAGGGATAGCAGAATATCTTTTCTTTATAGGTAACGAAGATGTTTTTTTTAAGCCTTTTTTTTAATTTTTGTTCAAGCCTTTTAAAAAACTTATTTTTAATAAGTATCAGGTTGAAATTTTAGTCAAACTACTTATAATAATTTTGAAAAGTATGTCCATTTTTCTGGCAATCTTATTTTTTGATAATTACTAAGATGACTTGGAAAATGTAAAATTTATGTGAGCAAAAAATGATAATTGAAGTAAATCGATCATAGTGCTCAAATATAAAATTTGCGGTTTTTCTGGACCAATATTTTCAGATGATTAAATTATCCAAATACGAAAAGAAATCATTAAAAAAATCATACATTTCTAAAATTGTTAATATTTAAAAACCTCCCTTGAGTAATATTTAAATAAAAATAGATTTCTTTCGACAAATTAAGGTAAAAAACTTTTTGGACTCAATTAAAAGAACTCTCAAAAATATTCTTGAACAAATCCTGCAGATTGGAACGAATTTTGAGTATAATGTCTCTATTTAAAAATTCATTTAAGATCGAAATGAAATCTGTTTCTCATGAATAATTTTATGCACTGAAATCAGAGCATGAAAAAAATGCACAAATCAAAATTATATTTTCAAACTACCTGAAGAATAAGGATAGACTGAGAGGCTAAAATTTTAAAAACTCAGGGAACGAACATAAATATAAAATATAAACTCTATTAATTAAATAAACGTGGATGCTAAAGAAAAATAAGTTTTAGAAAATAAAATAGGTTTATAATAATGAGTATTTAGTTTTACAAACAATTAGATTGAAATTTTAGTTCTTTTTTGGTTTAAAATTCATCTATTTTTTTTTAGAAATTTCATCGTTTTTGGCTAAGAATGCAACTGTCTAGTTAAACATTAATATTTCTCGGTTTAAAATGAACTTTTTTGTTAAAAATTCAACTGTTTTGTAGAAAATTAATATTTTTGGGTATTAAAAAAAACTGTTTTGCAGAAAATTCGTATCTTCGGCTCGATAATTTAACAATATTGTAGAAAATTAACCAATTTGATAGAAAAATTTACTATTTGTTCGAAAGTTGAAGTACTTTGTTAAAATTTCCATGTTTCAGTTGAAGATTCATCATTTTACTTCAAAATTAATTTCTTTGGTTGAAAATTGAACTATTTTATTGAAAAATGCGTTTTTTTGATTGAAAATTAATTATTTTAACTAAAAAAATAAATATTCTATTTTTGGTTGAAAATTTCTCTTTTTAAGTTGAAAATTCAACTATTTGGTTAAAAATTCATGTATTTGGTTAAAAATTCGTCTTGTTGGTAGAAAATTAATGTTCTTGAGTGAAAATTCATCCTTTTGGAAGAAAATTCAATTACTTGGTTAAAAATTATGTTTTTAATTCAGATTTTCAGATTAAAAATGTAACTGTTTGGTAAAAATTCAACTTTTTTCGTGAAAATTCGTCTTTTTTGGATGAATTTAATACTTTTTGATTTAAAATTAAAATAATTTTTGGTTTAAATATCGACTATCACACTTTTTGTCCAGAATTCATGTTTTTTCGTTGAAAATTCAACTACTTGATTTAAAGTTTGACTACTTTGTTGAAAATTCATTTTTGTGATGAAGACCCACCTTTTTTGGTAGAAAATTCATCTATTTGGTTTAAAATTACCTTTTTTGATGAAAATTTATATTTTCCAGTTAAAAAATAAAATTATTTTGTACAAAATTCCTCTCTTTTGGTAAAAGTTTTATCTTTTTTGGTTAAAAATGCAACTGGTTGAAAATTCATCGATTTTTAAAGATTTCGAAACAAAATTCAGAAGAATTTTTGAAGGTTTAAATTTAACTATATAATTGAACATTTATTTTTTTCGCTGAAAATTCGTATTTTTAAGAATAAAATTAATTATTTTGTTAAAAATTTAACTATTTGGTGGGAAATTAATTAGGTTTAGTTGAAGATTCAAGTATTTAATTGCAAATTCATTTTTTTTTGTTAAATTTAATTGGTTTTAATTTAAAATAAAAATATTTTTTTGCTGAAATATCAACTATTATATTTTTTGTTAAAAGTTCAAAGATTGTATATAGAAAATTACAAATTTAATAATTTGTTAGATAATTTAACAGTTTTTTTTGTAGAAAATTAATCTTTTTGGTTGAAAATTCAACCAGTTGGTTAAAAGATTATGTATTTTTTTGAGAATTCGTCTTTTTAAGTAGAAAATTAAGATTGATCGTTTTGTTTAAATATTCAATTATTTGATTAAAAATTCAACTGTTTTGTAGAAAGCTTGTCTTTTTGCTTTGAAAATTCAAAATTTTGGATGACTTTTTCTTCTTTATTGACTGAAAAATCTTTTTTGGTTGAGGATTCAGTTTTTGTTGAAAATTCGTCTTTTTTCTCGTCTCTTTTGGTTCAACCCAACTGTTTTTAATTTAAAATAAAAATCTTTTCTTGGTTAAAATATGAACTACATATTACATTGCTTGTTGAAAATTCAATTACTCGGTTGAAAGTCGAACTACTTTGTTAATTCACAAGAAAGAGTCAGATTTTAGCCCCCCCCCCCCCCAATCATCATGCCATTTTTGGATGAACCCTCCAAAAATTCAAGAAAAAAATGTAGCGGTCGAAAATAAATTTAGCCACTAATCTTTAAAATATGTTATGGATTGCCTTTTTTATACATGTTTGAAAAGAAAAGCAAACTCGACGAAAAAATTAAATAAAGAAAAATACACTTAAAGTTCTGATTCAAAAAAGTCTAATAAACAGCTAAGTCGCTGACAAGGTCGCGTAGAATTTTGACTGAAATAAAAAAAAATATTTAGAATGACCCACATATATTTCATGTTTAAAATATATACTCACACATGCTCCAGATACAGCGTGGATCAGCGTTTCATAAGTGAAAAGACTGTTTGAACTCATTTTGATGACTAGCAATTTATTGCATTACACAGAAGTTTAAATTAAAAAAACACCGGTCCATAAAACTAATTGGGACCTGCAAAAATGTAATCTCTCTATTTTTAATTGTATTTTTAATCAATTTTCGATATATGATCATTAATAGAGTTTTGTACAATGTGAAAATAATTGCATGAATGACATTGGCATATATGCATTAATAAAAAAAGGATGAGTTGTCATTCTATAAGCAATGTGAGAAAATTTTTTTATCAGTCATTTGCACACTTGCACTTTGCCATAGAAAAATTTTTAATGTGATGATCTTTGACAAATGTGCACTTTACGTATATTACGAAATATTTACAATTGTATAAGCCATGTGGTTATGCAGATAAAAAACGATGCAATAGTAAATATTAAGTTATTACATTTTGCTTTTTGAGATAACGCCCGATAAATTATAATCTTGTGGACCGGATAAAAGTAGTTTCTTTTTCTGACATCACTAGAATATCACTTGATAAGTTATAATTATTTGATAACGATAACTGCACCGAACACCACACACATATCTCGAGGAACGACAGTCGGTGAATGTTCACATTTTTAACTCTCAAGCCTTATTAACGCTCTTAAGGCTTCATTTCAACGTTCATGAAGACAATTTAGCTTGGCAGCTGAAATCGTGGCAAGGTAGTTTAGTTTGCGCTTGCGCATACGGAACACCTTTATATTGATGCGGTTAACAATCATTTCTGAGCTGTTTCCTTCCTAATTCGCGTCTACGCGCAAGAGCGCGAGATTGAAGGTGTTTGTCGGTATACTATAAAATAGGAAAAATTGGTTTAACTATTTTTTTTTTACTTCTAAAGATATCGTGTACGGAAAGATGAAATATATTCGGTATTTCCCACATTTAACTTAATTTAGAGAATTATTTGATTTGTGTGCTGTTTTACCGACGTCGCGCACTCACACAGAATAGAATCACTTTGTAGTATAGTTGAATTTTCTACAAAGGAGTTGAATTTCCAACCCAAAAATATGAATTTTCAACAACAAAAAAAGTAAAATTTGCACTATAATAGTTGATTTTTCACTAAAAAAAACCTTCTACAAAACAACTGAATTTTCAACCCGAAAATATGTATTTTCAATCCAATAGTTGAATTTACTACCATATCGTTGAATTTTCATGTCAAAATAACAAACTTTCTACAAAAGAGTTGAATTTTCAACCCAAAAATACGAATTTTCAACAAAAAAAGTAGTTTTCAACCAAATAGTTAAATATTCAACCCATGAAAACGAACCTTCTACAAAACAGTCAAATTTTCAACTTAAAAATTCTCATCTCGCGCCTAGGACCGTAGGACGCGCGACTTTTGGTTCTCGCGCTTCGCACTCGATAATATATTTATCTCGCGCTTCGCGCTCGATAATGTGTTTACCTCGCGCTGCGCGCTCGGTCTTTGTACTTTTCCCACTTTAGTGCACATACCTTTTAAAATTGAAGGTCAAAGCATCGACAACTGTAATTTGGTGATTGTGAATTCTCTTTTGTTTAAGCTCCTTCGGCTTGAACGAACACATTTTCATCACGCATCTCGTGCTTCGCACTCGATTTTGACAAAAATTCGAACTTTTCTACATTATTTTCAACACTATTATATCAAATGTATATTACATTTATTTATGTACCACGGCAAAGTATAATATTTTTTAGCACGGCCAGGGATTGCTTATTCAGATATTGCCAAATAAAGCACAAATTTTATTTATCATGATTACTATAATATCTGTTCCTTATTTTGCATCAAATTTTATTCTCAGCTACCCTGAACATTGTCTTGTTTTTATAATTGAAAAAAGCGCTCATCCTCAAAAAAAAAACAATTTTGTTATTAAAACTTTTATTGCAACTTGTGAACGTTTTTTCATACATGTAATTCGTTTATTTTCAATGTTATTTTTTATGATTTGAAGCAAAAATGCGCATCCTAGCGATTTTAAGCGAATTTATACGAAAAATTTGAAATTGAATGTTCGAAAACAAAATTAATTTTCAACCTACTAGTTGAACTTTTTACCAAAAAAGTTCAATTTTCAAGTAAAAAAGGCGAATTTTGTACATAAAGAGTTGAATTTTCCACCCACAAATATTAATTTTCCACCAAATAATTGAATTTTCAACCCAAATCAACAATCCTTCTAAAAACAATTGTATTTAAACTTAAATATGTATTTTTAAACTAATGCTTAAATTTTCTATCAAATTGTTCAATTTTCAAGTCAAAAAGAAGAATTTTCCACAAATGAGTTGAAATTTTAACCCAAAAATAGGAATTTTCAATAAAAATGTAATTTTCAACCAAATAGTTGAATCTTCAATCAAAAATTATGAATTTTGAACCAAATAATGAATTTTTCTATCATATTGTTCAATTTCTCTATCAAATTGTTTAATTTTCAAGTCAAAAAGGGAATTTTCTACAAAAGAACGAAATTTTCCACATAAAAATATGATTTTTCAACATAAAATGTAATTTTGAACCAAATGATTTAATTTTCAACACTAAAAGACGAACCTTCTACAAAACAATTCAATATCCAACCTAAAAATATGTTGTTTTTTTAACCAATAGTTGAATTTTCTATCAAACTGTTAAATTTTCAATTCAAACAGACAAATTTACGACAAAATTAGTTGAATTTTTACCTCAAAAAAATTAATTAAAAAAAAAGGTAATTTCTACCCAAGTATTTGAGGGTTCAACTAAAAAAATAAACTTTCTACGAAGAAATTGAATAGTCTACAATATAGTTAATTTTCAAAGAAAATAGTTGAATTTTCAAGGCAGAAGGACAAATTCTCTACAAAAGAAATAAATTTTCAAGCCGAAAATATGAATTGTCAGTAAAAAACTTATCTTTCAAACAAATAGTTGAATTTTCGAAAAAAATTATGAATAAAAAAGTTAACTTTTAACGAAAAAATTGAATTTTCTAACAAAATAGTTTAATTTTGGATGATCTTTTAACCAAATTGATGAACTTTCAACAATATAATTAAATTTTCAAGCAAATAATAAAAAATCTTAACCGAAGAAGATGAATTTTTAACCAAAAATATAATTGAAGTCTTTTAAACCTGAAAAGATCAACTTTCAGCAAAAAAGTTAATTTGCAACTAATAAAGATGATTTTTCTACAAAAAAAGATTAATTTTCAATCCAAAAGGAAAATATGTCTTTTTAACAAAATAGTTGAATACTCAACTAATAATCAAGTTTTTAACCAAATAGTAGAATGTTTAGGCAAAAAAAAAAAGATTTTTTTTTCGTAAGACAGTGGAATTTTCAACAAAACAGTTGATTTTTCGATCCACAAAAAATTACTGTTTAACAAAATTATCAACTTTTCAACAAAATATTAACATTTTTAACCAAATAGTTAAATTTTCAAGACAAGAGGACAATTTTTTTTAGATGACAGTTGAATATTTAAGAAAACAGTGTATTTTTAACCAAGATAAATGAATTTTCTATCCAGAAAGACGAATTTTCAATAAAACAGTTAAATTATCAACATAAAATATGAAATTTCAACAAAAAAGTTGATTTTCAACACAAAAAGACGAATTTTCAGAAAAATAGTTGATTGTTTAACTAAAAAAAAGATATTTATACAAAACAATTGAATTTTCGATCCAAAATATGAATTTTCAACAAAAAAAGTTATTTTTCAACAAAATAATTAAATGTTTAACGAAATAGTAGAAAAGAGGAGAAAAAAGATAAATAAAAAAAAGGAAAAAGAGGGGAATAGGGGAAACAGTATGAAGTCTGTAACAATAAAAGTCATGCTTTAATCACTAGCGAATGAAATACCAATCGTGTTTTTTCATTCTCCTTTTTATTGTAATATGTTAACAAGTAAGTACATTATGGAAAAAAGTTATTCGTCATTCTTATGCGTACATATGATATGGATTTGGAATCCATCTTTATCCTTTATGCAAAAGTAAAACCGAATCAATTCCAGTCAATATTGAAATAGAGTTTTCTGCGATTACTGCTAATTTGAAAGTAACGCTTTTTGATTTCACGAAGTTTTAACAAATATAGGAAGGCGGATAAATACGCTACAGATTATACAAATTTTAATCATTATCACACTATACGTTACAATTTAAACGAGAAAGATATAAGTAGATGACGCTTATTCTATATAGTATGTATTTATGCCACTTTTTTATAATAATCATTCAACCAAAAAATAAAAACTTACATATTACATGGGTCATATTATTCCAACCTTTTATTTACTTAAAAATTTTTTTAAATCCGACAAATAATTTATTGTCAAGGTGTTCAGTCAATGAGATCAGGCTTCTGACCAATAAATAAAAAAATACTGCAAAACAAGAAGCAATGCAACAAATTAAATAGACAGCAGATGTACGCAAATCTGTTATGAATCTTTGATTTCAAAAACAAGGTTTATGTCTCGGATGGGGTACTCGTTTTTTTCGAGTTTGGATTTATTTTCGGCTATTTGTACTATCATTTTTTCGCTATAGTTTGTATACATTTTGGTACGAGTTTGATAGTAAATCAAAATTGAATCCAAAATCGAATGGTGAGAAGTATCCTTTTTTTCTATTTAAATATACCAGGAACAAAAATTGGTCCAAAACGAGAAAAGTATATTAAAAAAATATGATTGGGCCATCAGCAAATATTGAGCTTAAAAAGCCTTGCTTTCTGTCTTTTCGAAAGTGGAGATTGCCAAAAAGTTGAGAATTATCCACTATATTTTCGAAAAAATCTATTGAGTATTTATTTATAAATTAATCAGTAACATCAACTGTACAACGTAAAAGGAAAAAATGGCTATCGACATAAATGTATTTTAAATTCTCAGCTTTTTGACAATGATTCATAAAACATGTGTTGTTCTTGCGAGCACGTGCTCGTATACGAAAATGCATTTTTACAATATTTTTCTATCAACTATGATAAGACATGTCTTATTTTGATCCCAGTGAGTTTCACATTGGTTGAAGCTCTTTTTCTTTTGAAGTAAAAATTATACATTTACAAATAACAATAATAATTGAAGAGTGCACTCTACAACGCTTAGCATTATTGTGATCTTAAACGGATTCTTTTTTTTTAATATTTTGCTTTCATTGAAATGGATTGGTGATTTACCAATCTAATGTGACTCAAGCAATTATTCACTGCATATGAAATCTTAATTCTGTCTTTTGTTTTGAATCCCTGAAATGAGATATGAAATGAAAAAATTCAAACCATTTTGATCCAATATTTGGATAAAATGTTTCTGGATACTCTTGAATATATTCTAAAGGAATTAAAAATCATAATTCTCAATTATATTCAGTAACATAATTATAAATATTTGTATTTAACGTTTATGGTATAATAATCCAATCTAAAAAATCAATCATTGTTGTTGAATACCTAAGTGGCTTTTCATTACTTGAAGTTGTTTTATATCTTAAAATTGTAATTTTGAAAATTAAATCTACAAATATTCCCGAATAATAAGAAAAATCATAGAAAACCTTATGCAAATTGAGAAACATTTGTGCTTGAAATTAGTAAAAAAAAAATTAATATAAAATCATAAAGTTTTGAAGAAAACTCCAAATTACTAAAAAATTGTAGGTTGTGTTAGTATTTTTCACTGGAAATTAGCATTTTTTAAGAGAAATAATTATCATCAAGACTCCCACAATTTTAAAAATGTGTAGATTACGTTAGGATTTTACACTGGAAATGTTTTTATTAAGCAGAAATTCTTAGATTTCAAAGATTAACAATTTTTCAATAATTTACGTTTTTTGGTTTTCTTAGCGTTTTTAGCGGGAATTGACAATTTTAAACAAATAACATTATATGTGAAAGATTAATCATTTTTGAACAATTTTAGGTTACGTTAGCGTTTTACACAAAAAATGGATACTTTAAAACTAAAAGCATTAGATTTTAAAGAATATTGACCATTTTTAACAAATTCAGGTTATGTTGGTGTTTTTCACCGGTAATTGGTATTTTTCAACAAAAATCATTTATAGATTTATATCCAATGATTTTTGTTTAAAGTGATAATGTTACAACCTTGAACAATATCGGACTGTGGTAGTATTTTGCATGGGATATTGAAATATTTATTAAAAAATCATTAGATTTCCAAGAAGATACATAATTTTTGCAACAATTTTAGGTTACATTGGCCTTTTCACCGAAAATTGGTATTTTTAAACAAACATAATTATAATAATATGAACAAGATTGAGAATATTTGAACAATTTTGGACTACGATAGTGTTTTTCGTCGAAAATGAGTATTTTTAGTAAAAAAACTCATGAGATTTTTTAGATTTATCGTTCAGAATCATTAAATTCACAATTTTTTATGTTTAATTTACATCGGAAATCGGTACCTTCAATAAAAAAATAATTGCCATTAAAAAAGGATAACAATTTTTTTTTTAATTTTAGGTTAATCTTGCGTTTTCACCTGAAATCAGTACAGATTTAAAAACAGATTTACAACTTTGGTACCATTTTAGATTATATTAAAGTTTTTCACTGAAAATCGGTTATTTTAAATTAAAACATCAGGCTTAAAAGAAGATTGGCAAAACAATTTGTTTTTATGGTACGTTAGTTTTTTTCGTCTAAAAATGCTATTATTAATAAAAATGAATCGGTTTTAAAGAATATTGACACTATTTGGACAGTAATAGAATATGCTGGCGTTTTTCATCTGAAATATTATTTTGAAGAAAAATCATTTGTATTCAAAAATTTAACTTACAATTTTTGAATAATTTGTGGTAATGTTAGTGTTTCTCGTTATGTTTTTATGTTAGTGTTTTTCCTATGAAATGCAAAAATGTTGTATTAATGTTAATTTTATATTTTAATTTAAATATTGCGTAGCAAAAAATAATGTTGCGTATGTTTTCTAGTTAAGGAAAAAGCTCAAGCTTTAAAATATGTTTAAAACATTGGGTTGATCATCTTACGTCATTAGTATTGATTTCCATTCATAAAACTGTGACAAACATATTTTTTACATATTTTTTCTTACGATCTTATTTTCTTTTCGATCGATAGAATTTGAATAAAGTGAATATTTACCAAGGAGGCAGATTATTGAAATCAATTCAATTTTTCTTAGTTCTTATCTCGCTTCATGGATTCGAAAAAAATGCAGGATCAAGTATTGGAAATGATTAAATTTTTTCAAGGAATTTAATGTAAAAAATACAATAAATAACAAAGACAAATGTGATCTAAGAAAGAAATGAAAGCGACTTCCATGTAAAATTGCGAACTGCCCTTACGACAAAATATTAATGTAGGAAAATCATTACAAGCCTCTAATGAATTTCCTATAATTTTTGCGATTATAGGAATTGTATTATAGAAAATCATTACATAGAAAATAATTATAGGGTAATCGCTATTGGAATGAATAAATTGAAAATATTGAATCAATCAAGGCCATCTAATGCTTACCCGATTCCTACCTTATCGACATTTTTTTGCAACCACTTACGTCAACACTAATTGAGATATCAAGTTGAAAATTTGGCAAATTATATAAAAGGCATTAGTGATCGTTTGTAGAGTGTTAAACTTCTTGAAATAAAGAAAAATACAAAAATTTTCTAAAATTAAATTTTTTTGTATTTTCATAAATTTAGAACCATACAAATGTTCCTTAGTGCCTTTCATTTGATTTCCCAAGTGTTTAATTCGACAACTCAGTTCTTGACCTTAATGTAAGGAGTAGATAAATTAAAAAAGAACCATTTATTTTAGATAAAATAAATTTATTCCCTAAAGTTCTCTAGAAGTACCTTTAAATTTTTTAAATCTCCTAAAATCTTTAAAATACTTGAATGTCCTACCAAATTCTTTGGAATCTGTTCAAATAGTCTAAAATCGTTGAAATCACGTGAATCCTTTGAAATAATTGGAGGTCCTAAATCTTGTGAAATTCTTTGAAATCCCTTGAAATCTTTGGAAACGATACAAAATTATTTTAATTTTTTAAATCTCTTGAAATTGTTTGCAATATTTTAAAATATATAAATATATAATCGTACACATTTTTTCCAAAAATGATCGACATGAATCACTAATTAAAATACGTAGAAATCCCTTGAATATAAATTAAATTAAACTTATTCAGTAAAGTTTCATGAAAAAACGTTCAGATCCCTAAAAATCTTTTAAAACCTTCAGAATCCATGAAATCCTTAAAGAATCAAGAAAATCTTTTAAATCTTGTGAAATTCTTCGAAACCCCTTAAAATCTCTTGAAATTATATTTTATTTATTTTATTTCCCAAATTTCTCTAGAAAACCCTTCAAATCGAGCTCAAAATCTTTGGAAATCCTAGAACATTTCTTGAAACCCCTTACAATTTCTGGAATCTCTTGAAATTATTCGACATCTGTTAAAATAGCTTAAAATTTTTCAAATCTTTTAAAATCCCGCAAATCCTTTTAAATAGTTGGGCATCCTAAAAAATCCCTCAAAACTGATGAAATTCTTTGAAATTCGGTTGAAATCATTTGAAATCCTACGTCAAGTAAATAAAAAAATCATTCGTTTGCAGTTCTTCTAGTTTTTGCATCACTTTTTTCAATATTTAAACATTTTTATATCCATTCTGAGTTTCTTTTAGTGATTTTCTATAATGAATTTTCTAGAATTGCAAAAAATTATAGGAAATCCATTTCAGCAAAATCATTTTAAGGCCTATACTGAATTTCCTATAATATTTTTTAGTGAGGCTGTAAGATGTAACTAAAAAAGTGTACAAAAAAATATGTAATGCATTCTCCGTCTAAAAAATAAGTGAGAAGGCCCGGCTTACCCTGAAAAAATGTGGGGAGGCTGGGCCTCCATGGCATTTCAGCCTAGTTGTAACTAAAAAACGATCTAATGCATTGCTGTAGAGCAGGCCTACCCAGCGAGGAGATTTTTCCGACCGAAGTAGATGTTGCACTTTCATTTATTCTAGGGGGCCGTTCAAAAAATACGTAAGGCTTTTTTCCGAAAATTTTGAACCCCACACCCCCCTACATAACGCTTTTTCTATAGTAAGTGTATGTAACTTTAACATTAGCGTAACACTAGAGGTGAGGTTACGAGAACAAGAGATGACCCAGCTGAAAATTTCTGTACAGGAACCTCAGAGGATCCTGGACATGTTCCTCTACAGGAAACTGCACACGCACCTGTACAGGTAATCTTGACGGTTCCTGTGCAGAAATTTCGTGAAGGAAACTGTACATGAGCCTGCAAAGGAACCTGCACCGACGAAGGAACCTTTGAATTATCCTATACGGATTCATGCACAGGTTCGATTGCGAAGAAAATTGAGGCGTACTGTACCTGTACAGAAGCGTGTATAGGATCTCTCACAGAAAGACATCAAAGAAACCTTTGGAAGGATCCTGTACAGAAACACGTATAGGGTCCTTTGCAGAAAGCCATAGCAAAAACTCATGTCGCTTACAGCTATAAAGTTGCCTTCCTTTTATTTCCTTGAAGATCCAACTCACCATCGAGAGAGCCAAGCAACTAGCGAACTCTCGCGGATTAGTTCTTACGCAGGTTCATGTACAGGATCCTGAACATATCCCTGTACATGAACCAGCACCTCAATTGACTCAGTAACGGAACCTGTACAGGATCATTCGAAGGTTACCTTATATACAGGTTCCTTAACAGGAACATGTATGATTTCCTTCGCCAAATTCCTGCACAGGAACTGTCAAGATTACCTGTACAAGTTCGTGTGCATTTTCCTGTACAGGAACATGTGCAGGATCTTCCGAGGTTCCTGTACAGGAATTTTCAGCTGGGTGGTGCATTATAGTGGACGGCCTCCTTCGTATACTGAATAAGGAAGGGTATTATACCCAGCAATATGCGGATGGCTTGATAATCCTATTCAGGGGGGCTCATCTGGAAACGTTGATGGGTCTTACAAGGTCGGCTCTGCTCATCCCAGAGCTCTGATGCGACAGCTCAAGGCTCTCGGTAAGTCCGGAAAATACCAGCCTGGTCATTTTCACGAGAAAGCACAAAGTGTCGAAAGTTGATGCCGCTGCATTTTGTGGTGGGCAGCTGACGATCTCAGACTCGGTTAAATATCTGGGGATAATTCTACATAGCAAACTGAACTGGGCGAAGCATCTTGAGACCCAATGCAGGAAGTTTGTCATGACATTTTGATTTGCAGAAGAGCCTTTGGTTTGACGTGGGGTCTAGGACCTAAAATGCTTGCATGGCTCTACTCCTCTGTCCTTAACGCGGCCGTAGTCTGGTAGCCATAGGTGAAACTTGAAACCATACAAGGTAGGCTGCGACGATTACAAACGCTAGCGTTTAGGGGCTTACGGGAGCAATGAGGACCACGCCCACAGCGGCGATAGGATTTATGCACTGTGAAGAACCCCTATATGTTGCGATAACTGCTAGGACGGCTCACGTGTTGGGTTGCCTGGCAAGAGCAAATAGATGGACTTGGGGGACTAGACACGCTAGGCTCCCGAGTGACATCAGCACACTGCGAAATTTGGAAATAAGGCAAGATAAAATAATAAACCACTTCAATTTCACCAAGACTTCCCGCGTCTGCAACCCAAGCAGGGATACGTGGAAAGCAAATGGTAACCCGCTCCTTCAAGGGCAAATCTGTTACACAGGCGGCTCCAAAAAAGTGGGAGGGTCAGGAGCAGGAATATATGACAGCGCAAGAAGGAGGGCGATATGGATCCCATTTGGATGGCATGCCACCGTTTTTCAGGCGAAGGTCCTGGTCATCCTTCGCTGTGCTGAGACATTATGAAAAGAAAAAGCTTCATGGTAGGCAGATTACAATCTGCTCGGATGGCCAAGCGACATTAACTGCAGTTGCGAAACCAGACATAACATCAGAGCTGGTTTGGGTCATCAAAACCTGGATCAGAAGAAAGCACGGGGAATACTGGGAACAAACCCATACTGGGCTATACGCACAGGATGGACAGAGGCAGAGAAATCCTGGATTCACCCAAGAAAGACATAAGGACAGTGGTTCACATGTTTACAGGGCACAACCAACTGAACTTTCACATGCACAAGATGGTGTACAAACCGACGACAGAATACAGAAAATGTGACAGAGATGATGAAACATCCCTGCATGTCTTATGTCAGTGCCTGGCATTAGGTAGACTCAGACCACAACTCGCTTGGGTTCAATTCATGGAACCTGAGGAAAAATCTAACGCGATCAGTCGTTGAAATACTAGACTTCACCAAAAGGTCTGGGGTCAACTACTGATAGCGAATAATTAAGGGTGTGGCACAATAGGCTTTATAGCTGGAGTGCCAGGGGGGCTCCATCGGGGCTCCCCGCCCGCATATAAACTAACTAGCTTGAAATGTAATAGCGCCATCCAGAATATAGGTAGATACAAGTTATTTTATTTGAACCGTTGGCAATATTATTAAATTCTGCGTTAAATGAGCTCTAGATGAATTAATTTGGCCTTGTGTATATTGAGTAAACACGTGAGAAATACAAAAATAAAATTCCGATTCTTAAGGAATTTCGTACTTCAACTTCAACTTCTGACAGGAGCTAGAAAAATAAAATTATTACTTTTATATGTCACAGAAGTCAGTTTTAGGATTTTACTTTTCATTTGTTCCATTAAACATTGAAAAATCTTCACGGGTTCATGAAGTCATAATTTTTAAATGCACGGAGAAACTATTGGTTGTAAAATTTGGCATTATAATATATATTTTTACAAGAGTTCGATAACAATCTAGGATATAGTCGAGAAGGTACACTCTTAGAAATGTTTGAAATTTTAGTATGGGCATATTAAATTTCCTATATGTGCACTAAATTCATTACACTTTGTAATTTTAGTATACTTACGTATAATAAATTTCTTTTATGAAGTTATATGTATACTAAATTTATTAAGTGTACAGTAAGTTTCTTTCACGTATATGAATTTCGTTGAATATTCAGTCAAGAAATTTTTCACCAAAAAACGATTAATTTTAATTTCCAGTGCTAAATTTTCTGTTTAATAGTTTAATTTAAAAAAAAAATTTGAATATTCAATTAAAATGATGATTCTTCGACGAAGAACAAAATAAATATGTAACAAAGAACTTTAAATTTTAACCAAGTAGACAAATTTTCAACAAAAAATGTAATAGACAATATTTCAACCCAAAAATATTTTTATTTAAAATAAAAAACAGTTAACTTCACAAAAAAATATGAATTTCATTCACTCACAAGTGAAAAAAATGTCAGCCAGATTTTGAAAATTTTAAACCAAAACAGCGAATTCTCTACAAAACAATAGTATTTTCTACCCGAAAAGACAAATTTTCAACTAGAAAGTTTATTTTCAACCAAATAGTTGAATTTTCTACCAAAAGTATAAAATTTTCAAGAAAAGAGTTAAATTGCCAGAAAAAACATCAAATTTTAAGAAAATTTTTGAGCTTTTAACATACGAAGATGAATTATCAACCAAATAGTTCAATTGAAAAAATATATATATGTATAATTGGCAACCAAAAAGTTGTATTTTCAATCAAATATTTAATCTTTTGAGCGAATGGGAGAAATTTTAAACAGAATAGTTGATTTTTTAAACAAATATTTTAAATTTCATCCTGGAACGATAAATTTAACATCAAAAGGATGAATTTTTTCTCAATTATGATTTTTGATAAATAATAATAATTTTTTAATAAATATTCAACTTTTAACCTAGTAATTGAATTTACAATGAAAATAAATAAATTTCCACAAAAAATATAATATTTGATATTAAAAAAAAAGATCTGAATTTTCAATCATAAGCAGTCGAATTCAACCAAAAAATATAAATTATCAAGAAAAAATGTAATAGTTGATACTTCAACCAAAAAAAATCAACTTACAATAAAAAACGTTTGAATTAAACCAAAAGCGACGATTTTTCAATAAAATAATTCAATCCTCAACCAAAATAGATTAATTTAAAAAAAGCAGTTGCACTTTAAACCAGAAAAAAATCAAATTTCTACCAGAACAGATTGATTTTCTACCAAGAAATATTTTTTATTTAAGAGAGAAAATAAATGTCTACAAAATTATTGAATTTTAAAACTAAAAAAGCGAATTTTCTAGTTGAATTTTTCAGCTAATAAGACGAATTTTCCACAAAACAGTTATATTTTTAACCCGAAAATATGAATTTTCAACAAAAAAGTTCATTATCAACGAAATAATTAAAATTTGAGCTAAAAACAATCAATTTTTAGCCAAAAATGAAATAAAGTGAAAGATTTAAATTTGCAGTTCAAAAAATTGATTTTCAACAAAAAAAGGAATTTTCAAGCAATTAGTTATATTTTCAACTGAAAAGATGGATATTTAACAAATGATATGAATTTTTGATAAAGTTCTTCAGCTTTCGAACAAATAGTTGAATTTGTAAGTAAAAATTATTAACTCTTCATTAGAGATTTAATGATTGACTTTTCATCTAAAGACTGTAGATTGTTAGCCAAAAATAGATTAATCAAATTTTCAGTTAAGAAAATGAATTTTTAATAAAAGAGTCAAATTTTCAACCAGTTAGTAGAATTTTTAACCAAAAGAGATAAATTCTGAACTAGTAATATAGTTAGACTTTTTAATTAAAAAGGATTAACTTTCAATCAAAAATAGTTGGTTTTTCTTATTGGGTTCTTTTAATTTAGTTTGCATTTAAAAGAGAAAAAAGGGAAAGGGAGAACGTTTGTTAAAAACAGGAAAAAAAGAGGAATTCTTTAAAAAAGGAAAAGAGGGGAAAGAGTGTGAAGTACGTGTTTAGATGCTTTTTTCTAAAATAAACTCCCTAATTTGTATTCTTTCGATCATTGTGAAAGATTATTATTCAAATTTATATTTTCCATGTGCGATATCACATTCCCCCTTGACAGTATGACGTATTTTCTGTACAACCCCTAAAGATTTAGGGTTATTTTACAAAGTATGTTCAAACTTTACTCACCGAAGATAATATTGAATAATTTTTAAGGTAATTAAGTAGTGAATAATAAATAATAAGTTGTTGTTTTTTATAGTTGAATCACAAAAAGATTATCATGCGCGAAGAAAACATCATCAACATCCAAGAACCACTACGAGTTCGGCAATGTCGACCACTCGGGCAGTTACTGCAACGACAGAAACTGTCATTGTGGCGGAAGTTGAGGATAATATCATACCAGAAATCACTACCAGACCAAGCACTACAGAGATAACAACCGAGCTTATAGAACTTACTACAACTAGCGTCGCGACGACACCAAGTACAACCACAACTAGCACAACGCCTCCTCGTATGTGAAACAGTACTTATTTACTTTGAACAATTTTTTATTTTATTAGGATAATTATATTTCAATAGTAAACATTAAATAGTGTTGATTTCTAGTCTATTATTTGTTGGACAAATAAGAAAAAATCTACCTCAGCCCGGGTTTGAACCGGGAGCGCCACTATACATGAGTGAAGCGTTAACCGATTACACCACCGAGGTTGTGGTAGATTATTTCTTGTTTCTGCATATATCGCATGGGCCGAGATAGAATTTTTCTTGTTTCTTCAACGATCAGTAGACCAGTAATTGACACTATTTATTATTTTATTTGAAACAACCATGTTATAAGTCTGCAACGGCCCCTGAAAAGTGAGCGTTATATAGCCCTTTACCAAATGGTGTCGGCTGGTGACATGTAATTAGTTCCAAAAGCGCCACACTGGCACGTAAATAGTTCCACAAATGACAACTGAATAACGCACAAAGGTTTCTCTAACCGTAGTGTTGGGAAAAATAATGACACCAGGTGGCACTCCAACTCGGACCAAACGAGATTTAATATTTCGCGTCATACGAGATTACCAATCAGAGCCCAAGCAGATGACTGTCACGTCAGTCGTATGTTTTCACGACTCACTTTTCAAACGATTCTCTAAAATGCTGATTTCGAATAAAATATCGTACATCACTCGTAGTTTTACACACGTATCTTCGAAAATTGGTCTCCCGGTGAAGACGTGTCTAACACTACTTGTGATGTAATATACTATGACCTAAAAAATTAGTATTTATTTACTTCCTAATATAGTATACCGAGGAACTAATTACATATTTTTATATACATATATTTTTTAACGACTCTAGGAAAGTCATTATAGAAAATAATTATAGGAAAATCATTTTTTAACTTTTTCCGTTATCTCGGAGTATTAATGTCGCGAAGGTCTTTTTCGGTTTTTTTATGTTTTTATTTAAAAATTGCCGACATGTTTCGACTCGGATAGGGAAAAGGAACAGACCTTCGCTGCATCAATATTATAGGAAAATAATTTAAAAATACGAAAAGAATTGATGCAAAACATAAAGAAACCACTAACAAATTACAGAATCTCAAAAGAGTTGAAAATTGCAAATACCTAAATGTTGTTTCAACTAATGCTAAAATATATAATCGATTTTCAAGAGATTTAAAAATATTTCTACGAATTTCAAAGGATTTTAGGGGACGTCAAAGATTTCCAAACATTACTCGGAATTTTAAGGGATTTTAAAGGATTTCAAGAGATTTCAAAAATTGCAAGGGATTTCAAAGAATTTTGCAGGATTTTCAAATATTTAAGGAGCTTTCTAGAGAATTTTGGAAAATAAATGAAATTAAATTTCGAAGAAATCCTCGCGATTTCAAAGATTTCGAGGGATTTTAAAGATTTCTAGATATTTAAACTTTTTTCAAGAACTTGAATAAATAAGTTGAATGTAATTTATATTTGAGGGATTTAAAGTGATTTCTACTTACTCTAATGCACTCTAACAATTTTTGTAGGAAATATTTCAAGAAATTTAATAGAATTTTAAGAGATTTTAATAATTTCAAATGGATTTCAAAATATTTGGTAGGACTTCTAAAGATTTTAAGGGTTTTCGAGAAGACTTTAGGATATAAATAATATAAATTAAAAAGAAATTGCAACGAAATAATTGTAAGGGATTTTGAAGTATTTCAGGGAATCTCACAAGGGTTTAAGGATTTATTGAATATCCCAGGATTTCAAGGTATTTTGAAGAATTTGAACGTTTTTCCTTTTTAAAGAACTTGAATAAATAAGTTCAATTTAATTTATTTTAAAGCAATTTAAAAGGATTTCTACCTATTTTGTAGGATTTTCACGATTTTTAAATGAAAGATTCCAAGGGATTTTAAGGGTTTTTAAACAATTTTCAGAAAAATACAAAATTGCAAGGCATTTTCTAGCATTACCAAACGTTTCAAGGGATTTGTAAAGAACTTTGGAAAATAATTCAAATGAAATGAAAATTCAAGGGATTCTTAGCGATTATAATGCCATAAGAGCGTGACTGAGTTTGCGCTTAAATATCTACTTTTTTTAAATTTAACTTTGCATTTTGTTTATTACGTCCAAAGTTGAAAAAACGTGTCCCTGAATCTGATTCTTTCCGAAGCTTTCTGACAGAAACTCAATATAATACTTTATGCACAAATGCTGATAATTTTATTTATAATTTATTTATAAGCTATTCGCACTTAGTTGCAATCTCTGGTCAAAATCAATGAAAATTTCTGATAGAAACGTAAAGCTTTGGATGCCAAGCTAGGAAAGAATCTGGAAGAAAATCGTTTGCATACATATCTTAAATTTCCTTTCCGTAATTTTTATCAGGGTTCAATAAAATCTTTTTGTCATTGATTATTCAGCAACTTGATAATCAGAAAGTAAATTTTTACTTTTTTTAAATTGAAAACTGAAATTTTTGTCACTGTCCAAAGTCGAAAAAAGTGTGCCTTCAGCAAAACAAAAAAAATTCTCGCTATATTTTCTCGGAAGCTAATAACATTCTCCAATAAAACTTTTCAGTGTTCAATTGAAAACTAATTAGTCTCAAAACACTTGTTTCCCAGATACGCGAGAACTTTTTTCGCTAGAGGCGCGTGTTCTCAAATTTAGATGATAATTCAAATTCTTATTTTTAATTGAAAAATGAACATTTAAAAAATGACATCATGAAAAAACTTTGGTCACAATGTGTATTTACGTTTATCTGACTATCGATTTTATTAATTTGACAAAAAAAACAGCAATCCTCTAAGCCAACCAGTCAACTTAAAAAGCTTTAAACATTTCTGAAAAACTAGGAATCCCCCTAGCCATCCAGTCAACCTAAAAAGCTTCGAACATTCTCTATAATAATTAAAAATCTGTTGAAATCCTTTTAAAATCCTTGAAATATTTTGAATTTTTTAAGCTCTTTTAAAAAAATTGGTTAGAACGGCATTCGGGGCTGGTACAGAAGACTTTTGTCGGGTCGCTTAGTGAATCCCAGCCCGATTCTGAACAATTTTTTCACAAATAAATAATAATATGTCCATTTTTTAAACTTAAGATATTTGAAGTAAAGAACCTAAGCTTTTTATAGACAAGAAAAAAGAACCCTAAATTTAAAATAAGTTTGACAAAATTCGAGTCTGCATCCCGCCTCGAATTCCCCTATCATAAATTATGATGTTGGTAATTTCAATCAATATTAACCAAAAATAAACAAAACACAAAAAACCTTATTTGTTACACTTTTTTATTCATCAGAAATCAGAAAGTCGCAAAGAGGCTTTACTCTTTGATCGCAAGCTCGATCATCGATTCCATACAGTACTGGAGTTTACTTTGTTATCGGGCAAAGTGCTTGCCCGATTGCACACTTTTGAAAGAAGGAATCAAAAAGCAGAGAAAGAAAGAAAGAAATAATGGAAAGAAAGAGAAAAAGGATAGAGAGATGGGTGTGGGTTCTAGCGTAAGGGTTGGGGTAGTTGGTACCAAAAGCCGAAATAGTCGAAGGGAAAGATGCATACGTTTTCTTCTTTCACTTTATAGGTTTCTGCGTAGTTCAAAGACCAAGGCAGTCCCATCAATACATTCGAGAAGGCAAAGGCAAGAGGGTAAGTTTTCAACAGTCTTTACGATCGGTGCGAGAAAGGCGAGACGCTACTTTCAAGACACTACTCGAGTCAAGGCTATGTTTGCCTCTCTTCAACTTCAAGAGAGTTTATAACGATGAGAGATCGACTATATCACGTAGTTTCGCTTTCTAGTATATTTTCCAGTATATTTCCCCTTCCGCCATCATCTCATTTTCAACTTGATTCAGCAAAGTGGATTCACAGTTTTTTTATCAATCGTTTAAAACCTTTAAAACACAAGCTCTTCATTTAGTTAACCTACTTTGATATTTCTAGTAGCACCCGTTCCTATACAAATATAGTGTACACAGCGTATACTGATCACATTTTTTCTACACAAAATATTTTCTACGCAGAATATACCCTACACGAAAATAAATAGTTATCAATTTATTCTAAGAATATTTTCAAACTATTGTACACAGAAATGTTCTATCCAATATTATTCCTGTACAAAATATTTTCTACTCAGAATATATCCTACACATAATTAAATATAGTAATTATTTTATTCTATAATAATATTTGAAATTATTATTTTTGGGTTTGAGTGGGAGATGATACTAAAACCTGTAATGAATTAATCGGAACTATACTCATATTCAGATAGTAATCAGAAATATGTATGTTTCATGTTTGAACAAAAAATAACATGTTTGCTTATGGCACTCGCCCAGTTTAGGTACGTTTTTTTCGAAAGACAGTTTTTTGAAGTTCCAGCGTCAAAAATGCTCCAGTGACGAGTTTTTCAACTTAGAGTTTTCATTTTGGGCCATAAATATATAATAAACGAAAAAATTGTTATAGACAAATTTCTTGTTGGAAGTGTGTTTTCTATCATTTTGAATAATTTTACGTTTTTTCAGATATATTGCTAGAAGATTTGATAGAGACAATATCATTACAGTACAAAATTGTCTTTAGATAATTCTTGGTGATACTATAAACAAATTTAATAAACAAAAAAATTATTCAGGCATTTCTGACAAAAAATGCCAGTCTTTTTAATTGGGAATTTCATTAAAATTTCAGCAACATTCATGATGAGTTAATCAATTTTATGATTTTTTTTAACAAACTTATTAAACTTAATGAAAAGTTGTTTATTGATAAAAGAACTGAACAACTGATTTGAAAATGGTGCTCGACAATTCTCTGAAAAATTTTATAAGCTCTTCTCTCATTTTTTTACAACCAGATCGGTCAAGATCTGCAAGCTGTAAGTTATTCTTAACAAAAAAAGTTATTTTTTTCCCCCTCTAAGCGACGGTGCCGCGAAAAGTAAGACGAAATCCAACAATGTTAGTTCTGCACGAAATCTACATCTTATAGCACTTTCTCTCTCTTCAGCTATAAATATTTCAACTAGAGATTGTGTAAAGCAATATTTTTTATATTTATAACTTGTTTAAACAAATGAGAGTTTGTTGAATAATAACCCTGAGATTTGGAAAACGGTTACCTCGATTATGATACATTAAAAAATGAATCGGAATGACCTGAATTATGTCCAAAAAAAAATTTGCTTTATCCCTAACAAATTGTCGATAAAAAAAAATCAGTTGCATTTTACATACCTCGGTCACTCTGAAAGTTTTTAGAATAAGATTCTAGAAACGGCGATGCGGAAAATTTCTAATAGTGTAATAGAGACTATTATTCGAATATATAATAAAAATGAACCAACTTTCGTCGTAGATGAAAGTTGTACTGATATTATTGAAGTTCACAGTTACATCATCCTGTAAAAAGTATTTTGTTTAATGTTTCAAATACGTTGTGTAAATTATATTTTGTGCAGGAAAAATATTTAATATAATATTTTTGTCTACAATGTTTTGAGAATATCTCCAGAATAAAATAATTACTATTTGATTCTGTGTAGGATATATTCTGCGTAGAAAATATTTTGTGTAGAAAAAATGTTGGATAGAATATTTCTGCGTACAATATCTTAAGAATGTTTTTAGAACCAAATAATTACTATTTATTTCTATGTGGGATATTTTCTGTTTAGAAAATATTTTGTGCAGGAGAAATATAACAGTATTACATTTTGTGTAGAAAATATTATGTGTCGAAAATGTTCCTAAGAAAAATATGATCAGTATACGTTGTGTATAATATATGAGAAAGATCAATTTTAGAGAAAAGATATAAGTACAATAAATATGTAATCCGATATGTACAACTTTTATGTAAAAGATTTTTTTCCTATCAATATTTTTCTAAATTTAAACAAAAAACTATTTTTTTTTAAATTCTCTTATGAAAAAGAAGTATTGGTAAGTATTGAATCTAATACTTTTTTTACGAATAAGTATTGAAAATCCAATAATTTTTCGCGAAAAACGTACTGGATCAAATGCATACCATTACTTCTTTTTCATAAGGGAAAATGGTTAATAACTTAATCTCTTTTTAACCTGCGCCAAATATCCTTTTGGAAATTTAACTGAGATATAAAAGGAATCCCTAGGCCAAATATCAAGTCAATATTCTTTGGTGACCTTTTTGGAAGTACACTGGAAATCCCATTTAAGTAACTCCCATTCGAGTCGTTCCTAGAATTTCCTTCCTCGGAATTTATGATGCTAACACAGTGAAATCGAGAGAGAGGTGGTGCTCAGTCAAGTATGACAAACAGCATCAGGACCACAGTCTCAGCGCATTAGCTGCATCAAGTTGCGTCATGCGGCCCTGACTGTTTAGTTCAGAGCAAGCAAATGTTGTGTTCGATTAAAATGTAGGACATTTGGGATTAGAACCAAAACCGCATTTAACTAGGATTTCCACTATATATCTCATTTCTAAAATCAAAATGCTGCTTCAAAATCTAATTATGCTTCATAAACAACTAAATCTTCTAACAATTCAATATCAATTTCATCAACACAGTTGTATCGAGATGATGAGCCCGACTGCTCGGAACTCTGCCAGTGTGGGGAAGGCGAAGTTCTAATTTGCAACACAATTTGCGTAGAATCTTCTCCTTGCAAAACTGATTTCGCCTACTATAATCACGCAGCACCAGCTTATCAGGCGTATCGAGGTCGATGTCTTTGCTACAGTGGTCGTTTTATATGTATGCGACCATCCCCTGGTGAGTCGAAATTCCTCCTACACCTATTTTTTAAAATCTTTAATTAACATTTTAATAATCGAAGTGTCTTGTTTTCCCGAAATTTGAGATGATTAGTAAAATATTTTTCATAAGCTTGGGTAGTCGTCCCGAATTTTTGGGACTAGTCCTTCTTCTTTTCCAACTTGTGGCAATAGAAGATTTTTTAATGATAAATCGCTTTTCTCAGATGCCTACAGCATTCCACATGGTGTATTCATGTTCCTGGGGTACAGCGAGACTGACGAAACTTTGCTGAGGCCTCATAATAATCTCACCGTGCTGGATGCGGTGTCTTCCCTAGACAGTTTTATGAGAGAGGAAGTAAATAATCAGGTAGGGTTATTTTCTTCATTTGGTGTGTTTAGTTTGTTAAATTATTAAATTTGATGTCCAAAATATCTGAAAAAATGTTTGAACTCTCAACAAAATCGGCCTTGTAGAACTAACAAGGTAAACCTACAGAATATGGATTTTTTTATTCATACTCCTCCCAGTAATATATAATTACCAAACTTTTAATATGCTAAAGTAATAAGATGCGCTTTTTAGTCATTTTTGAGAAAAATGAGTTCAAAAAAATCCACGCACGTATATGTATATTAAACAAAAATATCCATGTATAACCTTATTTTTATATGAAAAAATGTATTTTCTATCCTTTACCACTTTTATTATAAGAAAAGTTTTTTTTACATAAAATTTTCATTCTTCCTCATTCAATTAAAGATTATTATTTTGGTTATTATTATTTTCGTATGAAATAAAAAAATTTTTAAAAATAGTATAATAAGAATAGAGTAAATTTTCAGATATAAGAAATAGTAAAATAAAATTATGTAAAAATAAAATGTAAATAAAAGATATTTGTTGACTCATCCTTAAAATATTTGCTTCGCTAGAGCTAAAGGTTGAATATTTTATGACAAAATTAAGACTGTAGATTAATTTACACAAATTTAATAGTCGACTGCAATAAAAAAAATAAATGAAAAACCAATAGACAAAAAATTCAGACTGCCGGAATTCAGCCCAGACTTTCCGGTTAGAAACTCGGAGCGCTAACGCCCGATCTAATCGGGACACACTGGGGCAAAATGACGGAAAAATGTTAAAAATACGATTCTGGCTACAATTTTGAATCGATTTTAATGTTTTTTCTTTCACATGACATTGCTTTAATAATACGTAAATCATTCAAAATAATAAGAATAAACATTCGCAAAGCACAAATTGATAGTTTATTGTGAATGAATAGTATGTAATTAGAAATTGTATTGCTATAAACAATTACAGGTGATTTATAAATGGTTTTAGATATTCATGAAGCGATTCTTATTTTTAATCCAATTGAGAGTATTATTTAAACATTGAAAAACGAAAATAAATGCTTTTATTATTGTTTCAAACAAATTTGATAAGCAAATGCTAAGTTTGAGCATTTTCTGAGAATTCGAGCTCAATTTATTAAAAGCATATGTCTTAAACGTACTTTGCTAGGCTGGATAGTAATCCTTTAGTAAACTATATTGTCATTTCTTGACAAATGTGATTGTCATGAACAAATTTCATGAACAAATGCCTAGTTTGAGCAATTTTTTGGTGTTTAAGGTACTTTTTTTAAAACGCGTTTTGTTTGACTTTCTACTTATGCTTTAGTAAACTATATTTTTAATTTATAAACGCGATTTTCATTGAATAATGCAAAACAAAGTGTACAATTTGAGAAGGTTTTAACAGCTTCAAGTACTTTTTTTATCGAGCTTTGTTGGATTTGCCAGTATCAAGCCAATATCAAGCTTGCCAATATCAAGTCAAAACATATGAGTGTTATGATAAAGAAATTCTCGTTTAGTGTAGTTTTCTGGCTCAAACTGTGGATTTGTTCATTAAATTCGTTGATGAAAATAAGACGTATATTTATAATTGCTTTTTAATGTTTGAATATCACTTTAAATCATTCAAAAATGAACTACCATTGTTTATAACAATACAGTTGTTAGTCACCAATTATTTGTCTATAATAAAGTGTCAATTTATCCTTGTCGAATGTTTATTTGTCGGGTAAACAGTTATATCAATCATTTTTATTTAATTACGTGTTATTAAAGCAACAATATGTCCAATTTTACCATTTTTTCAAAGTTTCTATTTAAATAAGGTAAATAATAATCTTTAATTAGATAAGTTATAATTTGTAATCATTGAAAAATTGTATCTGAAATTATATTTGGAATTTCTTTTGTCATTTTGCCCATGCTACTCTCAGTAATAGGTTCTCACCAAGCTAATATGCAAAATTATGAAATGCACTTTTCAGCTATTCTATAAAGAAACTGCTTTAAAAAAGTCCACGCGCGTTAAATGAACCGCGATGTAAGCGTCGGGAGTTAAACTCCGGGGAACAAGGGTCAAAGGTGAGAGGTCAACGATCAGAAATCACAGATCAGGGGTCAAAGATTGTAGGCAATTTCATAGGACAGAGTACCTGTAGTTAAGCTTAAATGTAAATAGATCAAAGTTCCAGCTCCGCAGGCCATACGTCAAAGGTCAAAGGTCAGGTGCAAAAAAGCAGGGGTCAAGTATCAGCCGAGAAGGAGAAACGAAATGTTGCAAGTTTTTTCGTCTTTCATGAGTAATTAACAGATTGGATTTTCATTTCTTTGCAGACTGTATGTACCCTCTTCTTGTACAACGTAACCAAAGAAAACGTGATTGCGGCCGTCCGGCTGGGGACGGATAATCCACCTCAAAATAGCAGTGATTCACAAAATCTGCAGCATCTCCTGCGCATCAAGGTGAGTTGAAAAATAATTTGAACAAAAAAATGTTCATCCTTTTTAACTAATTATTCTAGTCTCTTGAAAAAAACGTGGATTTTTACCACTGATAAAGTAGTGCCCTATACTCGGTTACGTAATAAAAAGAAAAGAACTCGTATTCAAGCGTCAAAAGTCGACACCAACACGAAACGCGAGGCGTTTCTGAAGTTTTACGGAGGTCGACGCTTTGAAACTTCCTAATCACTTTTGAGCCGAAAGCCTTGCATGTGCCCATTTGATCGCACTCACAGCTGAAAATAATTAAAAGTAGACCACGAAGTACAGGAGTGATATGAAAGGAAGCGACCTATAATCAGGAATAAATATTTATCAATACGAATCATCCTAATGTTAAATTTTTCAATTTTATTTATTTATCGCATTGAATGCAAGTGTGAAAATATTTCCGGGATGAAAATACGTGATGCGAATTTCTTTACTCTTCACAAATGGTTGTGGAACTTATGCGATTGGGGGCCGTCTATAAATTATGTTATAAATTTTGTGCGTTTTTCGAACCTTCCATCGGTCCCGAAAGAAATTTATTCGTTTGTTCCGGGTTTTTTCGCGTTTCTAGTTTCACAGCTCAAAGTGCTTAAAAATTGTGAAAATATGTCAATTTTCAACGAAAATAGGAAAATAATAGGGAAATACATTCTTTCAAATAAAATTAACTCAGCCAAGAAAAATGACTTTTCTACTATAAAAGATTGATTGACAATTCAAAAGGACGAATTTCCAACGTAACAGTTGAATTTTTGTTAAAAAATTACTTTAAAAAAAAAGTTGCATCTTCAAAAAAGAATTTGAGCTTCCAAAAAAATAGTTGAATTTGTAACCAAAGAGCTGAATGTTTACCCTAAAATAATTAATATTCAGCCAAGAAGATTAACTTTCTACAAAAGACAAATTGAAACAATATACATGAATTTTTGACAAAATAGTTGAATTTTTCACAAAAAATATGAATTTTGAACCGAAAATATTATAGTTAAATTTTCGGATAAAAAATTCATTTTTAACCTAAATACAAACTATATTTGGAGGAAATAGTTAAATTTCCAACCAAAGAGGTGATTCTTATAAAAACTAATTTTCAACAAAAGTAGTTTAACTTTCAACCAATTCATTGAATTTATAGCCAAAAAAGATTAATTTTCACTTCAATAGTTGACGTTTCAACCAAACAGTTGCATTATTTACCCAAAAGGATGATTTTTCGTCCAAAAATATGAATTTGCTAACTAAAAAGACGAACTTTCGACCAAACTGATGCATCTTGAAAAAATTAATTTTGTGCAAAAGCGTTTAGTATTCAACAAATTACTTGAAGTTTAATCCAAAATGATGATTTTCAAACCAAAAAGTTTAATTTTCCACCAAAAAAGACAATTTTTCAACAAAATTAATGAATTTTGAACCAAATAATTCAATTTTCAACCAAAAAAGATTAATTTTAAATGAAAAAAATGGAATAGTCAAATTGTCGAATCAACAAATTAATTTTCAACAAAAAATTTAACGAATTTACAACAAATTAACTTTCTACAAAAGACGAATTGAAAACAATATACATGAATTTTCAACCAAATGGTAGAATTTTTAACAAAAAATATGAATTATCAACCGAAAAGATAATAGTTAAATTTTCGGATGAAAAATTAATTTTTAACCTAAATGAAAACTATATTACGACAAAATAGTTAAATTTCCAACCAAAGAGGTGATTCTAATAAAAATTAATTTTCAACAAAAGTAGTTTAGATTTCAACCAATTCATTGAATTTATAGCCAAAAAAGATTAATTTTTACCTAAATAGTTGAATTTTCAACCAAACAGTTGCATTATTTACCAGAATGGATAACCTCTCATCCAGAAAGATTAACTTGCTAACGAAAAAGACGAATTTTCAACCAAACTGACTACAAAAAAGACCATTTTTCGTCAAAATCAATGAATTTTGAACCAAATAATTGAATTTTCAACTGAAAAAGATTAATTTTGGGTAAAAAAAATGAAATAGTCAAATTTTCGAATAAACAAAATAATTTTCAACCAAAAATTTACCGAATTTACAACAAATTAACTTTCTACAGAAGACGAATCAAAAACAATATACATGCATTTTCAACCAAATAGTAGAATTTTTAACAAAAAATATGAATTTTCTGATGCATCCTGAAAAAATTAATTGTGTACAAAAGAGTTTAGCATTGAACAAAATACTTGAATTTTCATCCAGAATGACGATTTTTAAACCAAAAAGTTTAATTTTCTACCAAAAAAGAAAATTTTTCAACAAAATTAATAAATTTTGAACCAAAAAATTGAACTTTCAACCAAAAAAGATTAATTTTAAATAAAGAAAATGAAATAGTCAAATTCTCGAATCAACGAATTAATTTTCAAACAAAAATTTAACAAATTTAAAACAAATGAACTTTCTACAAAAGACGAATTAAAAACAATATACATGAGTTTTCAACCAAATAGTTGTATTTTTAACTAAAAATATGAATTTTCAACCGAAAATATAATAGTTAAATTTTTTAATCAAAAATTAATTTTCAAACCCAAATGAAAACTATATTTCGAAAAAATAGTTACATTTTCAACAAAAGAGGTGATTCTTATAAAAATTAATTTTCAACAAAAGTAGTTTAACTTTCAACCAGTGCATTGAATTTACAGCCAAAAAAGATTAATTTTCACCTAAATAGTTGAATTTTCAACCAAACAGTTGCATTATTGACCAAAAATGATGACTTTTCGTCCAAAAAGAATAATTTGCTAACGAGAATGACGAATTTTCAACCAAAATGATACATCTTGGAAAAATTAGTTGTTTACAAAAGAATTTAGCATTCAACAAAATACTTCAATTGTCATGCAAAATGACGATTTTTAAACCAAGAAGTTTAATTTTCTACCAAAAAAGACAATATTTTGACAAAATTCATGAATTTTGAACCAGATAATTAAATTTTCAACTGAAAAGATACATTTTTGACCAAATAGTTGAATTTTCAAATAAAAAAGATAAATTTTAAGTAAAAAAATGGAATAGTGAAATTGTCAAATCAACAAATTAATTTTCGACAAAAAATTTAACTAATTCACGACAACAAAGTTAAGTTTTCAACCAAAGATTAATCTTCAACTAAAAAAATGAATTTTTAACAAAGTAATTCTACTTTCTACCAAATACTTGAATCTTTGAAAAAAAACATTAATTGTTAAAAAGGTAGGTACATTTAAAAAAAAAAAAAATGAATTTTCAACTGAATAGTAGAATTTTTAAGCAACAAAGATGAATTTCGAAACAAAAATATAAAAGTTGACTTTTCAACTAAAAAAAGTTAACTTTTAACCAAAAATCGTTGCATTTTCTTACTGAGTCCTCTAAATTCAGTTTAAATTTAGGCGGAAAAAACGATAAAAAGGGGAAGTTTCCTGAAAACAAGGGAAAAAAGAAGAATTTATTCAAAAATTCGAAAAGAAGAAAATAGGGAAAGGAGTAAGAAATATGAAATCTGAGGGTGATTGTTAAACCTATTAAGTTCCCCCTATTCTTCTATTCCAGGGTATACCCTAAGCAAAATTTATAACTGCCCATCCTGACATTATGCAAATATCTAAAAAAAAGGTCAACAAGCATATTAAAATATTAGTTTTGAAATTTAGAACTGCCCATTTTGACTTTTATAACTACCCATTTCAATTTACAACTACCCGATGGGTAGAACTGCCCTTTACGGTATACCCTGGATTCTCCTTTTTCCCCTTGTTTTTAGGAAACTTTTCCTTTTTCTCCTTGTTCGCTTAAATTCTTAACGGATTAATTAAACAAGTGAGAAACTTCAACTATTTTTGGTTAAATGTAAATTTTTTTGATTGAAAAGTCTACTATTAAATTTTTGGTTCCGAATTCATATCTTTTGATCAAAAATTGAAATATTTGGTTTTAAAATTGAATTATTTTGTTAAAAATGCAATTATTCCATTAGAAAGTAATCTTTTCGGTAATTTTGTTGAAGTTTATTTTTGGTAGAAACTTATTCTTCTTGTTTGAAGATTCAACTTTAGAGGTTAAATATTCAGCTGTTTAGTTAAAAATGCATCTCAGGCGATAGCACTTAGGTTTCTGAGCAGGAGTATTGGGGTTCGATCCCTGTGCTGGTGCAAATAGACATTTTTCTATTCACTTCTACCAGGGCTTTGGTGGTTTGGAACCCACCTTAAGCTGTAGATCCCCTCGAAAGAAGCAGTTTCTTTTCAAGGTAGAGGTTCCACGTCGATGAGACTATCGCTTGGTGGTCACTAATCAATTTCGAGTTATGAACACACACACACACACAAACAAAAACACTTAAATAAAACACCAAGAGAGTGCGTTTAATCTGTGCATCTAACTGATGACCACAGAGGGACCGCTCCTTCCACTCTAACCTCCACGGTCTAGCTAGGGAGGCTGCCGGATGGCGCAGTGGGCGAGGCTCACTTTGCTGTGCAAAGAGGTCCGCGTCATTCACTGTGCAATGGGGTACGCCTGGCACCTGAGAGGTATATTTCCAGAACGTTGAAAACAGTCAAATGCACTGAGATCTAAAACTACTGGAAACGCGAAAAAATGAAAAATAAACGTGAATTTTGGGTTTAGCCAATGGCTACGTTAGCTTCAGGGGCTGGAAGAGGGTTCAAAATAGCCCAAAATTGGTAACGTAGTTTATGGACGGCCCCTTTCAGGGATTTGAAAAACGAATTAAATGGACGGCATGCACATGATCCCAAACAGAGCGATATTGATGGCACAAATGGAAAAAACGTATCACTAGAAAGAGAGAGAATTGAAGAGCTAGTGTCAGTCCCGATTAATCGTACAATTTGAAAGCGGTTAAAGTTGCGGATTGATTTTTTGTAGTGACGAAACGAAGCGAAACAAACCGATTCGTCACTGTGAACAACAGTTCGGAAACGTATACAGTGGGTTGATTTTGCTCAAAGCCCTTTGGTCGGTTCTTTCTATAAAGTATTGACGCGTTAGTTTCACTTCAACCTCATTCAAGTGGTTTTAAATCAATCTCCTATTAAACAAATGAAAAGATTATACAACAAAGGGTGCGCTCACTTATTACGTGAGGCTATTTTTAGTGGTTTTTGATACACCCCTCCCTCTTGTAACAATTTGTAAAATTCTGCCCCCCCCCCCTGCAAAATGTCATGTGATACTGAAGTTGACTGCCCCCCTATTTTCAGATACAAAATATAAATGTAATTTCATATAACCATCAATCGAACAATGGATAATAAGTTAAAACTACTTGATACTAGTGTGAGAATACTTTGAATTAAATTCTCCAGACAGTTTTTTTTCACTTAAGAACCTTGACATAATTCAAAGATTTACCCAGGCGACAGCTAACCTCAACTTCAAAGCAGAACTACTTTAATAACAATTAATTTTGTTGTTCTTGAAGATTTATCTTTTTTAGTTAAAAATTCAAGTAGTTGGTTGGAAATGCATGTATTTGGTTGATAATTTATCTATTTTTGTAGAAAATTATTCTTCTTGGTTGAAAAATAAACTTTTCATTGATTTTTATTGTTAAAGATTTATTATCTTAGGTCAAAATAATACATCTCATTGGTCGGAAATTGAAGTATTTTGCCAGCAATTCTTTTTTTATAGTTAAGAATTAATTTCCTTTCTACAAATGTAACTATTTCCTTTCTTATCTGAAAATTAATCCTTTTAGTTCAGGATTCAATCATTTTGTTGAAAATTCTTATTTTTGGGTTAATTTCAACTCTTCTTGATTTAAAATTAAAATCGATTTTTTTTTCAAATATTGACTATTAAATGTTTTGTTGAACATCAATTTTTTTAGTTGAATAATCAACTATTTGTTTTGAATTTGAAGTGCTTTAAAAAAAATTCTTTTTTTGTTCATTTTTTTAAATAATTGTTTGGGTTGAAAATTCAACAATCTGGTAGAACGTTAAACTATTTGTTTAAAAATTGCCTTTTTTGTTGCAAATTCATATTTTGGATTGAAAGTTCAACTACTTTGGTAGAAAATTAAACTATTTATTTGAAAAATTAACTATTTTGTTGGAAATTAGTTTTTTTCCTTAAAAATTAATTTTTTTTCAACTGAAAATGTAGCTATTCCATTTTTTGTTGAAAATTTATCTTTTCTAGTTGAAAATTTAACTATTTGATCAAAAAATTTTGTATCTTATTGAAATTTTGTTTTTATGGTACAAATAAAATCTTCGTTTGAAAATTCATACTTTGTAGTTAAAAATACAACAATTTTGTGGAAACTTAGACTATTTGGTTTGAGAATGTACTTATTTGTTAAAAATCCATATTTTTGATTGAAAATTCAGCTATTCGGTTAAGAATTAAAAAACCTATTTAAAAATCTAACTTTCTTGTAAGATCATATTTTCGAGTTAAAAATTCAATGACTTTGTAGATAATTCGTCTTTTTTATTTGCATTCGGCTAGTTAAAATTTTTTTTTGTTTGAAAATTATTTCATTTTATCTGAAAATTAAACAATTCCATTTTTTTTAAATTGATATTTTTAGTTGAAAATTCAACTATTTCGTTAAAAATTCATCTTTATTGATTGAAAATGAACTTTTTTCAGAAAATTCTTCTATTTCGGTTTAAAAGTCGACTGGTTTCTAAAATATTAGACTTTTTAGTTTGAAAACTTAACTATTTTGTTGAAAATTTGCTTATTCGTGTAGAAGGTGAGATTGCGGAATAGGGGCGTCACCACTATTTTGGCTAGGAAAAAAATTTTTCAGCCAGAACAGATGTGACACCCCTATTCTGCAGTTGCACTGGGTAAAAAGTTAATCTTTTTTGTTGAAAATTCATCTATTTGATTGAAAATTCAACTATTATCTCAAAAATTCATATCTTTTATCGAAAATGTGTCTTTTGGTAGACAATTATACTTTTTGTTCCGTAAATTAATCTTTTTAGGTAAAAAATGTAGATGTTTGGTAACAAAATTCAGCTATTTTATTGAAGGTTTAATTATTTTGTCATAAATTCAACTATTGTAATGAAATCATCTTTCTCAGTCGGAAATTCAACTTTTTTCGTGGAAAATTCGTCCTTTTGAATTTGAAATTCATCTTTCGTGGAAACAAAGTCATTGTTCTTGGTTGAAAATTCATCAATCTTGGCTAGAAATTAATTTTGTTGCCTAAAATTTAACTATCTTCTAAAGCATTTGTCTTTTTGGCTTGAAAATTAAACTATTTGGTTGAAAATGCAACTTTCAAATTTTTCGTTTTGATAATATTATACTTCATTGTATTGACACGTATCTACATTTTATTTTTTTATCCGAGAAGTGTCGCGTTTTAGAAAAGCCTTTGCGACACCCCTTATACGTGATATCACGTAATACGCGGACACTCCCAAATGAATTTATTCGTTTGATTTAAAAAATGTAATATATTTCAAATTTAAATTCAAATTTAAGTTTAAATAAAATTATCAAACAAACTCTCTTGATTTTGAGTAATGTGACTGAAGTTGCAAATGGATATTGTAGAACCGGATTACGTAATGATGGCTCTTCCATTAGGAACGGAGAATTGCTAAATCATTAAACGGGAGTGTAAATCTGATTTATTCAACAGTTATTGAAATTCGCTTAGAATTAGGATTCTGTTTCCGCAAAATATAGCCTTCGAATCCACAGACTATATTTCGAGATTGATGATGGTTAATAATCCTAAAATAGGGTCAGTAAATGTTTACAATAATTTTCCTGCATTTATGTTGGAATGAAATAGTGCGTCCGAAATAGAGGGACTTGTTGATGATCTTCACTATGTAATAATTAAGCAATATTTAAAATTACTTATATAAAATCGACGAAAATAGACTCTATATCAATTATAGTACATTGCGAAGGTTGAGTCTAAGCGTTCTTTATGAAAAAATTGTTTGGGTTGAAATTCTTCATTTAAACATACTTCTTAAGTGCTTATTTTACTCCTTGAAAGATTTCTTGAAATTCTGTTTATTTGAGTTTAATTAAAATTATAGTTATTCAGAAAACATTTATCTACACACATGATAGCTGCACTATTATTAAAAAACAACCAAAACAGGTTGTGAGTGACCTTTCAAGGAATACAATCAACTCTTCTTTTTTACTATTGGATAAAACCTGCAGTTTTCACCTACAACTAATACTAAACCAAAAAAATGCATTTAACATTTATTGAATAAACAAATTCTAACTATACCTTTTTTCTCCTAAAAAATGGTAAGATTGCTCCTTCAAAATTTGTGAGAATTAAAATGGGGTCTATTTGCGTCAATATTTCCAACAGTTAACTTGAAAAAAGACGTTATTGTAAACTGACCCTTGACACGTGACCACCCTTTATTCTCACACCGTTACAAAAAATCAAACTTTAGTATTTTAAATTTTGTTTGTTTCCCAAATTCTGGGAGACACGACTTTCCTCACTGAATCGGCCAAAAATTATAAGCAAATGTCACTTACTTGTCAGATTTAGTCATCCAATAACAATTTATGATTGTTTAAATAAATTTAATCAACAAATGCACTGTCTGGCCATTTTTAAAGGTAAAAACTTGGGGTTTTCAACGTAATGAAATGTAAATAACTATCTTCTAGACCTTTGAGGAGCTAACGTAACAATCAATAATGTCCATGGTTAAAAATAATTGTTTAAACAAATTTTTTATATTGTTAGGCATTTTTTAGGAAAAAAAATCCTTTCTTTAAGATATTAGCAGCCTTTTTGATAATGGTTCTGTGCTACCGATCGATAACAATTTATAATTTTTTAAACAAACTTAATTAACAAATGCATTTTGCGACTATTTCGAAAGGTACGAACTATAAAAAAGTAAATAAATTTTTAAATAAGTGATAAGCTACTAAACAACTTTTCTGGATAGTTTCTTTATTGGTTCGAGATATTTCGAATCGAATCCAAGTATTTCTCGAAAACGGATACTCTTATAAAAAAAATCCTTTTTTTCTAATATTAAAAACATAAACAATTACAAAAATCCATAATATTGCAGTTTTTAATATTAGGAATTCTAAAAGTTTTTAAAACGAGTTAAATAATATAAGAATAAATAAAGAAATAATTTAAGAAGAAAAAAAAAGAACTATATATAATAATTCAATATCCATTATTTGTATTTTAGTCCAGTACCGTCACTAATACTTCTGTAAGCACTAAAAGTTATTCCCCGAGATACCTTTTGTTTAAAAGGTAGAAAAAATAAGATTTTTCATTTGTTAATAAGAAATCATACAGTATCATAATTTTCCATAAAGTGTTTCAAAACCTATTCTTACCATTAATAACATTGCTTAATGTTCATAAACTCTCTTAATTCATTTTTATGACAATTATAAATAAAAAACATTGATAAGCATATTTATTTACAGACTAGGTCACCTCAACAATTTCTCAGCATGACCTACTTATCGTTTCAATAGAGTTCAAAATGTTATACCATCGCGTCGTTTTATTAAACATTTCTATTTTTCACGTTTACCATTTTTATAACCTTTTTTAATTATTTCATATACAGTCGTCAGTACATTTATTTCTTTTTATCAAGAAATTAGTTTGCTTTCCACTATTTAATAAGGAAATATCTTAACTAATCGAATTAGTAATTTTCTACTAATCTTTGGTGGCTCACTTTTCGCTAATCAAATCTGTAAAATTTCACTTTTAATTAGTTAAATTTTACAAATTTTGATTTCGAGAGACATTGAAGTATCTTTTGCATGAAAAGAGCTATATAATTCAAATAACCTTCTTCATTCATTAAAATGAATATGTATTCAAGCTGATGCTCATGTAAGGCGAATAATTTTCACTAAGCTGAATATTTGTATAATTAATTTCGAGTACACTGATCCAATGTGATTTGAAATATTGTAAAAAATTCTCATTTTTCTTAACTTTGTTCAAACAATTAGAAGGCAATACTTGTAAATTGCGGGAGGCTAAGTGACGTTTAGAATGTCACAATATGGCCTTCTTCTTGTTTCAATAGAGATAAGAATGGTATACCATAGGTTCGTTTTATTAAACTATTTATCACGTTTTCCATATTTAGAACTGTTTTGAAATTATTGTATACAGTCCTGAGTAAATTTATTTATTTGCATCAAGCAATTAGTTCTTTTGTACTGCTAAATTAGTAAATATCTTAACTAATAGAATTATTAGTTTTCTACTAATCTTTGGTGGATCACTTTTCACTAATCAAATCTGTAAAATTTTGCTTCTAATTAGTTAAATTTGACCGATTTTGATTATTCAACTCAAATAATTTTTTCGAATTTTGTGAAATAATTGCAATTTTCTATGGAAAATAGGGAAAATATACAACCGAAAAAAATTTTGAAAATCGAAAACAGAACTCTGTTGAAAAGTAGCGCATGAGGATCCTGAATATGCATGATTATCCATTATATTCACTTATATTGATCCCATATTGATCCATTATAATATTAAGAATGTAAAAAACTAGAACTAAAAACAGTACACCATCATATATCAGAAAATATTTCAACTACTCAAATTAGTAATTTTCCACTAATCTTGAGTAGCTCACTTCTTGCTCATCGAATCTGAAAATTATCACTAGTAATTAGTTAAATCATACCAATTTTTATTTATAAAGCAAAACTGCTTAAAAACACTTACTACTGGCATGCCTGCTGAAGAAAAAAGTTTTTTCTGCAATTTTTTTATCAATCGAGTCAGTATGTAAGCACTGCCTTATAAGCAATATATTTTTCATTAATCTCCGCTCCTCCAAAAGTCACAATTTTTAAGTTATCAATAAATGCACTGTCGCAATGATAAGCTGTTTAAAAAAATATATTTAACCCACTGCTCATTATGCAAATAATTTTCAATATTACGTTCACCCTGAAAAGTACATACACGTATCAAGCTCAAGGGGGGTTATGATGATAAAATAAAGGTAAAAAGTCCAGTCGAATCCCCCTCAGGTGATTGCAACAAGTGTTATTTAATTTTTTTCAAGTTCTGTCACCTTATTACAAATATATTATAAAATATTTATCAACAGACACAAATTTGGCATGAAACATAAAAAAATGTATTCTATCTTAACATTTGTCTGCATGACTACGTGATATCTACCTAAGACATCTATTTAAGTAATATAATCATATATGGGTCATTCCACAGATTTTTTTTAAATTCCAACCGAAATTCTGGTTGACCATATCAGCGATTTAACTAGCGATTTTTGTCGAATAGTATTTACCAAAAACCCCCCAAAAACAAATTATTAGATTTTTCGTATCAGATCTTTATGTGAATTTTTTGTTTGAAATTGGATTCTTTCGCCAATTTTACTTTTCTTTACAAACCTGAATTAAAAAACCAATTCATAACCGATTCGTTGAGCTGTGTGATTTTGTTATTAACAAATGAAAAGTCTAGACGGTTCCTCTTAAAAAAAGAAATTTCTAACAACCATTCACGGAGAGAAGTTTTCATTCGATCGGAAGATTTATTTCTGCTATCAAGAGATATAATCTTGATATAGATAATGTAACTACATGCTTTATATTTTTCTGAGCAATAGGTTTTGTGATATAAATGTACAAATAAGTATTTTCGTTAAAAAATCATTCGTTTGTAACGATGTAAATTACAAATGGTTTATCCTCCTTAGTGCATACATAAGTGTTAATGGCGAATCGATTATTTGAAGAAATATTTCTTTGGCATATGGTCTAGCTAGGGTTAAATACAGCTTTCCAATTTAGAGTTCCCATTGTGTGACGTCCATCAACCTGACATGACCGCATTGTATTTTTATGAAAAAACCTATTCTATAACTTAGTGCTTATCAATGCCCAAAAGACAAATTTAGTGCTTTGCAATTTTTATAACTTGCGTAAAATTTGAAAGGAATTGGTTAATATCCCGAAGTTTGGCAAGCAGAAAGCCTTTCAATTTTTTTTTCAAATTAAAGAATTGAAAAAATCATAAATGTCAATCTTTTTTAGAATCTGCATGGTATGCCCAATTTTTCCGATTTTTCACTTAAGCTCATGTGATATTCTAGAAAAAAAAATCTATTTTTGGCGAAGCCCTAAAAATAACATGAAAATCTAGAAACTCTAAAAATGATCAATAATTTTTCTCCATCACATTTAACTTTTTCAGGTTTGAAACCAAAAAATTTATATATTTTTTTTGGCTAGACAATTTTCAATACTTTCAGAAGAAAAGAACTATAAGGAGAACCTACATCAAGAATCATCCAAGTATTTTCACTTCAATATAATGATAAATTTCATTTTTATGCATCTAATTTGCATTTTTTTAATATTAAAATTACACTATTTCTGGATGTCAATTACTTTGAACTGTCTGTTTGATTTCCAACTTTAATTTTACAAACAGTAATAAAAATCAAGATCCACTAAAAGAATCAACTGCCTTCTCATCAAAACGGAGAAAACACAACGGCAAACTATAAAAGACTCTTTTGATTTATTTTTGGATTTAAATAAAGTAAAATAAGTAACAATACCACCAGTTTAAAACGTCATATTCAAAACTTTCATCCAAAGCATAGTAATTTTAATGTATTTATTGTAATATGGAAAAATTCGTGCAATTGAATTCCTGTCGTAGGTGTTTATTTCATCGAAATTTTTCTTTTCTAGGTACATCAAGATTTTAAATTATGTGAATTGTTTAAATTAAATACATATAATATTAATCATGTTGATTATGATCTAAGCTGAATGAATCCAGTTTTCCATGTAACAAAATATTTATTACAATAAATTGAAGTACGAACTACTTTATTACACTTGCGCATGGTTCAGGCCAAATAAATATTTGTTTGAATCAGTGGAATGTATTGTTGCTTCCAGTATTCAAGAATTTGAATGGAGAAATAGTTATTTGAGCCTATAAATCATTTACTTGACTTCAAAATAAATTTCTTTCCATCAATTAGCATTTCTCCAGTTTAAAGAAATATTCATTCCCATTCATTTGGGATATTTTTGTCACTTGGTACAAGTATCCTTTTCTTCAGTGCATGTATATTGTAGTTACTTGACTCTGTTCATTATTTCAAATTAAATTACAAGGTGCATGAAAATCCGTATATGGAATATATATTAATTTTAGAGAAATGTTTGAATGTTGAAAATGTAACTATTTTTCGTTGATTTTTTAGTCTTTTTTTTTTAAAGTTCAACCATTTGGTTGAAAATGCATCTTTGTATACCGGAAGTTAGGGTATATGGTTAAGGACTCAACTATTTGATTGAAGATTTAATTCTTTTGTTAAAAATTCAACCATTTGGCAGTGATTTTTTTGTCAAAAATTAAACTTTTTTGTTGAATATTTGTCACTTTAGATTTGTAATTCATGTTTTATGGTAGACGAGTCATCTTTTCATTGTAAAATAACCTCTCTTTTTTCAAGTCTACTCTCTTCTAAAATATTCATCTTCTTGTATTGCAAATTTTACTATTTGGTTCAAAGTTTAACTATATTCTTCAAAACTTGTCTCTTCTGTATGGAAGTTGAACCATTTGATTGGTAATGAAACGGATTAGTGAATAATCAATTTTTTATTGAAAATTCAAGTATTTGGTTGAAAATTCGTCTTTTTGGGTTGAAAATTGACAAAAGAAAAGGATATTTTGTTGAGATGATCCAAAGAGAATTTACAATTTGAGGTTATGTTAATATTTTTCCAAAGAAAATGATAATACATAATGAGTAGAGCTAACAAGCTTTAAGAACTTGAGGTTCTTAAATTTTTATTATTTTCGGTTTTCTGGTTGTGATTTTTTCAATGGAAATTTGTTATTTTAAAATTTGTAATCAATAAATAATTAATTGATTTTCAATAATGTAGTTATTTTTACGTCCAAAATTTTCAAATTATATTAGAGAAAGAGTGTCAATGTCATTTCGACTTTTTAATATTTACTGAAATCATACAAATCTTCTAACGTTTCAGTATCAGCGCTGCACAGTGGTCCCAAATCCGAAAAATGGCAAAATATAAAATATTTATCCGATTTGCATAAAATTTACTCAAAAAAATTATCCAATCGGAGAGAAATTAAATTTACAGGGTTTTTTCGGTAGCTGATTTAAAATTGAAAATCCAGCTTTTCAAATACCAAATGCAAATTATTGAGCGTTTGACAATAAAAATTGATTGAATTTACAAATTTTCAAACGTCAATTTCAAAAGCTAAAAATTGGAAAGAATTCCATTTCTGGTGCTTAAATTTGCAGTTTAGTTTTGATTATTTCAAATGAAAAAAAATTTCGACAGTAAATTTGTAAGTCTTCAAAATCATATCACTTTAAGCCATTTTACGTTAGAAACATTAAAAAATGACGGATTCAAGTTATTTTCAAACTTAAAACTTTTCAAATTACATGTAAAACTATTTCAACTCGTCTGAACTAATGATTGTTCAATTCAAATTACCAAAAAAAAGAAGAATTTTCAACAAAATACATAAATTTGCAACTAAATACTTTCATACACCAAAAAAAGATCAATTTTTAACAAAATACATGAATTTTCTATTAAAAATTGTAAATTTTTCACTCAGTATTCTATTTAGTAATTTATTATTATAACTATTTTTTATTGCTTGTGTTCGGGAATCTTACAATTCAGAAATCTTCCTGTAACCCAAATTTTTCATTTCCGGGATTTTTCAGTTATTCTCGGACTGTCAATTTTTGAAGATTTCAAACAAAAATTTAGGAAGCTTTTTTAAAGTTTTGAAAGGTATCAGGAGAATAAAACAAATCTTCTAAATATACCTAGAAAAATAATTTTTTTTCTTATTTTAAAAATTAATTTTAAAACAAAAATTAAAATTATTTAAAAATATTTCGCAATATTTCTAAAGTTTTTGAACAAAAATCTGAAAGATATCTTGATATATCTGGGAAAACTTAAAGTGCTCTTTACTTTAAAAATTCATTTTTCACAGAATATTTCAAAAGATTTCAAACAGATTATTCAAAATTTGAAGAAAAAAAATGTTTAATGGAAAAATGCAGAATTACCCTATTTTCCCTGCTTTTAGAGAATTTTGAACTGTAAATTCTCATATAAATTGAAAACTTTGTCCTGATGATCATAAAATAATTAATTACATAATTGAATACAAAAAAATAGTGCAATGATCAATACATAATATTGTAAAATATAATCATAACGAAAAAAGAAAAAGAGCAACACCATGTCTTTTAACGAAACCAGTTGTAAGAAGTGCCTTACAGCAAAAGATGAAAAATCAGATTTTCTCACTTTAATAGAAAAAAGTATTGTCGTAAACGAACTCCAAACATGTTTACAATCATACACAAAATAACCCAATAAATCTAAATTCAACCAAAAAATTTGAAAAAAGATATGTTTTATATTTGCACGAAAGTAAGCTTACGTATTTTGCTATTCCCGAAAAATCATATCTCAGGGGGTAACTACCCTTGAACGCATTTAATATTACTTGCTGTTATAATATCAAATTTTTGCACCTAAAATACATTGGAGAAGTTCTCCCGCAAAGAGGAAAAAAGATATCATTTTCCAAGTCTATGAAAAAATGTTTACAAGGGTAAATTACCCCAAAATAAATTTTCAATTACAGAAAAAATGGTCAAACAAATCTAAATTCAAGCCAAAAAATTCAAAGAAAATATTTTGTATATATCTACACGGAAATAAGTTTAAGTGTTTTGCGATTATGGAAAACAAATCATATTTCAGGGGTTAACTTCCCTTGAGATTCTTTATAATACTTTTGACATAATATGCAGTATTAACAAACCAAAGTTATTCCCTACTTTTAGGTTCGCACGAATGTTACATTTATAAATTTTTCGGTTGAACCCTCAAATTTTATAGAGGGTGGATTACGCTTAGCGATGTTTATTATATTTGAGTAGTAAGAATGTTACTGCCTGAAGTATGACTTTTTATGTAAAATTCAAAACATCTAAACTAATTTTTATGCAGATATTCAAAATATCTCTTTTGAAATCTTTAGGCTTCAATTTAGATTTATTTGATTATTTGTTCTATAATTGTAATTATGTTTGGAAGTAGTTTACAACCCCTCAAAGATTTCAACCCCTCAAATAGTTTTCCCGCAAATAAAAAGAAAATACTTTTCTCTTAGTTTTTGATTTTCTACAACACATTCTAGTTACATCAGAATTGGAGGCGGATATTTCGCAAGGTGTTCTTGTTAGTACAAATAATTCATAAGCTTGAAGATTAACAATGACGTTTTTTTTAAGTTGTACATAAATTTATAACAATATTTTCACATATTTTCGAGACGTGAAGCAAATATAAAACTGATACCAAAACATACAATTCATTCAGGATTCTCTAAATTGTACGCATATTGTAAATCTTTCCTGTTTTTTGGCCGTCAAAGAGGAAAAAACAGATTGAGGAAATACAAATATCTCGGAAAAGAAAGCTTTTGCCCTCCAAAACACCTTGCGACGTGGAATAAATTGAAAGGACAAAGGAGATAATGAATATAATATATATTCTCAAAAATTGCTACGTAGTTCCTTCTCGAATCTGTTACAGCAACATGAGGGTCGTCGATTCTCTCTTCTTCGCTTTGTTGTTCCTCGTTGCTTCTATTAGTAAATATATATATAATTTATTGGTAATGTATTATTACTTGATATTTTATAATTAGAATCAGAGTTGGGTGGTTACTTCTAACAAGTAACCAGGTTACTGGAAATTTACGTTATTTGTAATTTTTAGGGTAATCTCTTTACTTTTTCAAAAAGTAACTTGTAACGTAACTTAGCTGCGACTTTTGCAGATACTTGGAATTTGAGTTACTTTGTGTTTTTTGCATATTATTTCCTATCAATTAAAGGTTATGGGTCACTTATGGGGAGAAAGTTAATATCTTTTGGTTGATGATTCAGCTACTTTCTTGAATATTCGTCTTTTTTGATCAAATAAAACTGTGATTTTTTTTTAAATTAAAGTCTTTTTTGGTTGAAATAATATCAGCTAGTATATTTAAAAGTTCACGTACTTTATTTTGTTGAAATAGGGAATTCGTCTTTTTGGTTTAAAAATTCAACAATTTAGTGGACACTTTTTTTTTTTTTGGTTCAAAATTCGTTTGGTTAAAGAATAATAATGTAAGTTAAAAATTCCCATCTTTGGTTGAAAATTGAACTATTTTGTTTCAAATTCGTTTTTTTTCAGAAGGTGGAAAATACAAATATTTTGCTAAAAAATTCAACTATTTGGTAGAAAATAATTTTTTTTTTTAATTTAACTCTTTCGTTGACAATTCGTCTTGTTGACTTGAAAATTGTAAAAAAATTCAAATATTTGGTTGAAAATTAACCTTTTTGTTGAAAATTAATATTATCGGTAAGGAAGTTTAACTATTTGGTTGAAAATTCATGTATTTCGCTAAAGATTTAACTATTTTAGTAGAAAATCCAAATTGGGTTGAAAAGTAACTTTATCGTTGAAAATTCATCTTTTTGACTTTAAAGGTAATTTCATCCGGTCACAAAATGTCATCTTTTTTCGTCAAAAATACAACTGCTTGATTAAAAAATGTTACTTAAAAAGTCTTACTTCAACTGACGCAAGATTTAAATTAAGTTTTTATGAATTATCTTCTTGATTTTTTTTTATTTTTGAATGATAAAATTTAGTGGGTGAAAAAAGTATCTTTTTAGGTAACTTGACGTTACTTTATCTAGTAAATGTAACTAGTTATTAAAAAATAAGTAAGTTACCCAACTCTGATTTGAATCGTAAACTTGAAATTTTCACTTTTGTGCGCTTAAATTAAAACCTTCAACTGATATGATAAATCATTGAATTTATTATCATTATTATTAGTTGAGTTGAGACCATAACAGCTCCTGACGCTTGGGTAATCCCGTCGGTTTTCCATCGCTAGCGTATTTAGTTCCTCAAAGCACTCCCATACTAATAGCTACGTGGTCGTTGTTCCATTCAAGCCCAATATATCAACCCTGCTATCTGAGCAGATACGGATGTTTCTTTTGTTTTCATACTCCTTTGCCTTGTAGCCGCACTGGAGTATGGCTATAATCTCATATTGTAGAGCTGGGGCGTAGGACCGGTAACCGATTCCTCTTCCGTGGATAGGCTAACTCAATACTTCGTGTCGAAGAGGTAGCAAGTGGCCATTTTGCCCCTGGGCATTTTCAGAATTGGCCTCCTTGCGATGTCGACTGGAATCTTCAGTGCTGTCGAGATCCTTCTGTCATTTAACAAATTCAGTCTCCAGGCCACCTTGGCAACCACGGCCTTGATGGTGAGATGGAGGGGCTCTAAACATATTAGTGCCCCCAGTGACATCGTGGTTATCGGCTTCGAGGCGCCAGTGATGCCTTTCAAAATCAATCCCCTGATCCTTTTCAGTCGAGACTTCACAGTGGATAGCTTGACCCGGCTCAACCACACCACCGCCCCATAGGTTAGCCTGGGTCGCAAGATCGCTGTGTAGATCCACATCAGTGTCCCCGGTTTCAAGACCCAGATTTCCCCTATGGCTCCCCTATAAAGCCATAGATTCGCTACTAGCTTCTTGCACTTGTGTTCCAGGTGCTCGTTCCATAACAGCTCCTTATCCAGGATTACTCCTAGGTATTTAGCTCGTTTTTTGGTTTCCAGTTCTTGTCCTCCAAATTTCAGTGTACTTGTGGTTCCCCACTTATAACTTCTGATGAAAACAACCGCTTCTGTCTTACATGATTGACCGATAATCTAGTTTTCTTACACCATGAATCCACTATCATCAGTGCTTGCTGCATTACTCCGAAGAGCGCATTCAGATGCTGGCCGCGCGCGCTAACTAGTATATCGTCCGCATAGCCTATGATGTGTTAACCCTGACTCGAGAGTAGATGAAGCAGTTTATCCACTACCAGACACCACATCAAGGGCGATAAAAGTCCTCCCTGCGGACATTCCGAGTCTACGGTTCCACATAGTGGCATCACCCTTAGTCGTAGTTAGATTCCTGTTGTCCAACATGTGGCACGTCCATTCCACGATTACAGTAGGCACACCATGTGTGATCATGGCCGCCCTGATCACCTCCCCAGAGGTGTTGTTAAAGGCTTCTTCGATGACCATAAAGGTTCCAATCGCGAGGCCTTTCTCCTTCAGTTGTCCTTCAATTAGGTTGACTGCTCCGCTTAGGGCCGTCTCCGTCGAGTGACCAGCCCTATAGGCGCGTGGCTCTTTGTGAAGTAGCCTTCTTGACAAGACCTTATCGCGGATACATCTATCCACGAGTCTTTCCACTGTTTTTAGTAGGAAAGATGTTAGGCTGATGGAACGGAAATCCTTGGGTGAGGTATAACCGATCCTGCCTGCTTTCGGAATAAGACTACTCTCGTACCCCTTCATGCGGCCAGGACATGTCCCAGCGTCAGACTAGCCCTAGCAAGTCTCAGTAGCGGCCCTATGGTGGCCTCTCCAGCCCTCTGTAAGAGGACTGAGTATATGCCATCTGGGCCAGGAGACTTGTAAGGGCTGAAGAACTTCAGGGCCCACCTGACCCTGGCAGGGGTGACAATCTCATTGGCTAGCCGCCGTTTCGGGCCCAGTTCGGACACAGGTGACTTTGGTTGCCTCTGAGGTGCCGTCCTCACTTCTCCAAACCTTGAAAAGCCCAGGGAATATGCATTGATTAGGTGAGTAGATGTATCCCCGTCCGACTTTGAGTAACATCCGCCTGGTAATTCCAGAGTGCTGAAAATAGCGTCCGGATTTTGAGAAAGCAGCTCATCCAGTCTAGCCGCCTCAGCTCCCGTCTCGATGTCTGTGAAAAAGTTGGTCCAGCTCTCTTTCTTTGCCTTACATATTGCACCCCTGCATTCATCTCTCATCATTGTGAATGAGGTCCACAGTTCCTTCGTTTTGCCAGTACTGGCAGGTCTGAACCTCTTTCTTATTTCCCTGCGAAGCTCTTCAAGTTTCCCATTCCACCAGTGTGTCTCTCCAGCCCTTCGTACTCTTGCAAATCGACAATAATTTTCATAAGTAGCTTTGATGGCTTCCGTAAAGGTGTTGGCTTCCATCTCCATGGTATCCACGTCTCGAATTGACCTGGGAACCTCTGAAGGTGCACATCTTGGCTCCGTGAAAAACTGATTCCAGTCCGTTCTTCTTGGATTTCTGACCCATTTGGGGCCAGCGGGTACAAGGAATTCCAACACAAACTCTATCTGTGAGTGATCTGAAAGACGGGGTTCATCTGAAACTCTCCACCTCTTGATGTTATCTTCAAAACTACTGGTACAGAGGGTGATGTCAATGACTTCCTCCCTGATCGAGTTACGGAAAGTCGGGATGTTCCTTGTGTTAGGGATATCTAAATCAGTGGTGATTAGGTCAGAAGGAAAATAAGCTGATCCAAGAACCAGCCTTCCTATTCCTTTGAGATATGTGACTATCACCATCAGGTCTCTCGAATATAGCTCAAGCAGCGGGACGGCATTAACCCCTTCGCCAGTATGAAGGCCCTTGGTTTGACCGCCTTGGGGGCCCCGTAAGAAAAAAGACCAGCCCCTCCTAATCCTCTTATGGTATTTCGAACTAACAAAGGTTCTTGGATTAGCGAGATACCTGTGTGCCTCGCAGCCATGCCCCTCTGCATAACTGCAGAGGCGTCTTTGCTGTGATGCAAGTTAATTTGCGTAATGGTGAGACCAGGAGCAGTCATTTAGGTCTTCTTCCGATCTTCCTGTGTCCCAAAAGGCTCCCCCTGTCCCTGATGGCAACCCTAAAGCTGACCCGTCTAAAGTGATAGGAGGGCCTTTTGTGGGGCCGCAAGAGCCCTCGCCTGGGACTCAGGAATCTGCACAACTAGGAGATTTTGGTGCCTGCGACTGTGCCCTCTTCCTGAGACCTATCGAGCCTGAAGAAACGCCAGGACGCTGTCTTAAGTGAAGGGCTGAAACCCTTCAGCCGCTGGAGTACCTCAGACGGGTCTTCCGGTTTACCTGTGAACCACGCTGGAGCCCTCACCATCTTCTGGAGCAAGTCCCCTGCAGAAGGAGGTCACGAATCTTGGCTATTGATCTGGAGACACTCTTTTGAGCGCCCTCCAGCTCGTACTGCTCCGTAGTGAGCATTGAGTCCGGGTAGTTGGCATTGGCCACCACCATCATCAGTGGGTTAGTCCTCTGAGCAGTCGTCAGTCCAGCTCCCGACGACTCTGTTTGTCGGTTGCTGGGCCGCCTTGTGCCTCTTCAGAATCTTAGTCACCCCCGGTGGGGTGTCGTCTGAGCCCCTACCTCTCTTCTGGGCCTCAGTGCTGGATGTCGGCCCTGTAGCTGCTAATAGCCTCGTTCAGATGGACTGTCGATCCCTCAGCTCCTGATGGAGTTGGGGGCACAGCCGTCACCAGAAGTGAACTTGCTGGAGAAACGAATGGGGAGGAAAGTGTTTTGTTAGACTCTTTAAGGCACAACCCCTCCCCCCTACACCAACTCCCTTCCTTCTTTCTTCGATTGTTGGTTTGGTTTTGTGTGATTCAAGTCGTTTCCACGAGAAGCTAGGGAAATAAAAGGTCCGCTCCTGCAGATCCTCGCATGCAGGGGTAAGACTGAATATCGAGGGAGGTCGTCTGGTGTCCCTAAGAGGCCGCTAGGACATCTTTGTAACCCCAAGGTGCCAAAGTACCACGAGCACGATCTCTCTACGCCCATGGCTTAGGGGGGTGGTCACATTGAGTGAGACACTCAATGTTCAAATATCCGCTTGCAGACCACCAAAGCAAACGGAGGGCTGTTTCTTGGTCGCTATGCGGACCGCAGGTTATTGCTGTCCCGATTTCAAAGCTTTAAATTGGTCCGGGAGGGACCACTACCCAGGGATCCAGAAGGCCCGTGTTAGCTAGGCTCTTTCACCCTTCTACCATACCGTAATCACGCATACCAGGAAAGCCGGTTTATAGGGATCCTTTTCCTCTCACGCAGCAGAGCCCGTTTATAGGGATCCTTACATTCATATCCATACGCATGCAGGCCAAGGTCCTTTTGACCCACACGCTTAAGCCTTCCCATCAACTACCATGTGTTACAGCCCCTAGGGAAGGAAGCATTAAGTGAAGCGAGGGTAAAAAATTCTTTTTCTAGTATTCGTCTTTGACAATCTTATCCGACAGAAAGAACAGTGCAAGAGCTCGGTAGGTTTTCTAGGGCCTATTATTCTAACCCACACAAAAATTGGGCAAACTAACTGAAAAAAAGTAGAAAACTGGATAGACGTAGACACTAACGATAGTAAGGGCAGAACACCAAATGAACTTCATTTTTGAAAGACCCCGGAAGGTGAAATTGCTAGAATTTTGAATATAAAATATAAATCTGAAACTGCTCGGGAAATACAACTTGGAAACAAGCGATCGATAAGGAGAAAAAAAAGCGCAATCAAGAGCCAAATAACAGAGAAAAATCTCAATAATTAATTTAAAAATAGATTACTTGGTTCTGCTGACAATTCCACATATAACAACTGCAATAAAAGGGGTAGTTCACAAGTTTCATCATATATTTCTAGGGCCTCATAAAATTAAATAAAAAGTCCACACAAACGCTTGTAAATAATTCGAAGTGGAAAATGAAAAAAAGTTAGGGGATTTTTAATCGAAAAGTCTTGCGTCAATATTATGAAAGAAATGATTGACTCGCATCCACCTCGAGAAGTATTGGTAATAGCAAGCTGAAAAAATAGGAAAATGTATAACAATTATTTAACTCATGTAAAACAAAAGAGAAAAAGCTTGACTATTCTTCATTATAATAAAGAGCGATTGAAAAACTGATGAATGTAAGTATTATTTTTATGAGTGCATATGAATAGAAAATAGAAGTAATAATGTATGATTTTTTAAGACTTAAAATTTTAGAAAAAGTGTCATTCGGCACAAGTGAATTCAAGATTGAATTCCAATCAATTGTCTATCTTTCTCCAGAATTTGAGACGAACATAGCCTGGGAATAAATTCTCACGATATCCAGAATTCAGAAGCCAATTGAGCTTGTGAAAAAACAGACCATCTTCGATTTCGGGGATATTTGGCAATTTTCTCTTAAAGTCTCATAAATGCCAAAAGGGGATTATGTAATGTTTACATATAAGGGGGAACCAAATGAACAACTTATTAGTACGCTCCTGGAGCAGAACAATTAGCTACTAGACAAGAACATTAAAGGTAAAATCAAAACAGAAATGAAAAAAAAATGAAAAACGATTTGGAAGAAAACAAGAAACTGTTTTATAAATGGGCGTTGATCAATATGAAGGAAGGTAGAAGTACCGAGTTATTTTTTATTACATGAATTATCAGTTTAAGAAATTACTCCTTAACAAAGAAAATGAATTTTCAATCAGTCAAACTCAATAAAAAAGAATAATTTTTGAATAAAGAATATTAGTTCCTACCTTAAAAGCGAATTTTCAACAAGAGAGTTAACTTTCAAACTAAAAGGTCGAATCTTTGGAAAACTAATGACTTCTAAACGAGAAAAAATGCATTTTTGACCAGAAAGTTTAACCAGAAATGCAATCGTGACATTGTACGTTTAAAATATTATTTCTGAAGAAAACTGAAAACTAACTTTCAACAAAATAGTTTAATTTTTAATCAAAGAAATGGATCTTCAACTAATAAGTTGAATTTTCGACTTTCAAACTAGTAGTTAAATTTTCAATTAAGAAGATTCATTTTCTATGAAAAAACGCAAATGCACAACAAAATACAGGAATTTTTAACTAAACCGTTGAATTTTCAACTAAAAGTGAGAAATTGTTCACCGATAATGAAATACTCCAATTTTCAATTATATTTGAGAGCATTGCAGGTTATGAACTTTGATATTTTAGTATTTTTAATTATTCTGGATTCATTACGAAAGCATAGAAACACGAAAAAACGCAGAATAAACGTGAACTCCATTATTAAAAATGTGATATTTACCTTAATTTTTTGGAATTTTCGTATTAATCTAATGTTTCGGAACCTCAGAAAATCAAAAAAATGTCCTAATTATCAAAGTTTCTCAGTGGATAATGGTTATTCTGATAGGATATCAGAACTTTTCCACTCACAAAATTTTGAAATTGGATTGTAAAACCTATTACTACAAATGTTCAAACTTTAAAAAAATTAGGCTTTTACACTGAAACCTACGCAAAAATAAAATACTTTTTGAAAAATGAATCAATAAACAACGGAAATCTGACGTACGGAAAAGGCCAACTTTTGTAAATCGAAAATTTTTCGAATTCAACACTAATGTTATAACGCAAAAAGAGCCTGCAATTTCTGTATGTTACGGTCATTTTCTTGTATCAAAATAATATAGGGCAAGTCTAAGGGAGATGACAAGTTATCTTTCTGTTCGCTTCAATTCATGCGTAAAAACACATGCACTCATCGATTTTGTTTCGTGGTTGGTGTGACCATCTCTCCCGGAAAATTAGGATAGATAGCCACATTCGTTCAGGGCGTAATAGCGATAGTATTCATAGCGGTGTTTTTTACAACTTTTGAATTAAGATAAACATTTTGGTGTTCATTTCAGATGCCAAATAAATACCAGAGAAAAACATTATGTACCCGAAGGAATTGGACCGAAGATTCATTAAAGGCCTCAACAAACACTTTGAAAAATGGTAAAATGTCAGTTGATGCAGCTGCAAAATATATCGAATTCCAAGAAAAACTTTAGAAAGGCATTTCAAAAACAATAACGACAAAAAATTTCCTATGGGACCAACTTCCTTTTTTGGCGATAAAATGAAAAACAAAAGTTTGCTTCTTCGACCAGGACTTTTTGTCTACATTTTTGTGAAAGTTTCCGTGCATCTTCTTGTCAAGTAGCTGTTAGTGAAATGTTGCAAACTCTGCTTTTTTCACTTCAGCTTTTAGAAGTGAAGCATCTTGATGTAGTAATGCACTTTCCTCACTTCTGATGTTAAAATTCAGGCCGTGGCCAGGCAAGCATGAGTTGGCTGCCCCACTTGTTTTTGGTTCAAATTTTTGAGATAACATCCTACATTGATGAGACTAATCCTGTCTCGGCGGCCTTAAACTGAAACCGCTAACAAATTTTAAATGACTGATAATAGCAAGAAACAGATTTGTAAGACTGTAGTTAATATTCTCATAACCACAGGAAAATTCACGCATTTTGAAGCCAGTAGTAAATATTCTCGTATTCACAGACAAATTCAAAAACATGCGTTTTTTGGACACCCTAGTAATTACCAAACTTGAACATTATACTATAATTGTGGACACATGCATTTTTCATAGGTTTCATTTGTCAAAAGTATTACGTGAAAGTATCGATTACGTCCCCCCCCCCCTTCTGTCCTAAAAAGCTTTCAGGTAATTTATAGATGAATATTGAGAATACTACTACAATATTTTTAAACTTGAAAAAATTATTCAACTATTTACCAAAATGGTCGAAAAATGCAAACTTCAGATCATTAAAAGTTGTAAAGTTTCTGTAAACGAAACAAGAAAAAGAGATGTGAAAGTTTTTTTTTTTCTCATTTGAAATCAGTGTTCTATTGAGCAAATCCATAAACACACAATTTTCGTAAGTGGTATTCCGTGAACCGTGTTTAGAAACAAATTGAACAACAAATTCAGTTTCAATTTTAGATTGCAGTTCATGAGGCCCTTAAATCAAGGTTTTCTATTGAGGTTACAATATTTATGAACATTTGAAAGAATACAGTGGAAATGTACGCATTAAATGTACAAAACGAGCGCGAAGCGCGACAGCGTACTTGCGCACGCAGCGCGCATGTGAATATAATGCATTTTTTTCAAATAGTGCCTAACGAAATAGGCGCAGTGTGTCGATTGCCTTCCACGTCAAAAACATTCCTTGGGGTACTAAATACATACAAAGAAAGAAATACGACCTTTGTTCTCAGGCGTGTTCAAATTTGCGAGCCGCGTACGAAGCACGCGATGAGAATGTGCCCGCGCATGGAGCAGATTGTTATAGATAGGATCAGTATAGCAATCTGCTAAATGGTGAGACTGATTTATAGTACCGTGATTGAAATTTCACCGTACAGTCATGTTTAATAAATATCATAAAAATTACAATAAAAAGTTATATACCTACCTACTACAAAGATTAATTACACATTTTAAAATAATTAATTAATTATCTGATGTATTCGACTCACAGATTGCCGCTGTCGATAAGTGAAATAAACGCCGAGTTTGGCGGTTTATATACTGAAGCCGTTATCCTGTTATTTCCAAATGATGGTGATTACAGGAAAGGGACACGGCATAAAGTACTGAAATAACTGAAAGGTCGTCAATCGAGAAAAAAATGGAACTTCACTGCGAAAATACATTCTACGCTTGAGAAATATTACTATTCGTATATTTATGACTTCATTTCACGTTTAGAATAATTTCTCAAGAAAGTTGTCTTCATTCCCATGACGTCACGCTAAAATACTCAATTCGAACCAACGAGGGCTTCCCGCTCAAACCCTTTAAAATTTCAAATTACAAAAATGATACTTGTGAAAGAAAAAAATTGTTTCGGTCAACTCCTAATACTTTATTTATAATTATTATTCGTTTGTAAAACGTATGATTCCAATGTTTAACATTGCGCAACTTTACGCCTTTTATTTAGAAATGTTTTTTCAGTTGACTTTGGAAAATTCAATATTTTGGAACATTTTCAAATAAAAAATAATTCAATTTTCAATGCATAGATCTAAATAATCTTCTCATATTTGAGCCTTGAATTGTAGAAGTTTTGTCTTAATTTTTCATTGTGTAAACTTTATTCTGCAGGGATTTAATTGAAAATTGTTGAATTACAAACTCTCACACTCAAAATAATTGTGCAACTATCAAGTCTTTTAAATCAAATTGAAAACTGACTTGAATAGAAACTAAATAATTCATATTATTTAAATTATGAATTATTAAATTGAATACTGACTATCAAGACTGTGAGTATGAAATTTTGTAATTTTGAAACATTTAATGAAGAAATTGCCCTGACATTCTTAATATTTGAATTGAAAACTACAGAGTTGAAAAATTTGAAATTCGAAAACCTGAAAAAATTAAGAAATTTCCAACTGAATGTTTTTAAATTTTAGCTTTTGATACAAAAGAACTTTATTTACAATTAAGGCCTAAAAGTGTAACTGTTTTAGAATTCATACATATTATTATTCAGTTTTATATTTATTGCCGCTCAACAGCTTTGAAAGACAATGACAGGGTCTCCTCGAGACTAATTCGTGGTGATTATGCTTGTCTTCCCTAAAACCTGATGTTATCTATATTTCAAACAGTCATGTGCTCTCTTACATATCATAAACTTATTTTCTGTCTGGTTGAATTTACTACTATAAGAGTAAAACAATTCTGCAATCATATAATTTTGATATTTTCAAAAAATGCTCTGAGCCAAAAAAGTCTCTCATATAGGACTATTATTTACCTAAGTTTGATTAAAATCTTACGACCACTTGCAGATTATGATATTCCTGACCTAAACTTGCCGATATATTATAATTACGTAATACCTTATCAATTCTGATAAATGTGAGAGAAAATAAGGTTTTTTCCACGATCAGTTGTTTAAACTACTGCACTATAGTTCGCTGGTATACATGGTTGCGCATGAAGTTCCGCAGTACATTGTGATGAATATCGCACTTCTGCGACACCTACTATAGGTTTCAGAAATGTTGACCTCTCTACAAAAGTTTGAATAAGTCAGTGGAAAAAAATCGCTAAAGAACGTGACAAACTTCATTGTAAAGATAACTTTATTGCGAACAAATTCGCTATTCATGACACCATCATATATTAATTACAAATAAAGTTGCAGTTGAGTGAAGGTACAAAAACACGGTCAACAGCGTCAATTTCATTACAGTGAAGTTTGACGCGTTAAATTTTGTTGAAAAATCAGTATAAATGAGGCGAAAAAAATCAGGTGAATTCCTTGACATTTTCTGTAAATGCAGGTGTCATAAAAATTAAAAACTTTTAATAATTGTAGCCTGCAGAGTTAATTATAGAGGAGGACCTTATCTCAGCTGCAAATTGTGATAGAAAGCTCAGGTAAAGCTTGAAATAAGTAAAAAAATTCAAATAATACAATGAAATAAAAAATAAAGTTTCAAAATTATCAAGTCATTGGCTATTAGCAATTATTTTTTCTGCACTTTTTTTATGTCGCTTGGGGGCGGAGAGTGTAACTGATCCAGGCAATATACCCAACCATGATTGTCCGCTCCAGGGTTCCCATTCAGTCTCTTCCATTCAGTCCCAAATCAGTAACTCTTCCAGATGCCTGAAAATAAATACGGGTGCAACATGTTATAATTGCCCAAAGGCGTAGAAAATATTTTTTTAATTGTTAAGAAAATTGCAGTTGATGAAATTCATTTTTGTTTATTACATTTTCTTCTTAATATAAACATTTACGTCCATTTTCTTTCTTATTTTCATATGAAATGCATAATTTCTTCCAAACATTACAAAGACACTACCAGCGGTAATTCAATACATTCCTATTTGTTGAGCTAATTACACAAATTTTCAAAAAATTTGCAAACTTTTTTTTTCAATTTTCAAAATTTTTCTCTTCAAAACTAAAAACTGATTCATTTTGCAGAAGTTTCCAATTTAAAATTTTGGGGCTGACCTTGACGTTAAATCCAGAGACTCGGAACTATTTTGTCTCTCTCCTGTTTTATCTCTCTCCTGTTTTTCTCTCTGTTTTGTCACACCTGAGTGCATACTGCACATCCCCCCGCAAACGCCTCTCACGTAACACCACGGCGCGGCATCAATTCTCGGAAGAGCAAAATCCAGGGGAGCTAAATTCGGGTTTCACTGTACATGGTAAACTTCATGGGGCTTGCGGAACCTCTAAATATCATTTTTTTTTCAAATAGTCGCATATGTTTTTTTGTGGAATGGAACAAATTTGGGGGCAATATTCATAAAAATCCGAGGAAAAAATATTTGGACAACCCTATTGCTCATCCTACTCATCTTTCATCTAATACCTCGACCTCTAAAGGTGAAAAAATGATGATCAATTAATCACAAAAGTGTAAGTTAGATCAGTGACTAAAGTATCATGATAATGCGTGTAAGAGAGAGTTTTTAATTTTTCCAGAGGTTTCTGTTCTGCCTTTGATTAATGATCTTATATTGTTAATGAAATTTTCGGTGCACCGTAATCGAAGCTCAGAATTTTCAGTCACCGGAGCTTACTTTCGGTAGGAAAACCATTAATGTAGGACCATTATAAATTATCTCCTTCGTAGTTTATTACTCTGCAAGATACGCCTCTCAGTATGTAGCTAGTTATTAATTAATATTTCGGATATGATTATTAATGAGATGTCAGTCACGTCAGGTTCCCTTCTTCTACTTCTTCATTCACGGCTCCCTCTTTACTACACTTCTTTTTCGCGTCGGTCTTTCCATTCATCCTTGACGCTTTGACACCCGGACGTCAGACCTGCAATCCGCTCTCTACCGTGCCAGCAACATCGTTCCTCAAACAACATTTATGTATCGTTTGAAATTTATTTATCGCTCAAAATCATCCGTCAAGTTTTATCAAAATTTTATCTAATCTCCGGAAAAGAAATCAGAATCGAGAATCCAATTTGCAAGCGGATCCGAATATTCGTGATGGATAGGGTGAATACTTGAATAGTGATGACGCGAAATACAGACAAAAAGAATCGAACAATGAGAGGAAAGTGTTTATAAATGGTGACAAATGTGAAAATCGGAGAGACCAATTATGACGAATGGAACTTTAATAGATGATTCGAGAGACGAGGAACTTGCAAAATGGGAAATTGGGATTTTGGCTTGCACCCTGGTTATCATCTTGATTGGAAATTCACTCGTTTTATTTGCTATTTATCTCAAACGATACTACAGCAACCGAAAAAAATTGACGAGAATGCATTTTTTTATTATGCATTTGAGCGTGGCTGATATACTTACAGGTGTCCTCAATGTTTTACCACAAATGGTCTGGAAAATCACATTCAGGTAAGTGTTCTTAAACATTGAAGACTTTGTCGTAAGTTATGGAAACCTTGACCTAATTTTTACATTGCTACATCTTCAGTAAAAGTCATCATATTGTAAATTTTAATTTTTCCTAATAATCGGGCAAGATACTTTAAATCATTTGAAAATTGGCGAAATTTTATTTGTAAATTTTGTTTTGTGATTTGGCCTTCCACTACGCATTCTTGTTTTCCAAGGCAATATAGGCAAGACTGAAAATATTTCTGAGATCAGTCAGTTTCAATTAACAGATATTTCCCTTAGATTCTTTAATCACAAGTGAATTTAAAAATAATCGATCTCATTAAATTAAGGTAATGTTCAATTTTGATTAAATTATAGAGATGATTGATTTTCTTTAGCAAAACTGCTTAAGAAACATTACAGATAATCATGCAGTTAATTAGAGCAATTACAGAATGTTAATTGAAATTCATATGTATGATCACGAAGCACAAATGAATCTCTGAAGAAATAATAATTTCATATACATAATTAATAATAATTAAATATGATATAAATATTATGATGGTATTTATTAGCTGTCTATTCTTCCAGTTTTAATCATTATAATCAAATTTTAGTTATTAGTACCACAACTTTTATTAAGGAAATTATCATGACAATGAAAATTGAAACGCGAGAAATATTTGTGACGTTTTCAGGAAGTAGTTTGCATTTCTATTCGGATTCAACGTTTTAGGTGAAAACTGAACAGAAAATTGATAATTTTCAATTAAGTAATTGCATTTTATCTAACAAATAATAATCACAAAAATTAAACTCAAATACGACTGAAAGAATTAAAAATAAATACTTTTAGGGAAGAAAGTTAATGGGTACTAAATAAATCATCACTCAACTGAAGCAAAGAATTTTTTAAGTTGTATAATTTAAAACCAAAAAGCTGAACATTTTTTACTTAAAGTCGTAATTTTAATAGTTTAACTCTGGAAAGTTTAAAAATTTGAAACTTTTTTTATCGATAGATAAAAGACAAAATAATGCTAAGTATTTGACAAGCTCTAATTTCAAACTTTTGAACCTATGAACTTGAATTACAATAAACGCATACTTTTAAATTAAAGTGAGTATTTTGTGAATCCGAGCTTTTTAAGCAAATTTTTTTTATTATTTCAAAACTTTCAAATTTGAATCTTTTTTTTTGTTTAAGCTTCAATAAATTGAAGCATAAGGTCAAAGGATTTTAATTTTTAATGGTTCATCAGAAAAAGGAAACTTGCAAATTCTATATATATTAATTTTATTACTTTTCTTTCTAAATTTCTTTTTCATTTTAAGTATTATATACTTTCAGAAAAGCTATATTAAAGTTGGACCTACAGTAATTGTTATTGACAATAAAGACTTTTAATTATTTCTACTTTTCCTCTGGTAAAATACACATTTTACTTTTATGGAATTTATTAAATGGACAAAAATTTACAAAGGCTTAGGAAGGTTACAGGATAATTTCCTAAGCCTCTAAAATGTATTTTAGTTTTATGAGATCAATGTGAAGGAAATTTTCTTCTACATGAACTTAAATTGGAAATCGATGAAATTCATAAAAATTGGGCATATTATAGATATTTTAGTCCTTCCATTCTAGGCTGTGTTTGACTTTTCAATTTTTTTTACCTACCCTATTCTTCATTTTTTAGATTTTTCAATGAAAGAGCTTAAGACGCTTCGTTTTAAAATTATGCATAATAGCTTAAATGTGAAATACAAATTATGAAAGAAAACAGTAAAAAAATATTCTATTCTGGTAAATGAAATATATAGAGAAAATTGTAAGAAGATCTTTGAGGCATGAAAATTAAAAAAATAAATCAATAAAAATAGTGTTTGAATAGAAATTAAATAATAATTATATGTAATAATCTACTAGTGTATTAGGCTAATACATTCTGGTCATCTATCAAAAAGTGACAGTTGATATCATGTTGACGTTTCAATAATATATAATTTAAAAATAAAAAATATTGGTGCACCTAACAAATTTTAATTATGCGAATGTAGATAGTAGTTGTGAATTTTGATAAAGTCTCTAGACTGACAAATTATGAAAAACTTTCAAGTTTGCTATGTCGGTAATTTTTTGTCAATAACAATTTAAATTTTATAAATTATAGATTGATTAATGATTTAAATTTATAAATATATATTATTAAGTTTGAAAGCTCAAACTGTAATCGTCAAATATTAAACAACCTTAAATTAAAATCATATATATAAAAACGTTGAAAGCGGTTTTGTTTAATTTTTAAATCTTTCAAAACTATATCGTTCAAAAATTATATTCAATAGTTCAATTAAGACCGATAATTAGCTAAATAATCAATTTCAACCTAAAATGTCAAAAATTTTATAGTTTCAAATTAACATTAAGAATGCGCTTAAAAATTGAAAGTTCTATTTGCCAAAAGCGTACCCGTCCAATTTTTTATGTATTATATAGGTGCAAAAATGGTATACAAATTATCTTTGTATATTGTTTCAGTTAGCAAGTAAGAATACAAAATTTGAAATGATAAAAAAGTTCCTGCTGAATACAGGTATTCCTTTTTAATGAAGAAAAAAAGATTATTTTGGATCCGGCTACATTGACATTGATGTTTTTAAATTTGAACTTTTTTTACCTGAACCCTATTAGTTTAAAATGAAATAGCAATTCACGATTTTTTGAAAATGAACCAAAATTTTTTTACTCTAATCTAAACTAAACAAGGGTTTGAAAATATCTTTAAATTTGTTTAATCATTTGCAATCCCTCAATTCCTGTGAATAAACTCTTTCGAATTTCATTAAAATATAAAATCCCTTGAACAGAAAATCTGATAATATGCCTTGAAATTCCTTGAGTTTTCTTAGGTCTCTTGAAAATTATTTAGGATCCTTTAAAACACCCTAACATACACTACTTTCAATCCTTTGAAGCCTTTTGAAATCCCTTACAATTTTTGGAAGTTCTTGAAAATTCCTTGGAATCATTTAAAATGCCCTAAGATCTTAAAAATCCTTTGCAATTTATTGAAATTCCTAGAGTTCTTTTAAAAATCCTAAAATTTTTAAAATTCTTCTAAATTTGTAAAGTTTTTTATAATATTTGAAAATACATTCTGAATATTAAAAATTTCTCGAAATCCTTGAAATGCTTTGAAATTCCTCAATTCTTGTGAATTAATTCTTTGATATTTCATTAAAATGTGATAAAATCCCCTCAAATGCCCCAGTTACATGAAATCTATTAATATTCCTTGAAACTCGTTTAAAATACCCTAAAATATTTCCAATCCTTTGCATTTTTTTTAAATTCCTAGACATTTTTTAAAGCTCTTGAACATTCTTTAGTATCTTTTAAAATGCCCTAAAATCTTTGAAACCCTTTAAAATGTATTGAAATTCCTTGAAATCTTTTAATACTTCCTAACATATTTAAAATTCTTTAAAATCTTTCAAATTTTTTTAAATCTTTAGAAATGCCTTGAAATATTTGAAAACCTTTTAAAGTTTTTAAGAGATGAATTCTTAATTAAAATAATGAATCTTCAACAACAAAAAATGAATTTTCAACCCAATAGTTGAGTTTCCAACCCAAAAGATAAATTTTCTACTCAAAAAATTGAGATAAAGTTCCTGGGACGTTAAATTGACAGGATGATTCGCGAAAGAACTGATTTAAATAGCCTGTAAATTCCAAATTTTTCCGTTTTGCTGTCTAAGAGGTATGCATCTCAAAAATATGGAAAACCTCTAAAAAACAACGTTTGAAGTAAAAATTTTCATAGTACATGATCAAGGTATAAAAAGAAGCTCAAATTTGTAATAGAACAAGAAAAAATTAACTATTTGTGATGAGTTTTTATTTTCAAAACTATTATTTAAATGTAAAGAATACGATAAAAATATAGAAAAGCGGTCATTTTTCATTTATTGTGAAAATACCATTTTGACAGTTATTTAACAATAAAGTTACTTGTGTCCATGTCAAATATAAATTTAAATACTGGTATATGCGTCTGCCTTGATTAAATAAAGTGTTACATTACAGATCTTGAATTCAAATCAAATTCAGATAAGGTAGCCGAATTTAATTTTACTTTGATGATTAGTTTATCCGAAAATACGTTAAAAACGTATTTTTTATGTTTCTTAAATGTTAAAAAAATATTCAAAATATGGTGTCGGAAAACTCCACATGGAGGAAGAAATAATTTGTCAATGAGAAAAATAATCTGCTAATTTTAAAGAATTTTAAGTAAATAAAAAAAATTGTGTCAGTCATATAACTTCTGTAAATCATATACAACGTTTGCAAATTATATCAGATTTTCTGTAAAATCTGTAACAAAATGTTGGAAAATGAACCGAGTTTCTTTTCTACAGGAAGGGTAATTATTGCGCGCACAATGTTCGGGTTAAAATATTAAATTGATGATTGTAAAGAAGATTTTTTAATTGGCATTAGAGTCGATAATATTTTTTGTTGTTCTGAAATTAATTTTTTTAAATATATTCTTTCAAATAAAATAAAACTTAGATTTCTTTATGTTTCGTCCCGGACTGACTCGTCGGATTCGTCAGTAAGGCTATGTGAATCAGTCCTTCCTTATACAATTTAACTGACCTAAATTCCATTATAATGTATATTTTACAAAAAATTTCATGTTTGTAAATTTTGTAATATAATTTTCAATTTATTTAACGAAATATATATATTTTTAAATTATTTTCAGAACAAAATAAAATATTATCGACCCTAATGCCAATTAAAAAATCTCCTTTATAATTATGATATTTGGGTCAATTAAAAGCGATATCTTTCGAAAAAAGAGCAAAGATGTCATCTAACTATATAAAATTGATGGTAGACTTTGAGAAAACGGTAATCCAGTAAGTGTACCAGATTTCAGGGAGGACCGATCCTCTGCAAATTGATCAAGTTTGGCCAACCCATCGGTCCTTACTTAAGCTCCTACATCCTGACGTCAACTGCGATGGACAGATATCATGCAATCTGTTTTCCCTTCAGTTATTGTCGGACTACATCAAAAAGATCAAGGATTATGGTCTACGGTTCCTGGATAATTGCCCTCACACTCTGCACTCCACAAGTGAGTCTCAACTTCCCTTTTTTATTTTCACTCATCCTTCAAAAAATATAATTGCATCCGTCAACTTTTTTTATTCGTAACTGAGCTGCACAATGTACGTCTATCATTATTGTCCAATGTTAATTATTGAGCCACTTAAATTCTATTTTGCATCCACTAACTGTTTTTAGTTCCAATTGTCTGCAGATGCTTGAACTATTTTAATTCAATGTCGTTCGAAGAATGAGAATATTTTTTATTTTATTTTATTTTATTTATGTTTGTTTTCTTCTGTATTTACACTGGAACTTGGATTGAATACCTGTTGCGGGCATGACTGGCATTAGCTTTGAAACTAAATCCAGGCCATTCCAACGTAAACAGACAGGGCCGCTGAACGATTTCTGTTGGATTAAAGCGCTGCGAATGCGGCCCTCGAGCAGTTTATCACGCTTGACTAAGCAGCGCCTCCCGCGCTCCCCGCATCACGAAACCGCCGCGGAATCAATCCTCGGAACGCAGTAAATCCAGACTGATTAAATCCAAGTTCCAGTGTACTCCATTTTTTGAAAAAAATGTCTGTACTTTTCTTTAAAGGTGTACTCAAATTTCAGTCTCAGTTTCACACTTCTTTCATTTTTTTCTGCAGCCACACATCGTTACAGCAGAACAAAATTTTTATTTTAAAAGTACAGAAGACAAAAATTTTAGTTTGTCTTTTATGATTTCAGAAGAATTTCTTATTTGAGAGCATTTCCTTTTCATTAGGATAGTAGAAGAATTCGTAATTTGAAAAATATTTCCTTGCAATATTGTACTAAAAAAGAATGTTGTGTCTCTAGAAAAAAATATCAATTAAAAATTAATTGTTATTTAAAATTATTTGCAAAATGTAAAACCTTCATATTTTTTGTTACATTTTATATTTTAAGAGGACATTTACTTTGGAAATGAATATAAATCTTCTTTTTCATTAATTATTCTGAACTTGTTGCAGGTTTTCGTGTTTTCGTATCAAGCGATTTCCCCCGGAGTTTGGGATTGCTGGGCTACCTTTAGCATATATGGGCAAAAAGCTTACGTTACATGGTGAGTCAAATAATAATAAAGACAAATAAAAAAAATATATTTCAAGAAAATAAATTTTTTTTTTAAGATTCCTAGGAATATTCAATGTGATTCGTTATTTTGAAAACTTAATTTTAATAAAGGCCGTCGCTACGTGTACCGAAATTTCTGTACGAGTACCCTGATTTTTTCTGTACAGATAGTGGGATGAAAAGATTTTAAAACAATTCTAGGAATAATTTGAATCAATTTCAAGGATATTTAGGTATTTTAGAACTTTTTGAAGAGATTACAAATATTTCAAAACTTTTAAAGATTTCCGAAAATTTATCAAATATTTTTTATTTTTTCCAAGCGTTAAAAAGTCCTAAATATGTTTTAAACTGACTAATGAACTGGCAAATGAACACAAATTTTTTTAAGTAAATATTTATTTGAATTTTGTATTAAAAAGTCATTTTTTCTTCAAATTATAATATGCCTAAATTTTGTTTCGTGACTAAAAGTACTTTTCTGGTTTGAAACTCAAAATACTTTTTGCTTTAAATATCAATAATTATATTTTCTGTTGAGAATTTTTTTTTATTAAAATTCAACTACTTAGCTAACAGTTGAACTGCATTGTTAAAGATTTACTTGTTTGGTTGAAGATTCATCTTTTTGGTTACAGATTCACCTATTTTATTCAAAATTCTTTCTTCATTGGTTGAATTCAAATCCGAAATTCAAAAACTTTGTTGAAAAGTTTTTTTTCTGATTGAAGATTTATAATTTTAGTTGAAAATTTACCTTTTTTATATAAAATTAATCTTCTTGGAAGAGAATTCATGTATTAGGTTAAAAATTAACTTTTTTCTTTAAAAAATAAATTTTTGTGTTAAAAATTTAATCTAATTTGTAAAAAATTCCTCTCTTTTAAGAAATATTTCATCTTTTTTAGTTAAAAATACAACTGGTTGAAAATTTGTCTTTTCTGGATGATTTCAACGGTTTTTTTTATTAATAAAAATCCTTTCGGATTCCAATATCGAATATTACATTTTTCGTTGATAATTTATCTTTTTTATTTGAAAATTCAACTATTTTTTTAAGAGTAACTTTTTTATTGAAATTTTGATTTGCCATATCTAAAATTTTCAAAAATCTTTTGGAAATTACTTAAGAATCTTAGGAAAATTATATTCATATAATTTTTGAAATAAATAAACAAATTAACCTGAAAAGTAAATAGTTATTCAAAATCGTTATTTTGTATTGAAAGACATTTTTCGTCTCACATTGATTATCCGAAAAGGTGACATTTCTATCAAGAGACAAATGTTCAAACATCTTTTGAACTGACTGAAATCATTCCTAAAATTTTGAAAATGAAAAATCATTTATAATTTTCTCAGAAATCTTGAGAAAATTTTGTTTTCTTTAAACCTTTCCAAATTCTTTAAAGGCTTCGAAGAAAGACAATTTTTCAACAAATTATATGAATCTTTAGCAATAAACAAATAGATTATTTTTGAACTATTTGAATTTTTAACAAATAAAATATGACATTTTTACTCAGAGAGATTAATTTTTTCTAAATAGTTTAATTTTTAACCCTAAAATATGAATTTTTAACAAAAAATTAATTTTAAAAAAAATAGTTGAATTTTCAACCGAATAGATAAATTTTCTATCAAGAAAGACGAATTTTCAACAAAAAAGTTGGAATTTTAAACAAACAGTTCAATTTTTAATTCGAAAATATGAATTAAAAAAAATCATTTTCAACGAAGAAACTAAATTTTCTAACGAAAAGATGAATTTTTAACCAAGAACATTAATTTCCTACCAAAAAATGACAAATTTATAACAAATAATATGAATTTCCAACTAAAAAAGATACATTTTTAACAAAAAATGGAATAGTTAAATTTTCCATTCAAAAATGAAATTTTAACAAATAACAGTTCAATTCAACCAGAAAAAAAAACTAATTTTCAAACAAAACTAGTTGAATCCTCAACCAAAAAAATTACTTTTCAACCGAAAAATTGTATTTTCAGCCAAAAAGGTGAAATTTATACCAAGAGAACAATTTTCAAACATCTTTTAATGACACGAGTTATTCCTAAAATTTTGAAAAAATCTTTCAGACTAAAAAATTTTCTTAAAATATTCCAGATTTTTTTCGAAATTTTTAAAAATCTATTGAATTTTTAATAATAATTAATTTAAAAAAATATAAAATCATTTATTTTTAAATTTTTCTAGAATTCTTAACACATTTTTATTAACTTTTAGAATTTTTAAAAAGCTTCGAAATTTTTTTCTATTCCTTCAACAACTTAATTTTGTTTGAATTTTTAAAAATATTTCTGAATTGAATTTTTCTTAATCGTCTTTAAACTTCTAAACCTTTTAAGTATCTTCTGAGATGATAATTTTTCCCAATATTTTTGAATAATTTCATATAATTTTCTAATCCTGCTGAATATCTTTTATAATGATAGTGTTTTTCATAAAATTGTTTTAAAAATTCTGCACAATTGGAAAAATTTCCTTGAAATATTTCTGATTCTTTTTTGACATTTTTGGAAATCTTTTGAAATGTTTCAAAATATTTTCCAAAAATTAATTTAAAAAAAAAACTAGAAACCTTTTAAATTTTTCCAGAAATCTTTAGTCAATTTTGTTATTCTCTTGAAACCTGTCAAAATTCACATTTTCCAAAACTTTAAGTGTGATTTCCGGCCTGAATTTGTATTCCCGGTTAATTCCCAGGTATTGCCGGTTTTATTCTAATTCCCAGCTACTTCCCGGTTTTCACGGTTAGTAAAAAACCTGTATAGATTTATGTATTTACATTTATTTTTCAAAAATAAAATCTTGGATTTAAAATTACTTTTCTTGAGTCCAATCCAATTTTCTCTCCTATTAAAGTACAGAAAATATTTTTCTCCCATTAGAGGAAATATAATTTCAATAAAATAGTTCTTTTAGTCTTTTACTCCATTTCGTTCCGGATGCAGCAAGCATGAGGCAAATCTTTCTTTACATTTTAGCGAGTTCCATTTAATTATTTTCTGTCCGGGTTTTTATACCCTTTTACTCAGTGAGTAGGAGATTCAAGTAATTTTTTCTCTTTATGCAGAAGACTGTCTGCAGAAGATATGACATAATAAGCCAGTTCTCCATTTCCGTTTCTGTTTTCTGTTTCCCAACAGGTATAGCATATCCGTGTTTCTGCTTCCTTTCACAGTATTGGTCTACACATACACTGGAATTTGCATAGGGGTATGGAAAAACAGTGGAGTATCGGATCCATTAGAAACTAGATATGCCAAAAATCCAAGCTCTCAGAAAAAAGAAAAACATCCAATAATTAATAAAGCAAAAATCAACACTATGAAACAAACCATAGTTGTTGTAACTCTTTATGTTTTGACTTGGAGCCCTTTTATTATTTGTGAACTCTGGATGGCTTGGGATTCAAGAGCGCTCAATTCGTCCATTTTTGATGGTAACTTTTTTTATCATTTATTTTTCCTCAATTTCTTATTCTTCTTTCAGGGTGACAGCAAAGCTTCATTTTTAAAATTTCCTGAATTTTCCCTAATTTTCCGTGACTAATTTTATATTTTCCCTGACCATTATTATTTAAAGACTAAAATTATAATCTTGTAACTGATACAAAAATTGAAGAAACGATGTTTCCGTTACTGAAACGTCGTAAACATTGTGATTTAATAATAAAATTACAATCTCAAAGAGTAAAGAAACCGAAAAAAGATTTTCTTTCTTATTTCTTAAACTTTTTATCAATTACTTCCAAGACGTAAAAAGAATTTGGACTAATGCGACATCCATGACACATAATCTGCTCACATTTTTAATATCGAATCTTTTAAGAAAGAAATAAAACTAAAATTCGAGGATTATTACACATCAATAAATGTAACTAATGTTCTTTTGAATTGAAAAGTAATTTTGAAAAATTCGATTCATAAGACTTGAAAACAATTTAAGTTAAATACAAAAGAATGTAAATGAATTGCAAAAAAATCAAAGAATACAAAAAATTCCATTGATTTCAGTAAAATTAAAGTGATTTTATAGAACTTTAAAAAAATGAAAAGAATTCGATGGAATTTATAAAAATTCAAGATGAATTTAGAAAAAAATCAAGTGAATTGTACACAATTTAAAAAAATGGACAAAAATTAATTAAATTCAGTAAATTGAAAACAATCTAAGGAAAATTCCAGGAAATTCAAAAGAAATTGATAAAATTCCGGAAAATTCAAGGTGAGTTTCAAAGACTTTAAGATAAATTAAAAAATAAATAAAAATAACAAAATTCTATTGAACTGAGTAAAATTGAGTGTATTATGGAAGATTTCAAGTGAACTAAAAAAATTTGAAAGAATTCCCAGGAAAAAAAAAATCAGGATAAATCAAAAAGAATTCAGGGTAAAATCAAAATGAATTGCAAAAAATATTTGAAAATCTCTTCAACTCTCTAAAAACCTATGAAATCTGTCACTTCTTGTAAATAAATTCTTTGAAATCCATTGAAATATGATCAAATGCCGTAAAAATTCTATTAAATTTGATGATATTTTCTAAAATACTAGAAAATTTAATAAAATACCTTGAGAGCTTTTAAAATCCCATAAAATTATTGAAATCTTTGGAAATCTTACAAGATCTCTTGGAATCTTTCAAAATATATTTAAGCCTTGATCCTGCAGAATCATTCCCTATTTACCACAATTCTTTAGAGCCGAATGACAAATTATTTAAATGCCTTCAAATGAATAAAATTGTTGAAACTCCCTTGAAATTATGTTTCAAAACCTTTAAAATATTTTGCAATTTGTCAGCTTTTAAAAAATTCCTTGGAAATTTTTTAAATACCCTAAGTCCTTAAAATTCTTCAGAATCACTACAAATTATTGAAATCTATTAAAACTAACCTATAATATTTACAATTCATTAAAAAAATGTAAATACCTTACAATTCTTTGAAGCCGTGGAATATTCCTTGGTATTTTTAAAAATACCTTAAAATATTTTCAATCCTTTGAAATCCAATTAAATTATTGAAATCTATTGATAACTACATTAAATCATTTTAAATCCCCTAAAATCTTTCATATCCTTTGTAATGCATTCAAATTATTGAATTCTATTGAAAATTCCTTGGCATCTTTTAAAATAACCTAAAATATTTCAAATCTTTTGAAATCCCTTGAAATTTTTAAGATCACTTGAAAATACCTTGGAATTTCTAAAAATACACTAATATATTTATGATTCTTCAATATACCTTCAAATTATTGAAATCTATTACTAATTTCTCGGAATCTCTTAAAATACTCTAAAATATTTCAAATCTTTTGAAATCCCATTAAATTTTTCAGAGCACTTGAAAATTCCTCTGAATTTTTAAAAATGTACCAACATATTTAAGATTCTTTGAAATCCCTTCAAATTATTGAAATATATTAAAAATTTCTTGGAATCTTTTGAAATACCCAAAATATTTCAAATCTTTTGAAATCCCATGAAATTTTTCAGAGCACTTGAAAATTCCTTTGAATTTAAAAAAATGCACTAACATATTTAAGAGTCTTTGAAATCCCTTCAAATCATTAAAATCTATCAAGGATTTCTTGGAATTTTTAAAAATACACTGAAATATTTATTGAAATCTACTAATAGTTCCTTGGAATCTTTTAAAATACTCTAAAGTATTTCAAATCTTTTGAAATTCTATAAAATTTTTCAGAGCACTTGAAAATTCCTTGGAATTTTTAAAAATACACTGACATATTTATTAAAATCTATTAATAATTCCTTGAAATCTTTTGAAATACCCTAAAACATTTCAAATATTTTGAAATTCCTTAAAATTTTTCAGTGCATTTGAAAATTCCTTGGAATTTTACAAAATGCACTAACATATTTAAGATTCTTTGAAATCACTTCAAATTTTTGAAATCTATTAAAAATTCCTTGGAATCTTTTGAAATACCCAAAATATTTCAAATCTTTTGAAATCCCTTGACATTTTCAAGAGCACTTGAAAATTCCTTGGAATTTTTAAAAGTGCACTCACATATTCAAGATTCTTTGATATCCCTTCATATTATTGAAATCTATGAAAAATTCCTTGGAATCTTTTAAAATACCCAAAATATTTTTAATCTTTTCAAATCCCTTGAAATTTTTCAGGGCACTTGAAAATTCCTTGAAATTTGTAAAAATACACTAACTTATTTAAGATTTTTTGAATTTCGTTCAAATTATTGAAATCTATTTAAAATTCCCTGACATTTTTTAAATACCCTGAAATCTTTTAAGTCATTTGGAATCACTTCAAATTATTGAAATAGATTACAAATTCCTTTGAATCTTTTAAAATACTCTAAAATATTTCAAATCCTATGACATTTTGTGAAATCCCTTAAAGCTTTATCAAGCTCTTGAAAATTTCTTGAAATTTTTCTACATTCCCTAAAATATTTAAAATCCTTTGAAACCCCTTCGAGTTATTGAAATCTATTGAAAGTTTCCTTCGAATCTTTTGGAATACCCTAAAATATTGTGAATCCTTCGAAATCTTTCGAAATCATTTGAAACTTCTTAAAGCTCTCAAAAATTCCTTACAATTTAAAAAGAAAAAAACCTAAAATATGACAACTCCTTTACAATCCCTTTAAAATATTGAAATCTATTAAAAGTTACTTGAAATCTTTTAAAATATTGTAAAATGTTTCAAATTCTTCGGAATATCCTTCACATTATTGAAATCTATTTAAAAATCCTTAAAATCTTTTGAAGAAACCGTAAAATATTTAATATTCTATGACATTTTTTCAAATTCCTTAAAACTTTTTAAATCTCTTGAAAATTCCTTGAAAATTCCTTGAAATTGTTTCAAATAACCTAAAATATTTCAAATTCTTTGCGATTCTTTGAAGTTATTAAAATCTTTTAAAATACCCTAAAACCTTTCAAATTCTTTGGAATCACTTCATATGATTGAAATCTATTACAAATGTCTTCGAATCTTTTTAAATACCCTAAAATAGCTCTAATGCTTCGGAATCCCTTCAAATTGTTGAAATCTATTAAAAGTTACTTAATATCTTTTAAAATACCCTAAAATATTTCAAATCGTTTGAAACCTTTTGAAATTCCTTAAAACTTTTTGAAGCTCTTGAAAATTTCTTAGAATTTTTTTTAAATGCCCTAAAATATTTCAAATCCTTTGAAATCCCTTCAAGTTATTGAATTCCATTCCAAAATTCCTTGAAATCTTTTTAAATACCCTAAAATAGTTATAATGCTTCGGAATCTCTTCAGATTATTGAAATCTATTAAAAATTCCTTAGAATCTTTAAAAAAAAACCCGTAAAATATTTAATATTCTATGCCATTTTTTCAAATTCCTTAAAACTTTTTAAATCTATTGAAAATTCCTTGGAATTTTTTTAAATAACCTAAAATATTTCAAATCCTTTGCGATTCTTTGAAGTTATTAAAATCTTTTTAAAATTTCTTGTAATCTTTTAAAATACCCTTAAATCTTTCAAATCCTTTGGAATCACTTCATATGATTGAAATCTATTACAAATGTCTTCGAACCTTTTTAAATACCCTAAAATAGCTCTAATGCTTCGGAATCCCTTCAAATTATTGAAATCCATTAAAGGTTACTTGGTATCTTTTAAAATACCCTAAAATATTTTTAATCGTTTGAAACCTTTTGAAATCCCTTGAAACTTTTTGAAGTTCTTGAAAATTTATTGGAATTTTTTTAAATACCCTCAAATATTTCAAATCCTTTGAAATCCCTTCAAGTCATTGAATTCTATCACAAAATTCCTTGAAATCTTTTTACATACCCTAAAATAGTTCAGATTCTTCGGAATCCCTTCAAATTATTGAAATCTATTAAAAGTTACTTGGGGACTTTTAAAATTCCCTAAAATATTTCAAATCCTATGAAATTTTTTGAAATCCTTGAAACTTTATGAAGATCTTGAAAATTTTTTGGAATTTTTCTGAAGACCCTAAAATATTTCAAATCCTTTGAAATCCCTTCAAATTATTGAAATCTATTTAAAATTTCTTCTAATCTTTTTAAATATCCTTTAAATCCTTTGGAATCCTTTCAAATTATCGAAATCTATTCAAAATTTCTTCTAATCTTTTTAAATATCCTAAAATCTTTTAAATCTCTTGGAATCCTTTCAAATTATTTAAATTTATTTAAAATTTCTTCTAATCTTTTTAAATATCCTAAAATCTTTTAAATCCTTTTGAATCCCTTCAAATTATTCAAATCTATTACAAATTCCTTGGAGTATTTTCAAATACCCTACAATATTTCAAATCCTTCGAAATTTCTTCAAATTATTGAAATCTATTAAAAATTTCTTGGAATCTTTTAAAATACTCTAAAAGATTTCAAAAAAATTCAAGAAAATTCAGAAATAGGTAACCTGAATTCAATAATTATCCAAATAACCTTAAATCAACAGTGGTTCACCCTTGGGTTAATTTATGGAAAGAAAAGTAACTAAAATGACATTTTCATTTTAAAAAAGTGGCCATAGTGAAATATCTTAAAAAAGTGACCAAAACGTGATTTGAGAGAAAAAATGACTAAAACTGACTGTGTGGCAGCCGTGAGAAAACTTCCCTGACTTTTTCCATTTTTGTTCCATTTTTCTATTTTTGTTTTCAAATCCATGACATTTTCCTGATCAAGAGAATTCCCTAACTTTTCCCTGATTTCCAGAATTTCCCGGACCTAAGGCCACGCTGGTTTTTCTTTTATCCAGTTTTATTTCTTTCTTTTATTTTACTATCTCTTCTTGCACAACTCTTTTGTTGTTCCTTTCTCAATTGCTACTTCCTTTCCTTTTTTCCTTTTTCCTTTGAGTTTCAGAGTTTCTTTCTCTGTATAATTAATCCCTGCCTTTGATATCATCTTAATATCTTCCTTCTCCCATTCACGTAACTCGAAACATTCTTGCATTATTGCACCAGGAAATAATTTACTATTTCTCGAACAACTGAAATCGCATCTAGCATTGAAAACTACATACGTATGCAAAACTACAGCATAAATTAAAACTATTAAAAACTCATTGATTAAAAAATAACTACTTGTATAATTGATGAATTTTTTGGTCAGATATAAATTAACATTTGTACAAACAAATTAGACTCGCCGTGTCAAGCAATAATTGCACTAGAAAAATACAGTTATGCAAATTTTGCAAATAATACGTCAATTTTTTAATATTACGTAACAAATCCCATCTATGAAGAATTGCACAAAAACTAGAAACTAGAAGCAAAGAAAAACAGAACATAATCACTTCCTGTAATTTTTATCACACATCGAAACATTTATGAGGATAAATTTTGCTATTTTCCTATTACAGGGTGGCCTAAAGACTTTATTTTCAAAATTCCCTGACTTTTCCCTGATTAATTTTTCATTTTCCTTGACCATTAATATTTAAAGACCAGAATTCTAAAATTGTAATTCTTAAATATAGAATCTTTTATAAATGAAATTGAACAATTTTAAATGTAAATTTTTTTATTTTTTATTTATTATTCTCAGGGCTGCTACAGCTTAATTTAAATAATGTTATAATAATAATAATAATAATAATGTTATAATAATAATGTTAATAATAAATAATTCGAAAGAATTCGATATACGAATTTCAGGAAATTTCAACGAATTCGGAATAAATTCATGATACTTGAAAACAATTTAAGTTAAATACAAAAAAAATTATATGAATGGAATTTTTTTAAAATGCCATCGATGTCAGTGACATTAGAGTGCACTTGAAAGAATTGAAGAGAACTGTGAAAAATTTGATAATATTCATAAAAATTCAAGGTGAATTAAAAAAATTGATATGAATTAAAATCAATCCAAAAATATCAACAAATTTTCTGCATTCTACAGGTTTTAAATTAAAGAAAAAAAAATTAAGGGAATTCAAAAGAATTTTATGAAATGCCTAAGAATCCAAGGTGAGTTTAAATAGCTTTAAGATGAATTAAATAAAAACCAAACAAAAAATTGTAAAAATACAATGAATTGAGTAGAATTGAGTTGACTCTTGGAATATATAAAAATACACTAAAATATTCCAAATCCCTTGAAATCTTTCAAAATACCTTGAAACCTTTTGAAATATCTTGAAAATTCTTTGGAATTGTAAAAAATACCCTAAATATTTCAAATCTTTTGGAATGAAATCCTTTGAAATCTTTTGAAATCCGTAGAAACATTTTAAAGCTTTTAAAAATTCCTTTGAATTAAAAAAAATACCCTACAATCTTTAAAAGCCTTTAAAATCCCTTAAAATTATTGAAATCTGTTAAAAATATCTTGGAATCTTTTAAAATACCCTAGAATATTTAAAATCTTTTGAAAGCCCTTGAAACTTTTAAAAGCTCTTGAAATTTCCTGTTCATTTTAAAAAGTACTCTAAAATATTTAAAACTCTTTTAAGTCTATTGAAATCCCTCGAAACTTTTGAAATCTCTGGAAAATTCATTGGAATTTTTTTAACTAATCCAAAATCTTTAAAATCCTTCGAAATCTTCCGAAACCCGTTGATACTTTTCAAAGCTCTTCAAAATTCCTTTGAATTTTTGAAAATACCCCAAAAATGTCTTGAAATCTTTTAAAATCTCCTAAAATATTTTAAATCCTTAAAAGTTCTTTGAAATCCGTTGAAACTTTTTAAAGCTCTTCAAAATTCCTTTGAATTTTTAAAAATACCCTTCAATCTTTAAAATCCTTTGAAATGCCTTTAAATTATTGAAATCATTTAAAAATGTTTTGGAATCTTCTAAAATATTTTAAAACATTTAAAATATTTTGAAATCCCTGGAAACTTTTGAAATCTCTTAAAAATTCTTTGGAATTTTTAAACATAACATAAAATCTTCAAATTTATTTGAAATCTCTTGAAATCCGTTGAAATCTTTTGAAATCCGTTGAAACTTTTTAAAACTCTTCAAAATTCCTTTAAATTTTTACAAATACCCTACAATCTTTAAAATCCTTTGAAGTCCCTTTTAATTATTGAAATCTGTTAAAAATGTTTTGGAATCTTCTAAAACATTCTGAAATATTTAAAATCTTGGGAAATCTGTTGGAAATTCTTGAAACTTTTGAAATCTCTTGAAAATTCCTTGGAAATTTCAAAAATAACCTAAAATTTACAAAATCCTTTGAAATCTTTTGAAATCCGTAGAAAATTTGTAAAGCTCTCAAAAATTCCTTTGAATTTTTAAAAATACCCTACAATCTGTAAAATTCTTTGAAATCCTTTTGAATTATTGAAATCTGTTGAAAACGTTTTGGAATCTTCTAAAATATTCTATAATATTTCAAATCATTGGAAGTCTTTTGAAATCCCTTGAAACTTTTGAAATCTCTCAAAAACTCCTTGGAATTTTCAAAAATAACCTAAAATCTACAAAATCCTTCGAAATCTTTTGAAATCCGTTGAAACTTTTTAAAGCTCTTCAAGATTCCTTTGAATTTTTAAAAATACCTTACAATCTTTAAAATCCTTTCAAATTCTTTTAAATTATTGAAATCTGTTAAAAATGTTTTGAAATCTAAAATATTCTGAAATACTTAAAATCTTTGGAAGTCTTTTGAAATCACTTGAAACTTTTGAAATCTCTTAAAAATTCCTTAGAATTTTTAAAAATAACATAAAATCTTCAAAATCCTTTGAAATCTTTTGAAATCCGTTGAAATTTTTTAAAACTCTTCAAAATTCCTTTAAATTTTTTAAAATACCCTACAATCTTTAAAATCCTTTGAAACCCTTTTAAATTATTGAAATCTGTTAAGCATGTTTTGAAATCTTCTAAAATATTCTGATATATTTAAAATCTTTGGAATTCTTTTGAAATCCCTTGAAACTTTTGAAATCTCTTAAAAACTCCTTGGAATTTTAAAAAATACCTTACAATCTTCAAAATCCTTTGAAACCCTTTTAAATGACTGCAATCTGTTAACAATGTTTTGACATCTTCTAAAATATTCTGAAATATTTAAAATCATTGGAAGTCTTTTGAAATTCCTGGAAACTTTTGAAATCTCTTAAAAATTCCTTGGAAATCTGTTGAAACTTTTTACAGCTCTTCAAGATTCCTTTGAATTTTTAAAAATACCTTACAATCTTCAAAACCCTTTGAAACCCTTTTAAATCATTAAAATCTGTTAAAAATGTTTTGGAATTCTTCTAAAATATTCTGAAATATTTAAAGTCTTTGGAAGTCTTTTGAAATTCCTGGAAACTTTTGAAATCTCTTGAAAACTCCTTGGAATTTCAAAAAATAACATAAAATCTTCAAAATCCTTTGAAATCTTTTGAAATCCGTTTAAACTTTTTAAAGCTCTTCAAAATTCCTTTGCATTTTTACAAATACCCTACAATCTTTAAAATCCTTTGAAATCCCTTTTAATTATAGAAATCTGTTGAAAATGTTTTGGAATCTTGTGGAACATTCTGAAATATTTAAAATCTTTGAAAATCTGTTGGAATCCCTTGAAACTTTTGAAATCTCTTTAAAAAACCTTGGAATTTTCAAAAATGACCTAAAATCTACAAAAACCTTTGAAATGTTTTGAAATCCGTTGAAACTTTTTAAAGCTCTTCAAGATTCCTTTGAATTTTTTTAAATACCTTACAATCTTCAAAAATTGAAATCTGTTAAGAATGTTTTGGAATTCTTCTAAAATATTCTGAAATATTTAAAGTCTTTGGAAGTCTTTTGAAATTCCTGGAAACTTTTAAATTAATTGTTAACCGAAAAGAATGCATTTTCAACAAAATAATAACGTTTTCAATCAAAGAGATGAATCTTCAACCCAAAAGTTGTATTTTTTACAAAAAAAAATTAAATATATACCTGAAGAGATGAATCGTCAAAACGAAAACGATTTTTTACCAAGATATTCGCATCCTTAATCAAAATTTTGAATTTTTAGTAAAAACTAATTTACAATGGAAATAGGAAATTTTAAATAAAATTGTTCAATTTTACCCAAAGAGATGAATCTTAAACGAAAACAAAAAATTTGACGAAGTAGTTAAAATTTAAAACAATTAATTGAATATTCCGTCAAGAAAATTAATTATCTATCAAAAAAGTGAAAAATAAAAAGAAATTTTTAACAAAATTGTTAAATTTTTTACCAAAGAGAAGAATTTTTAACTTATAAATTGAATGTTTAACAAAGTAGTACAACTTTGAATTCAGCAGTATAATTTTTTACCAAAGAAGATGATTTTTTTACCAAAAATATAGCAGTTTATATTTTAAACAAATAGAGATATTAATTAAAAATAAAAAGACAGTTCAATTCAACCAAAAAATACAAATTTGCAACAAAAGATATGAATTCTCAACCAAAGAGTTGAATTTTCAGTAAAAAAATCGTTTTCAATAAAAAAAAGGGAAAATTTTCAAACAAAAATTTAGATCTTGAACCAAATAGATGAATTTTCAACCAAAAAAATTTAATTGAAAAAAAATTAGTTACAGTTTTAACTAAGTAGTATAATCTTTAACCGTAAAAAATAAATTCTTAACAATAAATATAATAGTTTATATTTCATAAAAAAAATTATATTTTGAATCGAAAAGAATTAAGTTCACCAAAAACGACGGATTTTACACAAAATCGTTGAATCCTCTGCCAAAAAGGATTAATTTTTAGTCTGAATATTGCATTTTTAATAAAAAAATATAAGATTTCCTACAAAAGAAATGAATTTTCAACCAAAAAAGCGAATTTTCAACAAAATAATTAAATTTTCAACCAAAGAGATGAATCTTCAGCCAAAAATATTAATTTTTAACAAAATTGTTTAACCCAAAAAGATAAATTTTCGGTTAAAAAAAATTAATTGTTAACCGAAAAGAATGCATTTTCAACAAAATAATAACGTTTTCAATCAAAGAGATGAATCTTCAACCAAAAAGTTGTATTTTTTACCAAAAAAAAATTAAATTTATACCTAAAAAATTTGAACCAAAAAAAAAAATTTGATCAAATTGTAAAATTTTCGAGTAAAAAAGAGCGATTATCTATCGAACAGTTTTATTTTCCGCTCGAAATTATGATTTTGTAACAAAAAATTTTATTTTCAAAAAAATAGTAAAATCTTCAATCGAAGAGATGAATTTTCAATTAAAATGATGAAACTTGAACAAACAAAAAAAGTTTAAGAAATTATCAATTTTCAACCAAGTGGTTGCATTTTCAATTTAGAAAGATGAATTCCCAATGAAAAAAATAATAGTAGACTTGAGAAAAAAAATTAATAATGTTTGAAAGATTATTTAAACATTTTTCAAGCCAAAAAGATGATGTTTTTAAAGAATAGTTGAATCTAGAACAGTAAAGTTGAATTTTTAATTTAAAGAGTTCATTTTTGACCAATAGAGATGACTTTTTTTTAACAAAAAAGTTGAATTTTCAATCCAAAAGGACGAACTTTTCAACCAAAAAGAAAAAATTTTCTATAAAAAAAAATGATTTTTTTAGAGGAACAAGTTTTTTAACAATTGGTCAGAACCGACAATAAGAAAAGTCCAAATACCAAAATAATTGTCAAAAACATTATTTTTTGAAAGCTTTTAACCTGATTTTTACCACGACAACTACCTTGAGCGAAAAAAAAAACAACGAAAAAGAGTTGTTTAATTTAAAAGCCCTACTCATGTATCGTGGCGTCCTCGGTTCAAATCCTGGCTCAGTTATATTTTTGTTATTCTTCAAAACATTAATTGTTCGAATTATTCGTTGAATGTCGATTTTTAAATAATTTTTTCATCACTAATTGACTGAATTAACTTTTTAATAATGAAAATCTTGTTTTCGAACAAATAATTAAATTTTCAATCAAATAGTAGAATATTTCATTAAAAGGTAAGAATTTTAAACCTCACAAAAAAAACAGTAACAATCTTTTTTGCAACATAATTTTTTCCTACTATCGCTTCTTACCATTTTTTAAAAAATGGTAACTTTTTCTGTGGCTAATATCGTTAAAACCATATTTTTCAAAAGAAACAAGTTTTTGAACAATTGGTCAGAAGCGACAATGAAAAAATTCTAAATACCAAAATAATGGTCGAAAACATTATTTTTTGAAAGTTTTTAACCTGATTTTTAGCCCGACAACTACCTTGAGCGTAAAACACATCTGAAAAATGAAAAAAAGTTTTTTAATTTAAACGCTCCACTCACGTATCGTGGCGTCCTCAGCTCGAATCCTGGTTGAGGCATATTTTTTTTATTCTCTAAAATATTATTTGTTCCAAATATTCGTTAAATATCGCATTTTTAATTATTTCTTTCATCCGATAATTGACTGAATTAATTTTTTAATAATAAAAATCTTGTTTTCGATCGAATAATTAAATTTTTCAATAATACAATAGGATATTTCACCAAAATAGACGAATTTCAAACCTCGCAAAAATAACATCAACAATCTTTTTCGCAACATAATTTTTTCTCACAATCGCTTCTTACCATTTTTTGAAAAATGATCAATTTTTCTGTGGCTAAAATGGTTGCAACCATTTTTTTAAAGATAAAATTTTTTTACCAGTTGGTCAGAAGCGACAATGAAAATAATCTAAATACTAAAATAATTGTCAATGACATTATCTTTTGAAAGTTTTAACCCGATTTTTAGCACGACAACTACCTTGAGCGAAAAAACAGAAAAAAGATGGGAAAAAGTTTTTTAATTTAAACGCTCCACTCATGTATCGTGGCGTCCTCGGTTCGAATCCTGGTCGAGGCATATTTTTGTATTCTTCGAAACATTATTTTTCTCATCCGATAATTGACTAAATTAACTTTTTAATAATGAAAATCTTGTTCTCGATCAAATAATTAAATTTTCAATCAAAACGTAGAATATTTAACCAAAAGAGACGAATTTTAAGCCTAAAAAAAACAATCATTAATATTTTTTGCAGCATAATTTTTTCCTATTATCGCTTCTTACCACTTTTCGAAAAATGGTAAAATTTCTGTGGCTAAAATCGTTGAAACCATTTTTTCAAAGAACAAAGTTTTTGAACAATTGGTCAGAAGCGAAAATGACAAAAAATCTGAATACCAAAATAATCGTCCAAAAGATTATTTTTTGAAAGTTTTTAACCTGATTTTTAGCTCTACAACTACCTAAAAAAAAAAAAAAATTGTTTCAATTTAAACGCTCCACTCATGTATAGTGGCGTCCTCGGTTCAAATCCTGGCTAAGTTATATTTTTTTATTCTTCAAAACATCATTTTTTCGAATTATTCGTTGAATATCAAATTTTTAATTAGTTTCCTTTCTAATGATTGACTGAATTAACTTTTTAATGATGAAAATCTTGTTTTCGATCGAGTTTGTAGTAAATCGTGTGTGGCTGAAAACACCATGTGTCTTGAGATAAGCACCCCATAGCGTTCCATCGTTCTGAATTGTGTACCCCCTCCCCCTCCCCCCCACTCACGGTTTACGTGGGGCACAGCCCCAAGATGCATTACTTCCAGTCCTGGTATCCGGACATTTGTCCGGCATGACACGTTCAGGAACTGGTCGTGAAGACGGCGAACCCTGGGGAGATTTAGTGTTCCGAGCTAACGCCGGATACGTCCACGGTCTAATCGTTAAAATCGCCTAATCGGAATGAAGAATCGAAATTTTCACCAAAATATTATTCCGTGGCCATTAACATTAATTTATTACAATAACAATATTAAATTATCGGTGTGGAAAAATTAAATTATTTTTCGTTACTCCTAGCAAATATTTTGTATTTACAGCCAATTTTTAAACATATAGTTGAATTTTGGTTGAAAATTCATTTCTCTTGGTTAACAATTTATTTTTTCAATTGAAAATTTGTCTTTTTAGGTTGAATTTTTCTGTTTTTGATTAAAATTTGAACTAACTTGTTCAAAATTAATATTGTTGGCTGAAAATTCATCTCATTGGTTGAAAATTTAATTATTTTGTTGAAAATTTCGGTTTTTTTTTTGAAAATTACTTTCTTTCGCAAGAAGTCTCACATTTTTCATTAAAAATGCATCTGTTTGACAAAAAATTAATCCTTTTTGGTTTCTGGTCGAAAATTTCTTCTTTTTTTTGTTTGAAAATAATTTTGTTTACCGTAAACTCAACTCTCGGGTTTAAAATTCATGTATTTTGTTACGAGTTCATCTTTTTTGGTTGAATTACACTTTTTTCATTTTTAAATAAGCTACATTTTTTTAAGATTGACTGCTATATTTTTGGTAAAAAAAATCAGCTTCTTTCGTAAAAAATTAAACTGCTGAATTCAAAGTTGAACAAATTTTCTCTTTGTTGAAAAATTCAATAATTTTGTTGATAATTAATCTTCTTGACTGAAATATTATTTAATTGTTTTAAATTTCAACTACTTCGTAATTTTTCTGTTTTGTTCAAGATTCATCTCTTTGGATAAAATGTAACCATTTTTTTTAAATTTCCTTTTTTTGTTGTAAATTAATTATTTACTGAAAATTCAAGTTTTTGATTAAAAATTGCAATATTTTGTTAAATAATCGTCTTTTCAGGTTGAATTAAACTTATATTTTAACTCACAGTATAATATATAACAATAAATTATATTTTCTGTTGAGAATTCGTCTTTTGTTATTGATAGTTCATCTTTGTTCATAGAAAAGTAATCTTTTTGGTAAAAAATGAACTTTTCGGTTGAAAATTCAACTTTTTGGTTAAAATTTCTACTTTTTGGTTAAAAATTGATGTATTTGTTTAAAATTTCTTCTTCGAGTTGAAAATTAATTTTTTTAACTTAAAATATAAATATTTGATTGAAAATGAACTTTTTTGTTAAAACTTCATATTTTCAGGTTGAAAATTCAACTGTTTTAAAAACGAAATTCATCTTTTTTTTCTTTAAAATTTAATAGTTTTGTAAAGAGAATAATTTTTTTTTTTTAATAAAAATTAAACTTAAATATAATTTTTTCTGATGAAATGTAAACTATTATATTTATCGTTAAATATTTATTTTTTACAGTTGAAGAATAAGGAACTTAGTTGAAAATGTAACTAATTTTTTTTTAATTATATTTATTTAGTTGAAAATTCATCTATTTGGTTCAAAATTCAACAATTTTTTTGAAAATTTTCTTGTTTTTTTTTTGAAAATTATTTTTTTTTACTGAAAATTTAACTCTTTAACTGAGAATTCATATATTTTGTTGCAATTTCGTATTTTTCGGTTGAACTAAACTGCGTTTTTATTTTTAATTGAAATATTTTTTTTTAATATTAACTGTTATATTTTTGGTAAAAAATCATCTTCTTTGTTAGAAAATTAAACTGCTGTTTGAAATTTTAACTACTTCGTACCAAATTAATTTTTTTCTCGTTTAAGATTCATCTCTTTGGGTAAAATTGAACAAATTTGTTAAAAATTTCCTTTTTTTGTTGTAAATTAATTTTTTACTGGAAATTCAACTTTTTGATTAAGGATTCCAATATTTTGTTAAAAAATCGTCTTTTTAGGTCGAATTAAACTTATATTTCAACTTATAGTATAATGAATCACAATAAGTTGTATTTTCTATTGAGAATTCGTCTTTTTTTTATTAAAAATCCATCTTTTATAATAGAAAAGTAATATTTTTGGTAAGAAATCAACTTTTCATTTAAAAATGTATGTAATTAGTGGAAAATTCTTCCTTTTTAGTAGAAAATTAATCTTTTTGGTTGAAAATGTATCTCTTTGATTGGAAATGTAATTATATGAATAATCAATGTATTTTGTTGAGAATTTGTCTTTTATAGTACAAAATTAATTTTCTTGGCTGAAAATTTATCTTATTTTACTTAAATATTCTACATTTTTTATGAAATTTTTTTCCTTATGAACTGAAAAATCTTTCTTTGTTGCAAATTTCATATGTTTTTGGAATTTCTTTTTTATTTTTGTTCATTTTAATAGTTTCTGATTTCATATGAAAATATTCCCTTAGCAACCAAATTTTCCAATTTTCATATACAAATGATCACTTTTCAACCAGAAATGGAAAAGTTGAATTTTTAGTTGGAAAATATTTTTAAACAAAAAGAAAATTTTTTAACAATTGACGATTTTTTTTCAGTGAAATAAGAAAGAAATATTTATCCAAATTGTTGAATTTTAAAACCAAAAGACAGATTTTCTACCAAATTGTTGAATTTTCAGCAAAAAAAGAATGTTCAATAAAAGACAAATTTTTAACAAATAAAGATTTTTGAGCGAAGAAATATAATATTTTCATTTAATTTGATGCATTTCCAACAAAAAAACAAAAAAACAAAACGAAAATTTTTAATAAAGAAATTTAGTTTTATATCAAAAAATACAAATTTTCAACGTAAAAAGATAAATTTTCAACCAAAACTGAAAAAGTTACATTTCAAGGACTTCATACATGAAAGATTCGTCAATTATTAAGAAAAGGAATATTCTTATTTATTCTTTCAGAATTGTTTTTTTAAATCTTATTTTCATTGAAAAAAAAATTAATGTCAAAAAAAACTTTCAACAAAATAGCTAAATTTTCAATTGGTAAATCGTCATCCAGAGAACATTATTTTTCAAATAAACTGTTGTTCTTTATCCCAAAAATTAAATCTTTAATAAAATAGAATAATTTTTTAATCAAAAAGACCAATTTTCAAAAAATGGTTGAATTTTCAACACCAAGATATGAATTTTTGGTGTGTGGCCGAAAAATTTGATTTTTCAAATTCTATAATTTTAAACTGTTCCATTTTTGGTTAAAAGTTGATCATTTTAGTTTAAAAAAATCAACTTTTCAGTTGAAAATTCTTTTTTTGTAGAAAGTTAATCTTCTTTGTTGAAAATTCAACTATTTGGTTAGAAATTTATGTATATGGTTAAAAATTCGTCTTTTCAATTTTTTTTTGTGCAGATAATTAATCTTCTTGATTGAAAATTCAACTACTCGTTTGAAATTTGAACTATTTTGTTAACAATTTTTTTATTGGTTCAAGATTCATCTCTTAGGTTGAAAATTAAACTATTCTTTCGAAAATCTCATTTTTATGGTTGTAAATTAATTATTTGACTGAAAATTCCACTTTATGATTAAGGATTCAACTATTTTGGAAATAAATCTTTTTTAATAGAAAAGTCAACTTTATGGTGAGAAATGAACTTTATTGTTCGAAATTCAACTTTCTGATTAAAAATTGATGAATTTGTTAAAAATTTCTTTTTTTTTTGTTAAAAACTAATTTTGTTGAAATTTTGTTTTGAAAATCCATTATTCGGTTAAGAAAGTATGTATTTTGTTGAAAAATCTTCTTTTTCGGTAGAAAATTAATCTTTTTGGTTGAAAATACAACTATTTGGTGAAAGACTTATATATTTTGTTAAAAATTCGTCTTTTTGTAAAAAAAATCTTCTTGGTTGACAATGCATCTATCTAATTAAGAATTTTTGTATATCATTGAAAATTCGTCTTTTTTTGGTGAAAAATTTTTCTTCTTTGTTGAAAATTTCTTTTATAGCAGAAAATTAATTTTCTTGGCTGAAAATTTATCTTATTTTACTGAAATATTCTACATTTTTTAAAAACAATTTTCCCTTATGGACTGAAAAATCTTTCCTTGTTGATGATTTAAGTATTTTGTACAAATTTTTTATTTTTTTGTTTAATTTCATTGTTTCTGATTTTATATGAAAATCTTCCGTCAGTTAAAATTTCAACTATTATATTTTTGTTGTGAATTCATCTTCTTTAGTTGAAAATTCACCATTTTTAAACAAAGTTGATTTTTAAACAAAATAATAATATTTTATTTAAAATATTTTCGTTTTTGACCAAACACTTGAATTTCATACATAAAAAATTAATTTCCAACAAAAAAAATAGTTATATCTTTAACCACGTAGTTGAATTTTCATCCTAAAAAGATGAATTTTCAATTAGAAGAGGATGAACTTTCAATACAAAAAGACGAATTTTAAACAAAGCAGATGAGTTTTCGAACAAAAAATTACTTTTTTACAAAATAGTTTAATTTTCCAGAAAATGAATAAATTTTCAATAAAATAGTTGAATTTTTAACAAAAGGGTTGAATTTCCAAAATTCGAAGAAGACTTTTCAGTCAATTTTCAATGGTAGAATTTTAAAACAAAAAAGATTAAATTTCAACTTCAGTGTCTTTTTTAACCAAATAGTGGAGTCTTCAAGAAAATATACGAATTTTTTAGAAAAGAGTTGAATTTTGAACCAAAAGCTTTTCAACGAAAAAAATTAGTTTTTATTTAAAGAACAGTGAGTTTTCAATATGAAGACGAGTTTCCAACAGAACAGCTGATTTTTCGAACAAAAAACACGACTTTTTAGCAAAATAGTTGAATTTTCAACAAAATAATCAAATTCTTCAAAAATGGTCGACTTTTTAACCACATAGTTGAATTTTTGACCTACAAAAATAAATTTTCAATCAAATGGTCTAATTTTGAAATAAAAAAAGTTTAACTCTAATCAGTTCCTTGTTAAAACAAATAGTCGAATCCTCAAGGCAAAATAATGAATTTTTTAGAAAACAGATTATTTTTAACCCAGAACTTTTTTACCAGAATAACAAATAAATTTTCAACAAAAAAGATGTATTTTTATTCGAAAAAGATCAATTTTCAACCAAAAATGAAATAGAACATTTTTCAGCAAAAAAAATTAATTTTCAACCCAAGAAAAACAACGAAATTTTCAACAAATCAGATAAATGATCAATCGCGGAAATAAGTCTTTAACCAAAATGATGAATTATTAACAACAAAAAGAAAGCAGATAAATTGTCAACTAAAATAATAAATCATTACCCCAAAAGTTTATTTTTAACAAAGTAATTTAAATTTGAAGCAATCCGTTGAATTTTCAATTTAAAAATATGAATTTTCAACAAGAAATGTAATATTTTATATTAAAGCCTAAAAATATTGTTGTTTTCAATCAAAAACAGTCGAATCCAACCAGAAATCGAATCAGTAATTTTGAATGATCTAAATAAAGTGATTTTTAATGACGTATTCAATAGCTTTTACTAATTGAATCAGTAATTTTTATTGATCTAATCCGTAATATTCAATGTGACTGATATTTCAGTCAAAGCGGGCTTAAATAATTCAATCAGTCAAATAATTGACTGGAAATCAGTTACTTCTATTGGCTAATTGATTCAGTCAGAAATATTGACTAATTCATCTGTTGAAACGACTGTTTTTTCAGTATAATAAATGACTGCCCTTTCAGTCAAAGCGTGTTTGAATAATTCATCCAAACAAATAATGTACTGAGAATCAGTTACTTCGATTAGTTTATTGATTCAGTCAGAAATATTAACTGATTCATATGTTAAAACGACTTTTTTGTCAGTAGAAATACTAGAAATGACTGACTTTTCAGCCGAAGCGTGCTTGATTGGTTTATTCAGTAAAAAAATTTACTGAAAATCAGCTACTCCAATTGACTGATTGATTCAGTCTAAAATATATACTTATTATTCTGTTAAAACGACTGTTATATCAGTAGAAATTACTGACTTTTCAGCTAAAGGGTAGTTGAATAATTCAATCAATCAAATAATTTAGTGAAAATCAGTCACTTTCATTGGCTGATTGATTAAGTCAGAAATATTGACTGATTCATCTGTTAAAACGACTGTTATATCTTTCGAAATGACCGAATTTTTCGTCAAAGCGTGTTTGAATAATTCAATCAATCAAATAATTCTGTGAAAATCAGTCACTTCAATTGGTTGATTGATTCAGTCAGAAATATTGACTGATTCATACGTTAAAACGACTGTTTTAACAGTAGAAATGACTCATATTCAGTTTAAGCGTGTTTGAAGAATCAATCAGTCAAATCATTTATTGAAAATCAGTCACTTCTATTGTCTGATTGATTCAGTCAGAAATTATGACTGATTTACCTGTTGAAAGGACTGCTTCGTCAGTAAAATTGGCTCAATTCTTAGATAAAGCATGCTGAATTCATTCAATCAGTCAAATAATTTACTGAAAATCAGGCACTTCGATTCGCTGATCGATTCGGTCAGAAATATTCACTGATTCATCTGTGAAACAACTGTTTCGTCAGTATAAATGACTCATTTTCAGTCAAAGCGTGCTTGAATAATTCAATCAGTCAAATAATTCAGTGAAAATCAGTCACTTCGATTAACTGATTGATTAAGTCAAAAAAACTGACTGATTAATATGTTAAAACGACTGTTTTGCCAGTAAAAAGACTATAAGTGAATGAAATTTCAGTCAAGGTGTGCCTGATTGGTTTAATCAGATAAATGATTTACTTAAAATCAGCCACATCAATTGGCTGATAGATTTAGTCAAAAATATATTGACTAATTCATCTGTTGAAACGACTTTTATGTCAGTAGAAATGACTGGATTTTCAGTCAAAGCCTGCTTGCATAATACGGTCACTCGAATAATTTACTGTAAATCAATTACTTTGATCGGTTGATCGATTCATTCAGTAATATTGACTGCTTCGTCCGTTAAAACGACTGTTTTAACAGTAGAAATGACTAATTTTCAGTCAAAGCGTGTTTGAATAATTTAATCAGTCAAATAACTCAGTGAAAATCAGTCACTTCCAATAGTTGATTAATTTAGTGAGAAATATTTACGGATTTATATGTTAAAACGACTGTTTTGTCAGTGGAAAGACTATAAATGAATGACATTTCAGTCAAAGCGTGCTTGATTGGTTTAAGCAGTTAAATAATTTACTTGAAATCATCTACTCCAATTGGCTGATAAATTCAGTCAGAAATATTGACTAATTCATCTGTTGAAACGACTTTTATGTCAGTTGAAGTGACTGAATTTTCAGTCAAAGCCAGCTTGAATAATTCAGTCAGTCAAATAATTTACTGAAAATCAGTCACTCTGATCGGCTGATTGATTCATTCAAAAATATTGACTAATTCATCTGTTAAAACGACTGTTATGTCAGTAGGAGTGACTAAATTTTCAGTCAAAGCCTGCCTAAATAATTCAGTCAGTCAAATAATTTAGTGACAATCAGTCACTTCAATTAGTTGCTTGATTCAGTCAGAAATATTGACTGATTTATCTCTTAAAACAACTGCTTTGCCAGTAGAAATGACTGACTCCTTAGATAAAGCATGCTTGATTGATTCAATCAGTCAAATAATATACTGAAAATCAGTTACTTGTATTGGTTAATTGATTCAGTCAGAAATATTGACTAATTCATCTGTTGTAACGACTGTTTTGTCAGTATAATAAATGACTGCCCTTTCAGTCAAAACGTGTTTGAATAATTCATTCAGTCAAATAATGTGCTGACAATCAGTTACTTTGATTAGTTTATTGATTCATTCAAAAATATTGACTGATTCATCTGTTAAAACGACTGTCATGTCAGTAAAAAAGGCTCATTTTTAGCCATAGCGTGCTTGAATAATTCAATCTGTTGAATAATTTACTGAAAATCAGTCATTCTAATTGGTCGATTGATTCAGTCAGAAATATTAACTGATTCATATGTTAAAACGACTCTTTTGTCAGTAGAAATACTAGAAATGACTGAATTTACAGCCGAAGCGTGATTGATTGGTTTATTCAATTAAATAATTTACTGAAAATCAGCCACTCCAATTGACTGATTGATTCAGTTAGAATTATTGACTTATTATTCTGTTAAAACGACTGTTATATCAGTAGAAATTACTGACTTTTCAGCCATAGTGTGATTGAATAATTCATTCAGTCAAATAATTTACTTAGAATCAGTCACTCCGATTGGCTGATTGATTGAGTCAGAAATATTGACTGATTCATCTGTTGAAACGACTGTTATGTCGGTCGAAATAACTGAATTTTTAGTTCAAGCCTGCTTGCATAATTCGATCAGTCAAATAATTTACTGAAAATCAGTCACCTTGATCGGCTGATTGATTCATTTAGAAATATTGACTGATTTGTCTGTTAAAACGACTGTTTTAACAGTAGCAATTAGTCATTTTCAGTCAAAGCGTGTTTGAATAATTCAATCAGTCAAATAATTGAGTGAAAATCAGTCACATCAAATACTTCAATTATTCAGTCAGAAATATTGACTGATTCTTATGTTAAAACGACTGTTTTCTCAGTAGAAAGACTATAAATGACTGAAATTTCAGTAAAAGCGTGCTTGATTGCTTTTGTCAGTTAAATAATTTACTTAAAATCAGCCACTTCAATTGGCTGATAGATTCAGTCAAAAATATAGTGACTAATTCATGTGTTGAAACGATAATATTATAACAATAATAATTATTGGTTCATTTAAAAACATCAACTGATTCATATGCTTAAACAACTGTTTTTTCAGTAGAAATTACTCATCTTCATTAAAAGCGTGCTTGAATAATTCAATCAGTCAAATAATGTAGTGACATTCAGTTACTCAAATTGGTTGATTGATTCAGTCAGAAAAGTTTACTAATTCTTATGTTGAAACTACTGTTTTGTCAATATAATAAATGACTGCCCTTTCAGTATTGACTGATTCATCTGTTGAAACGACTGTTATGTCAGTAAAAATGACTCATTTTTAGCCATAGCGTACTAGAATAATTCAATTGGTCGAATGATTTACTGAAAATCAGTCACTTCAATTGTTTGATTGATTCAGTCAGAAATATTGACTGATTCATCTGTTGAAACGACTGCTATGTCAGTCGAAATGACTGAATTGTCAGTCATAGTCTGCTTGAATAATTCAGTCAGTAAAATAATGTACTGAAAATCAGTCACTTTGATCGGCTAATTCGCCTATCCAAAAATATTAACTGATTCATCTGTTAAGATGACAGTTTCGACAGTAGAAATTACTCATTTTCAGTCAAAGCGTGTTTGAATAATTCGAGAAGTCAAATAATTTAGTGACAATCAGTCACTTCAAATCGTTGATTAATTCAGTCAGAAATATTGACTGATTAATATGTTAAAACGAATTTTTTTTTGTCAGTAGAAATACTTCAAATGAATGACGTTTCTGTCAAAGCGTGCATGATTGGTTAATTCAGTTAAATAATTCACTTAAAATCAGCCACTTCAATTGGCTGATAGATTCAGTCAGAAATATTGACTAATTCATCTGTTAAAACGACTTTTATGTCAGTTGAAATGACTGAATTTTCAGTCAAAGTCAGTTTGAATAATTCAGTCAGTGAAATAATTGACTGAAAATCAGTCACTCTGATCGGCTGATTGATTCAGTCAGAAATGATAAATGATTCACCTGTTAAAACGACTGCTTTGTCAGTAAAAATGGCTGAATTCTTAGACAAAGCATGCTGGATTTATTCAATCAGTCAATTAATTCACTGAAAATCAGGCACTTCGATTGGCTGAGTTGATTCAGTCAGAAATACTCACTGATTTATCTGTTAAAACAACTGTTTCGTCAGTAGAAATGACTCATTTTCAGTCAAAGCGTGCTTGAATAATACAATCAGTCAACTAATTTTGTGACAATCAGGCACTTCGATTAACTGATTGATTTAGTCAGCAAAACTGACTGATTTATCTGTTAAAAGGACTATGGTATCAGTAGAATTTACTGACTCTAAGCCAAAGCGTGCCTAAACCATTGAATCAGTCAAATAATTTACTGAAAATCAGTCAGAATTATTGACCGATTCATCTGTTAAAACGACTGTTTTTCCTGTAGAAATGACTGACTTTTAGGTAAAAACGTGTTTAAATAATTCAAGCAGTCAAATAATTTACTAAAAAGCAGTCACTTCGATTAACTGATTGATTTAGTCAGAAATACTGACTGATTCTATCTGTTAAAAGGACTGTGGTATCAGTAGAATTTACTGACTCTCAGACAAAGCATGCTAGAACAATTCAATCCGTCGAATAATTTACTGCAAATGAGTCAGAAATATTGACTGATTCATCTGTTAAAACGACTATTGTTTCTGTAGAAATGAATGACTTTTGAGTAAAAGCGTGCCTGAATAATACAATCAGTCAAATAATTTACTAAAAATCAGTCACTTCGATTAACTGATTGATTTAGTCAGAAATACTGACTGGTTCTATCTGTTAAAAGGACTGTGGTATCAGTAGAATTAGTGACTTGAAGCCAAAGCGTGCTTGAACAATTCAATCAGTCAAATGATTTACTGAAAATCAGTCAGAATTTTTGACTGATTCATCTGTTAAAACGACTGTTTTGTCTGTAGAAATAACTGATTTTCAAGTAAAAGCGCGCCTAAATAATTCAATCAGTCAAATAATTTACTGAAAATCAGTAATTTTAATTGTCTGATTGATTTATTAAGAAATATCGACTGATTCATCTGTCAAAACAACAGTGATATCAGTAGAAATGAGTGACTTAAATAATTCAATCAGTCAATTGTGGCTGATTTGAATTTAGAGCGTGAGCCAACAGGGGTTTGAAGAGACTTAATGTGAAAGCTGTTTGTAAACCTAATAATAGATATTTAGAACGACATTTGAGGTGGAGCAGGGAGGATATTTTATTAAATTAATTTGAAGCTGTTGGGGGGGGGGGGGGGGGGGGAGATTTGAAAGTGAACATAACGGCGCGGATCAAACACACAATCAATTTTGATCCTTTGGAGAGCCGCGGTCAGCGGGTGGAAAATTGTCCAGGAAAAGGATCGTCCGATGATGGGGAGCACTCGCCCGTGTTATGGGATTCCCCTATCTAGGCGCCGTGATTCTCGAATCTATAATCTATTTAATAATCGTATTAGGCGAGAGGGGCTCTTTCGTATCGAAATCGCATCGATATCTAACTTTCTCACTCCACTGCTCATCCTCTTCCTCTTCCTTTAGAAACTTTTATTTTTATAGTCCCATCAAATTATCTCACAATTTCACCATGAGTAGCAACTGAGCAGTACACTCGAAATTTTATTATTTTTTATTTATTTTATTATCATTATTATTTTATTTTCATTATTTTTTAAATTATTTGTCAAATTTATTTTTGTTCTGTTTTATTCTATTCTATTCTATTTTATTTTACTTTATTTTATTTTATTATACTCTATTCTATTCTATTCTATTATATTCCATACCATTCTATTCCATTCCATTCTATTCTATTCAATTTTATTATGTTCTATCCTATTCTACTCTATTCTAATCTATTTTATTCTATTTTATTGTACTTAATTCTATTTCATTCTATTTTATTCTATTCTATTTCATTCTATTTTATTCTATTCTATTCTATTCCATTAAATTCCATTCTATTCTATTCCATTCTATTTTATTCTATTATATTCCATTCTATTCTATTCTATTCTATTTTATTCTATTCAATTTTATTCTGTTCTATTCCATTCTACTTTATTCTATTCTATACTATTTTATTTCACTTCATTTTATTTCATTCTATTCTATTCTATTATTATATTTCACTTTATTTTATTTTGTTCTATTCTATTCTATTCTATTCTATACTATTTTATTATACTTCACTTGATTCTATTCTGTTCTATTCCATTCAATTCTATTCTATTCTTTTTTATTCCATTACAATCCACTCCATTCTAGTATATTATTTTATTTTACTTCATTCTATTTTATTCTCTTCTCTTCTCTTCTATTATATTTTATTCTATTCCGTTATATTCCATTCTATTCTATTTTATTCTATTCTATTATTTCATAATATTCTATTATATTTTGTTTTATTTTACTTCACTTTATTTTATTTTGTTTTATTTTATTTTATTCTAATCTATTCTATTCTATTCTATTCTATTCTATTCTATTCTATTCTATTCTATTCTACTCTATTCTAATATATTCTATTCTATTTTAATTTATTTTACTTCATTCTATTTTAATATATTTTATTCTATTCTATTCTATTCTATTCTATTTTATTCTGTTCATATCTATTCTTTTCTATTTCATTTCATTCCTTTCCATTCTATTCTATTATATTCTATTCTATTATACTTTATTCTATTCTATTCCACTCCATTCTATTCTATTATTTTATTTTACTTCATTATGTTTTATTATATGCTATTTTCTTCTACTCTATTCTATTTCATTCCATACTATTCTATTCTATTTCATTCTATTATATTACATTCTATTCTATTCTATTTTATTCTATTCAATTTTATCCTGGTCTATTCTATTCTACTCTATTCTATTCTATTATATTACATTCTTTTACATTCTATTCCATTCTATTCCATTGTGTTATATTCTATTCTATTTTTTCTATTCTATTTTATTTTACTTCATTTTATTTTATGTTATTCTATTCTATCCTATTCTATTCTATTCTACTTTATTTTATTTTATTCTATTCTATTCTATTCTGTTTTATTTTACTCAATTTTATTTCATTCTATTCTATTCTATTCTATTCTCTTCTCTTCTATTCTATTATGTTATTCAATTTAATTCAATTCAATTCAATTCTATTCTGTTCTATTATTTTACTTTATTATATTCTAGTCTATTTTATTCTGTTCTATTCTATTTCATTTTATTTCGTTTAATTTTATTTTATTCCATTCTAGTCTATCCTATTCTATTCTATTCTATTCTAATCCATTCTATTCTATTTGATTTTATTTTAGTTCATTCTATTTTATTCTATTCTATTCTATTGTATTCTATTCTATTCTATTTTATTTTATTCTATTATATTCCATTCTATTTTATTGTCTTTTATTACATTCTTTTCAATTTTATTCTGTTCTATTCTATTCTACTTTATTCTATTTTATTTTGTTCTATTCTATTCTACTCTATTCTTATCTATACTATTTTATTTCACTTCATTTTATTCAATTCAATGCTATTCTATATATTCCATTCGATTCTTTTCTATTCTACTCCATTCTATTCTATTATTTTATTAGACTTTATTCTTTTCTATTCTATTCTATTCTATTATATCCTATTATATTCTATTGTATAATATTATTGAATTATATCCTATTCTATTATTTTAATATATTCTATTCTATTCCTTTCTTTTTCATTATATTCTATTCTATTCTACTCTATTCTCATCTATTCTATTCTATTCTATTCTACTCTATTCTCATCAATTCTATTCTCTTCTCTTCTCTTCTATTATTTTATTTTATTCTATTCTATTCTATTTTATTATTTTATTCTATTCTATTCTATTCAATTCTACTCTATTCTATTCTATTTTATTCTGTCTAATTCTATTTTATTCTGTTTTATTTCACTTAATTTTATTATATTATATTCTATTCTATTCTATTTTCTCCTATTATATTCCATTATTTTATTCTATTCTATTCAATTCTACTCTATTCTATTCTATCCTATTTTATTATGTTCTATTCTATTTTATTCTGTTTTATTTTACTCAATTTTATTCTATTCTATTATATTCTCATCTATTATTCTATTCTATTCTCTTCTATTATTCTATTCTATTATATTATATTATTATATTCTATTCTACTCCAGTCTTTTTTATTCTGTTTTATTCTATTATATTTTATTATATTTTATTTTATTCTATTCTATTTTATTATTTTATTCTATTCTATTCTATTTTATTCTGTCTAATTCTATTTTATTCTGTTTTATTTTACCTAATTTTATTTTATTATATTCTATTTTATTCTATTCTATTTTCTCCTATTCTATTCTATTTTATTATGTTCTATTCTATTTTATTCTGTTTTATTTTACTCAATTTTATTCTATTCTATTCTATTCTCTTCTATTATTCTATTCTATTCTATTATTATATTCTATTCTACTCCAGTCTTTTTTATTCTGTTTTATTCTATTCTATTTTATTTTATTCTATTCTATTATATTCTATTATTTTATTCTATTTTATTATTTTATTCTATTCTATTCTAGTCCATTCTATTCTAAATAAGAATAATTGACGGAAAAATGATAATTTCAATATAGCAGTATAATTTATAACGAAATTGTTGAATTTCCAAACACAAAAAAAAATATTTTCCTTTGAATAGATTAATTAATTAATTAATTAATTAAATTGAATTAAACTAAATTAATTAATTAATTTGCCACCGAAAAATACATGAATTTTTAACTAAATAGTTGACGTTTCAATTTAAAAATATAAATTTTCGACCAAAAAGGTAAAAGTTGATATTTCAACAAAGAGATTTTTCTATCAAATAAAAAACAGTTGCATTTAACAAAAAGATGAATTTTTTAACCAAAAGATTTTTTTCTACGAATAAGGACGAATTAATGTAATCAGTCACGCCCACTGACCGAATCGATAATTTAAAATTTTCGAAACACTAACTTTCATTGATGAAATGACTAATTTTGAATGACGTAATCAGTTACTTTCAATAATCCAATCAGTTATTTTTAATGATATAACCAGTACATTGACTAATTAAATCAGTCATTCTGTATGAATTGATCCGTAACTTTCAATATGTTAGTCAATCATTCATGCTTGATTTTAATCATTCATTGAAATGTAGGAATTTAATGAAGAATTTTAATTTAAGAATTTTTTACTATTTTATTTTAACAGGCAATTTAGTCACTTCTACATATTGGCGAAAAATCAAATAATTCAAATACTTATTTGAATCCGTCAGCATTATTGATTGATTCATCTGTCGAAATGACTGTTTTGTCAGTAAAAATGACTGATTTACTTCATTGATATTCACCTGCTTCCCCTCCACTCACTTAACCCTTCGCTCCGCCTTCCCCAACTTCTTGAATCTTCACTTCCCCCTCCCTTTGCTTCCTCAACTCATACTCTCCTCTCCCTACTTCCCTTTCGCATCTCTTACTTCCCCTCCACTACTCATCCTTATTTCTAATTATTCCCCCTCACTTCCCTTCACTTCCCCTCACTTATTCCACTTTTCCTTCCTAATTTCCCCTGTTTCCTCTACCTTTTTTGTGACTTACTTCCTCTAGTTTTCCTCCCCTCACTTTTCCTACTTCCCCTCTTCCCATTTTCCCTCATTTCCTCTCACTTCCCTTACACATCCTTATTCATTTTACTTCACCTAATTCCCCTCCCCTACTTCCCTTTACTTCAGCTATATCCCCTCAAATCATTTTCCCTAATTTTTTCTACTTCCACTCCAGATATTTCCCCTCACTTCCTGTACTTTTTCTCTCATTTCCTCTCTATCTTCCTATTTTTCTTCTACTAATTTCTCCTTACTTCTCCTACTTTTTTCTCAAATATTTACCCTCAGTAATCCTACTTTTCCACCCCTCATATACTCTTACTTCTCCTGCCTCCTATGGATTTTTATTAACCAAAACTCATGCATAAAAAAAAATTTAGTTTCCTATCTATTTATGCGTTGTACTATAGTTGTCTACTTAATTTCCGATATCTTTTATGCGAGATTATTCTGTCCAACATTTTATGTATTTTCCTGAAGTGAAATTTGCATGTAGAAGTGACGTGCATAAATAAGGAATGACAATAAAAAATATATCCTGGAACTGATTTACGAGGCCGTGAACGGTACGAAGTGCTGAAAATGAAGAAGATTTGCTTGGAGCGGATTGACGTTTCTTAACGCGGGTCGCAATGCTACTATAATTTTATTCGGCAGCTTTTATGGTCGGTGTAAAACAATAGCCCGTTCTGTACGCTTTTACTGTTGCGTTTTAGTGGCAGAATGTCGGTTGTTGCCTGATGCAGGGCCTCTTGTCGTGGCATGGCATGGCGTGGTAAAAACGAGCTAGTGCAGCACAGGTGGACCTGAGATATTTATTGCCCAATAATCGTTAAACTCGAGACACGAGTCAGGATTGTACCAAACCCTGCCACCGATCCAACAAACAACAATGTCCATGTGCAAATGTTTCTTCATTTTCACACATTCATAAAAAAGCCCCACTCAACATTATTGTCAACACAAAAATGTTGTATACGTAATTACTGAAAAGCCAACGAATTTGTACTTTTCAAACGGTAACATTTATTACCTGGGATCATTCAGATCATTGCAAATTCGTCAATAGGTTCATTGGTGTCGTTGAAATCCCATCCCATCCCATCCCATCCCATCCCATCCCATCCCATCCCATCCCATCCCATCCCATCCCATCCTAAACGTTACACTAAGAAAAAAACAATTTTTTGTTTAAAAACAGCTCTTTTCTTCAAATAGGAAATGACGTCAGAAAAGAGGTACCAAAGAACGTACTAAAGGATGTACCAACGACGTACAAAAGGACGTAACGAAGGACATACAAAAGGACGTATCAAAGTACGTCATGTTGTATCCCAATTCGGGACGTCCTTTGGTACGTCCTTTTGTACGTCTTTTAGTACGTCCTTTTATAAGTACTTCTGAACGTCCTTTTATACGTACTTTTTTACGTCCTTTTGTTAATCCACTTTTTCAAGTGGGTATAACATTAAAATAGTCCAAAGTATCAAGTCTGTCTTTTCCTAATTTAACAAATTCGTCAAGTTTAGTATCAACTCTAAAGACAGTTCTAATATTATCCGTTTAATTTAGAAGTCTTTCAATGTTATGTGAAATTTTGCCTATAAAGGATATTGAGATAATTGCTTTTGAGTTTTGATCAGTATTGTCAATATTCATATTGTCGTTAGTTAATTCAATTGAGTTTTTTATGTTATAAGGATAAGATGGTAAGGAATCTGAAATCATTTTGCTGAAAATCTTGGCTAAGTAATAAGTAGGAGTGCCTATGGAAGATATAACTGGTCTGAGAGGACAATTTTTGGAAGTCCATATATTCTATCAATGTTAATATTGACAGTAAGCAAATCTGTTCTCTTTATGCGAGGAGTTAGGAAACCACTTATCCTCTAACCATCTGCCATTTTAAAAGTATCAATTTGTAAAAAGTTTAGGGAGTTATAATTAATTTTTTTATATGTTTTAGAATCATTCAACAAAATATTCATTTCATAAGTGTAATCTTGGTGACTGGGTCAAAACTTACAGAGATTGAAAAAAAAAATTTGTGTTTTTTGAAAACAAAAGCACAAAATTAAAATACGCATAAGTTCTTGGAAGAAATTTCTGTTGCAAATAGGCAAAATACGTATCGCTTAATTTCCTTTAAAAAATAACATATTTCGTCCCCGAGAGATTCTGCGACTTCCAGTGTAGAAGCTGTCTAAATTAAAATTGATTCGATCTTTGCTTCGTTTCCAACAATAATTGTTGTTCAATCAAAGAGGAATATCTTTGATTTAGTCATAAATTTTTTTTGTGATTTATGCAATAATTGATCTAAGCAATTTGAACTATAAATTGAACGTCATACTCGTATTTATAATTTCATCATTCATTTCAAGTGCACTTTGTGTGTTTGCAGTTCTTATTACTGTTACAAAATGCACTTATTTATGCACTTATCTGAAATCTTAAAATATTTTCATAAAAAACATTAATATACCCAATATTACTGTACACAAGTATTATTGAAGAGAAATGAAACCTGAAAACGAGCTTAACTCGATTTTGGGGAAAATAGCGCTTATTTGGTTTCGAGCGCGCACAATCGCAATATAGAAAAGGATGAGAAAGAAACGTAAAGCGATTTTAAAGCTATCAAGCTCGGAGAAAAATGAATTCACTAAAGATACAGGATTTTTAGTCAAAATAGCGACAGTATAGCTTTTTTGTAAAGCTTACCGAATTTTCTGCATTGTTCACTAAATTTCCAGTAATTTTAACAATTTACGGATACTTTCACTACACTTTACGGAGGTTTTGATTAGATTGTACAATTAAAATATGTAAATTTTACCGAAAAGTTCAGTAAAAGTAACAGTATAACTGAAAACCCTGTAACTTTAGCACAATTTTTTTCTGTGTGAGAATATTACGTCCAAACCAATATTCCCATCTATCTTTTTAAATTTCCTCTTCTCTATCTCAGCTTATCCTTTATCTATTCCTGTCAATCATTTCAATCGCTGTTGATCTAAATTTTCGTCTACCTTTACTAATCTCCTCTTATCGATCTCATCGTATCCTACGTTAATCAACGCCAATATTTTACTATCTCTCTGTCAATCTAAATTTCCGTTTATCTTTTTCAATCTTCTCTTCTCTATCTCATCATATCCTTTATCCATCCTCGTCGATATGTTTATACCTCTCTGTCAATCTATATTCCCTTCTATCAGCATAAATCTCCTGTTTTCTATCTTATCCTATCCTTTATCTATCCACTTCAATATTTTTCAATCTCTGTCAATCTAAATTTCCGTCTATCTTTTTTAACTGAATTTTGAGGATAGAGCTTTTGTCCGACAGCCTTATGAAAGAACATTGTTTTGAAATCAACGTACCCAAATCCTTCAGAAAGCTTTCAGAAATATTTCTCAAAAATCTATTTTTAAAATTTATTAATTAGATATTACTTTTGAATCGCAAGACATGCTTCCTATTTTAAACCATGCGTAAGCCATCACACATTAAATTATGTTACTAAGTTACAAAAACAATAGAAACTTCTTGACCAGCAGTGCGTAAGCCACGAAGACAACCTATGTTAAAAGCCGAGAGAGGTATGGATAGGCAACTCAATGAAAGCACCGGTGGACATTGAAACGAAATAAATGTTTATATTTTCTTCGTGATCAATAATGACAATACTACAGTATGACAGTCAGAATAAGAATTGCAGAAATGTCATGGAATCAAGTGATGAGGAAAAAGGCCAGCTCTTTAGCGGTCCTTGAGATTGAGACGCCGTACGTGATTCGATACATCTATCCTCTGAAGAAGCAGACATGTTAAACCTCCAAGGGAAGGAGGCAACTCTAGCCTTCACTAGAATTAGGTCCCGTCAACTGACAAGAGAGTATGCCAAGGAAGCATTTGAAGAAATAAGCTAAGGAAGCCTCCAAGGAAGTAAGACAAGCCACGTCTTCGCTAAGCAGCTAAGGACATTTCAGCACTTGAGAGAACAGAGAAAAACGGGATAGCTAGACCCCCACGTTAGAATTAGGCTAGAGCCTTCGCGGGTGAACGAGGATGATTAGGCAAGATGCCTCCAAAAATAACTTATCAATAAAGTAGACGTATAGCCTCCAAACTTAAAATGAGAGTAAGCAATCGGCATCCAAGGACAAGAGCGCTGACTGAACTTGAAAATTAATGCACGACCACTCGCTGCGGAATCCCAAACTGAACTGAACTTTAAAGTCAAGAAGTGGAGAGTCTCGGACGAACCCACTTTCTCAGATCATGCACAGATAGAGTTCGAGTTGGAATCCTTTGTATCCGCGGGCCCTAAGTGGACCAGAAATCCAAGAAAAACCGGCTGGAACTAGTTTTTCAAGGAACTAAGGAGTGCACTCTCGGAGGTGCCCAGGTCAATTAGAGACGTGGATACTATGGAGATGCCAGCCAAGACTTCCACGAAGGCCATCAAATCTACTTATGAAATTAATTGTCAACCCACAAGATTCCGACAGACTGGGGAGATACACTGGAGGAACAGGAAACTCCAAGACCTTCACAGGGAAACCTGAGAGAGGTTTAGACGTGCCAGTACTGGCGAAACGGATAAAATATGGGCGAAGGAAGAAAGCTGGACCAACTTTTGCACAGACATCGAGAAAGGTGCAGAGGCAGCTAGACTGGACAAGCTGCTCTCTCGAAATCCGGAGCCAATTCTTGGCACCCTAAAATTGCCCGACGGGGGATACCCTGCGTCAACCGAGGAGATCTTTGCTCACCTGATCAAGGCACATTTTCCGGGCTTCAAAAGGTCTAAAGAAGGGGCGACACCTCAGAGGCAACCAAAGCCGCCTGTGGATCAGCTGGGTCCGAAACGGAGGCTAGCCAACGAGATTGTTACTCTACTTAGGGTCAGGTGGGCCCTGAAGTCTTTCAGTCCTTACAAGTCTCCTGATCCGGATTGCATATATGCAGTCTTCTTGCAGAGGGCTGAAGAGATTATCATAGGGCCACTTGCGGAGACTTGCTAGGGCTAGTCTTATGCTGGGATATGTTCCAACGGCATGTAGAGGCACGATAGTAGTATTTATTCCGAAAGCAGGCAGGACTGGTTATACTTCATCCAAGGATTTTCGTCCCAACAGCCTCACATCTTTCCTACTAAAAAACAGTATAAAGACTTGAGGATAGACATATCCGCGAAAAGTTCTTATCAAGTAGGTCACTTCACAAAGAACAACAGGCCTATAGGGCTGGTTACTCGACTGAGATGGCCCTAAGCGGAGCAGTAAACCTAATCGATGGACAACTGAAGGAGAAAGGCCTCGCGATTGAAACCTTCATGAATATTGAAAGAGCCTTCAACTACACGTCCAAAGAGTTGATCTGGGCGACCATGATTGCATGTGGTGTGTCTATTGCAGTCGTGGAATGGTTCTGCCACCTGTTCGCCAACAGGAAACTAACAACGACAAAGGCTGATACCACTTTATGTGGTAGCGTTTACTCGGGATGTCCACAGGGAGGCGTTTCATTGCCCCTGCTGTGATGGTTGGTAGTGGATGAACTGATTCATCTGCTCACGAGTCGGGGCTACCACATTATAGGCTACGCGGACGATATACTGGTTATCATGCGCGTCCAGTATCTGGATGCACTCTTCGGAGTAATACAGCAAGCACTGGGGATAGTGGATTCTTGGTGCAAGACGTCTGGATTATCGATAAATCCGAGTAAGACAGATGCGGTTGTATTCACCAGACTGTATAAGTGGGGAACCACGAGTTTACTAAAATTGGTAGGACAGCATCTGTAAATCGCAGAATGAGCTAAATATTTTGGAGTCATTCTAAATAAGAATCTGTCATGGAACGAGGACCTGGAAAACAAGTACAAAAATCTGGTAGCTAGGAGACATTTATGTGGATCTACACAGCGATCCTGCGACCTAGGCTAACCTTCGCGGAGGTGGTATGGTGTAGCAGGGTTGAACTGTCTACTGTGAAGTGGCGACTAGAAAGAATCAGGGGACTGATTCTAAGAGGCGTCACTAATGCCTCGATATCGACACGCACAATGGTATTGAGGGCACTAACAGGGTCGGAGCCCCTCTATCTCATTATCAAGGCCGTGGCTGCGAAGGCAGCCCGGAGATTATATATGGTAAAAGGTGGAAAGAATTTGACGGTAGTGTAGATCCCAACCAACATCGCGGGTAAGCCTACCCTGAGCATGATCAAAGGCAGAACACCCACTCGCTATTTCTTGGACAAGAAGTATCGTGTTAGCCTATCCACGAAGGAGGATTGGGTTAGTGGCGAAGCACACCTGCCCACTATGGGGACGAATAGTATACAGATGGCTCCAGATACCAGGAGAAGCCAGAAGCTAGTGTATATCGTAAAACAATTGGAATGGATTTCACAATTTCGATGGGGTTCTACGCCACAGTCCCACAATCTGAGATTATGGCCATGCTCCAGTTTTGTATTTTCGTAAATTTATGATAATATTTTCTCTTCAGCTATATAAGTAAATTAAACTTGAACTAAAATTAAACTATCTTTGACTTCCTGATTGAGAGTTAGTGAATAGACCTTTTCTAAATAGGTGCTTACCAAAGAGCAAGAACTTCAGAGGTAAATTATGACAGTCTTTACAAGACAGAGATGAAGTAGAGTGAAGTTTCATCAAAAAATGCTACAGGCATACCAGCTATGCAAGAAATTTTGATAGAAACACTGTGATTCCGGTATTTTCTGTGCGTGTCCCTGAAAGGTGGGCAACCCGCTTCCACGACTCATCGTCATGGCCGACATATGCCTTAAACTACTAAATGTCAAGTGGGGACCGATCTCGGCCTACAAAAGTCACCGAAACGGACGATTTGTTAAGTTTTTGAGAATTACCCCTGTTCGGTAGGCAGCCCGCTAAGCTGCTGCTCTCCCGGGGTTGCAACCTTGTTTCCTCTTTTTAAAAGTAAGCTGGGGGTATGTACTACAAATGAGCGAAGTCTGAATGCTCTAGAATCAAATTCAAGGTATGTTTGACTAACCGCCGTACTATTAGATCCATTATTTGCAATTAAGGAAGCGAGATGTTTGAGTTCAGAAGAATTATAGGAAAAAAGTTTTCTAAGTTCTTCATCTGTTCCTTTGAAGTTGGTTCCACAGTCGCTGTTCATCGTTGCACATACTCCTCGCCTTGATCTAAGCCTCTTGTATGCAGCAAGAAATGCATCGTTGGAATAATCAGTGACGATTTCCAAGTGGAGTGCTGATGCTGTATGACAAATAAACAAGGCAATCCACGACACGTAACTGCGCGCAGCTCTACCTTTTCATGTCTTTAAATCAAATGGTCCTGCATAGTCAACACCTGAATGCAGAAACGGTCGAGCAGGATTGACTCTAGATGCCGGAAGCTGTCCAATTAGTTGTTGCGCTTAGTCGCGCTGATATCGTGTGCACTTGACGCACTTGAGGATGAATGAGCAAACTGATGCTCGTCCTCCAACAATCCAGTAATTCTGTCGGATGAAATTAAGAATGTCCTGTAATGAGCCATGCAGAGTTTTATCGTGAACATCACAAATAATTAAGGTAGTTTCATGGAGTTTTTTGGAAAAATATATGGATTCTTGGTGGTGTAAGCCAATGATTAATTCTGCGAACGTCCACCAACTCGTAATAATCCTTGAGTGTCATTGAATGGAAGAAGTCGAAGAAGTGCGAGCGATATGGGAAGATCTTGTTTGTGGAGAAGAATGGTAATTTCTCTGTGAAAATTATCCCGTTGCGTATTCTTGATCCAATAATTTGGAGCTTCGTTCAATTCATAAGGGGTCAATGGATCTCTTAATGATATTTGCGATTTGCCGAAGTGAATTTTGTGTCATCCATTTGCACATAGTAGTGATTCGAAAAAGACGTTTAAGAGACGAACAGCGAATTAATAAGTCCCAATTTTCTGGTGAACCAGTGATGTGCAAAAAGACGGTAGCTGAATTTGGTCGACTCTCAGTGTCTTGATTAGCTTGATTGAAACTCGAAATACAGTTTGGCCAATTTGATGATTTTTCAGGAAGCCTCGATGGACCTGTCAAACAAATCGTATGCTTTTGGAGCTCCATTGATGATAAACCTCGAGTAGCACAGCCTGCGAGATTGACCTTGCCAGAAATGTGCTTCCATTGTGCATGAGGAAGAGTTTCCTGAATGAAGCACACTCTGTTATACACGAAGTCTTTGCATCTTGAAGGATGGCTATTCACTCAGAGAAAGACGATGGATGAGTCTGTCCAGAGATAACTTTGTATTTCCTAAAGAGTCAGAACTTGATGAAAATGAGCTACAATCTATGTGAGCATTACAGCTGGTGAAAGATCTAGGCGAGGAATAGTCATTCGCTCTAAAGGGGCGATCATCTTTATTGAAAACAACCGAGAAATTTGGCTGTTTTCTAACCCATCTAAGAGATGTTGAAGATGATGCCACGTTAACAATGGTGATGAAGCTAGCTGATCATTTCAGCTAAGTTTAACAGTTAATAATTATTGCATGAAAATTTTGAACCGTATCAATATGGGGGATAATAAACCAAGCGGGTCAAATAAGTGAGCAATTTCGGATATTACAACTCCTATCCTGATTGGAGCTGGAATGGAAGGTAACAAGTTGAAATGTTATGTGTCAGATGAATGATTCCACGATAGCCTCAAAGCGTATCAGAGTATCGACTGCTAATGGAAATTTTCTCCCTTCATCCTGGATTAGCTGGAAAATTGATCTAAATGCAAGAAATGGACCACAAGCAAAACCCTTAGTGACAGTAGTCAGTTGATATTTGACAATCTGTTGATCTTATTTCCACAAGATACGTTGCAAATCCTAGTTGTCTGGATGCACTTTGATTTGACGATACTTGTTCTCAATATCTGATGAAGAGATATATTTGTGTTGTCGAAACCAGATAAGGACGCCGAATAAATCAACTTGAAGTTTAGGGCCCGTGTGAAGAATTGCATTCGGTGATGATCCTCCGAAGGTTCGACATGACGCATTGAGAACAACTGTCAACTAAGTGGTCGAGCTAGATTCCCGTATTACCCCGTGATGAGGAAGGTAGAACACTGTTTTGGTTCAGGCTCCACATCAGAAACTCTAATCATATGCTGGAGATGTGCATACTTACGAAGAAACGATGAGTAGATCTGACAGAGCTGGATTGTGTTCAAATTTTTGTTGAAGACTCTTCATCATTCGTAGTGATTCTGGTTTATAGTCTCCTAATTGCTCTATAGATTTTTGAAACGGCAGGTGAACTATATATCTGCCAGTTGTATCTCGTGAGTGAGTGGATGAGAAATGATCTTCACACTGTTGTTCCGATGGTAATAATAATTTCATGGACAAAGCTGCTATTTCTTCCTGATGTCAAAATCGTTCAAGTAAATTGTTCAAATCTTGATGAATTGAACAATGTTAGGAACTAACTTGATAAATCGCGGATGTGATGTCACATGGGCCTGAAATAATCCATCCAAATTCAGTGAGCTGAGCGACTGGAGAGCTTATTGGTTCTTTACAGATAGGCCCGTCAAAGTGTTGCCCATGCAGATTTGCGCTAATGATAATGTCAACATTTCCTGGTACTGTGAAACAGGGAGCGGCTAAGGGAAAATTCATGAGGTGTTGTAAATGGGCATAGGGAGGGTGTATTGCAGGGATCATTGAGGTCAATTTCTGAAGAATATAGGCCCTGACAGATATCGTTGTGGAGGACTCAAAACGTAATTGAATTGTTAGCAGAACAAGTCCCCTGACTTGGTCCGACTTTTGAGCTCCAACTCTCAAAAGGGCAATAGGTGATGAGTTTTGAGAAATCCGCAACCGTTGAATCAAGTTTTCAGTAACAAGTGACACTTCTAAGCCTTGATCCAATAGAGCTCTAACTTCCAGGGTTTTATGGTGATCGTTAATGACTTTAACTTGAGCAGTAGCCAGCAGAGTATTTGATGTAGACTTCGACTCTTGATAGACATGATTGAGTTGCTTCGTTTCCAACTCTGATGTCACTAAGGTTGAGGTCCGTGGTCCCATGAAACGTGCCTCTCGATTCGAGTTGAGGTCTGTATGATGGAGGGTTGTATGATGGTGCTGACCACATTTGAAACATCTAATTGTAGATCAACATATAGAAGCTTGATGAGCGCCCAAGCAATTGAAACATAAGTTATTTGAAGTGACGACTTTTCTCCGTTGCTCCGGAGTTTTTGGATAATACTGGGGCATCGATAAAGAGCATACGTCTCTAAACATAATGGAAATGCAGTATCTATAGTTTTGTGACCTTGATCTTTATACTCAGCACTAGAGAAGTGAGATCGCGCTATCGTCCTTGAATTCCTGGATGTAGATGCCTCGAACCGAGAATGTTCAAAGGCATGAAGTGGAAGCATTCTCGTCATGAAAAATTCCTGAAAACTATTCCAATAAGGTGGCTCCTTTGATAGTCCCAGATGTTGCTCCCACATCTCAACTGATTCAGAATCAAGTCTCTCAACTTTAATGAATATCAAGATATCATCCCACAGGAGAATCGGTCATTATAAGACTTCCAAGCTCTGATAAACTTGCATAGTTGAAGTGTAGATTCGTTTGATTTCGATAGCGGATTCTGGAGAAGTTTTCTTAATTGAAAAGAGCGACTGAAGTGCTGCATTAACAAGGATACGAGAGGATTGGAGTGAACGAGCAAAACGAAAAGACCCTTGAAGGATATCCAGTCCGAGAGTGCTCCATTAAATTTTGGTAACTCAATGCGTGGAAGTCGTGTTGAATGATATATACAGACAGGAGTTGATGACTGCAGAGAAAGTGTCCATGAAGATGACTGGACAGTGTCCTCGAGCTGCTTTTCTGGTAAAGAAGTCATTTTTTCGATAGTTTCAAGATAACACTCATCAATTGATAAATAAAGACCCTCTTCGAAATATGCGTGGCTTTCCAATTGATGCCGAGTTTCAGAGTCAACTTTGGCCAGAGCAAGAATGATAACCTCATGATTCTTGAGGAAGTGAAGCCAATCTTCTTTAACTGCATTCAGCCTAATCTAGATACGATGCTTTTGATGTCCTCGGCTTTCACATTGATCAAGTGGCGATAAGCGTTCAAAATATATTTCATGTGTGAGAGTTGTTGGTTGATTCTAGATTCGACATGCTCGACTTTCATTTTTCTTGAATCCGTTTGTTCAACTTGATGTGATGGATAAAATGTATCTGATTACCCCTCAGTTCTTTTCAATTCATTCTCCCGAAACAATGTACTCACAGACTGAACCTCCCCCCATCCGGCTCGAAGGACCAAAAAATGTTAAAAACCGAGAGAGGTGGGGAGGGGCAACCCAATGCAAGCACTAGTGGACATTAAAACGAAATAAATGTTTATATTTTCTTCGTTATCAATAATAACAATGATACAGTATGATAGAATAAGAATTGCAGTAATTTCATGGAATCAAGTGATGACGGAAAAGGCCAGCTCATTACCTGTTCTTGAGATTGAGACGCCATACGTGATTCGGTACATCCATCCTCCAAAGAAGCAGACATGTCAAACCTCCAAGGAAAGGAGGCAACTCTAGCCTTCACTGGAAATAGGTTACGTCAGTCGACAAAAGAATATTCCAAGAAAGCATTCAAAGAAATAAGCTAAGGAAGCCTCCAAGGAAGTCAGACAAGCCACGCCTTCGCCAAGCAGCTGAGGATATTTCAGCACCTGAAAGAACAGAGAAAAAACGGGCTAGCTACGTCCCCACTTAAGAATTAGGGTAGAGCCTTTGCGGGTGAACGAGAACAACAGTCATGTGGCTAGGGCTTTTGCGGGTCAACGGGAACAACAATCATGAGGCTAGGGCATCTGCGGGTGAACGAGAACAACATTCATGAGGCAAGGGCCCTTGCGGGTGAACGAGAAAAATAGTCATGAGGCTTTTAACAAGCTACTTCGCAAACATTGGTGTCGGCATTAGAGCAAGGCCCGCTGAACAGACAATGGCTCCAGTCTCTACACAGTGCTGCCAGTTTCAGAAACAAAAAAACACTCCATTTTCAAATTAAAAAGAGAACAAAAACAAGACCATTTTCCGTGATATGCTCCCTATACAGGCCGGTATAATTTTCTTTAGATGATGTGGTAAAAATATTACATCAAACAGTTCATCCTTGTAGACGTATTTTGGATCTTGTGAAGTCCCGAGTCGTTTGAAGCACCTCTAGCTTTGAGGATTTCTCAGAGAGCATGGAGTGAATGGTTGCGGTTGACTTCTGAAAGCTATAAAAGTGATATCCCAGATAAAAACCGTGCGAAACACACTAAGTGCGTATACATTGTGTCGCACATTATTATTACGCGGTGTCGCATACGCGTTGCTGATATGCGGCGCATAGTTTGCAGATAATACGAAGGCAATGTGTATGCATTAAATTATTTAGAAAAACGAATGATAAACATTGAGTAATGAAACTATGAGAAGCTAAAACAGCCTAATTCTGTTTTCAGATACCACTTGTTTGTCACGTAGCACACAGTATAACAAGTGATATCTGAAAATGGAATTAGGCGGTTGCAGCTTTACATAGCTCCGGCTTAAGTGAAAATATCGAGATAAATCAAGGTTTGAACGAAAGAGCTCAGTACATTGATTAAGCTCGGACCAATAAAAGGTGGATAAAATTTTATATGTTTCTGTAAATTGAGTTCGCACAATTTGGACTTTAATGAGCTATGCTAAAGTCTCGAGTGGGAATAGTAGTACAATAAAAGTGTGAAGCGTGTTCATCGCCAAGCCGCTCCCAACAGTAATGTTTAATGACAATCACATTCTTGTAAATGGAGCTGAATAAAGCGTAATTTTTTCAATTAATTGAAAAGAGTATTAAACAGAGTAACATTCTCATTCTTAAATTTTTTACCTTTTACTTTATTCTAAAGAACGAAATTGTAGAAAACACCAAAATAGTATGCATTTTTTTTAAACATTACATTTTGTGAATTTCAATATATTGATTACATTGTACAATATGCAAGTAGCCAAGGTTTAAAATGTCAGTGCAATCAGGGTGGTCTAAAAATTCGACTTTGGTTGACCGATCCCCTACAATTTGTTTGTTTTCGGAAAAATAAATTCCCCACTTATTTCAAATCGGGCAATATTAATCCGTGCCCCCAAGCTGTTGAAATTAACATGGGGCTTTAAATGGGAAAATTTCGGTTTTCGAAAAACTTTAGGAATATTCAAGGAATAATTTCCCCCCGATAACTTTTGATTTCGGGATACCTCCCCCACCACCTCTTTGTCTTGTGGCCGGAGAATGCCCTAAAAAATGCAAAATATCTGTTTCATGTCAAATTCATGCTAAAGACGGTATTTTTAAAACTTTTACTCAGGTAATTATTTATATTCGATAAGTTACAACATTCCAAGTTTTTTTAAAAACTAAGTTGCAATTTTCTAAACAATTTTACTAGTTCCAGCAATTAACAAATGTAAAAAGTAATATTTTTTTGTTCAGGATATTTGGTCATTGTTTCAATACTTTTAATTTGTGATACTTTTTGTGAACGACAGTTCGCAATTATTCAAACAATGATATTACTTGTCCTTCAACTTTCCTATAAAAAGGCGTAAGTGAATGATTATTAATTGCTTAAATAGTTAAAAAAACTGTCTTCTGCAATGAATATTGCTCTCAACATTAAATAACTGCATCAATAATTCCATAAAATAGTAATTTTTAAGATTTAGGGAGGAAAATATTGTTTCAATAATTTAAAACTGTTTCAATAATTTTAAACTGTCCTTCATACAAAATATCACTCTCATTGTCTTGCAATTACTTCTAACTTGCGTATATAATTCAATGTCATTTTTTGAATTTGAAAATATCATAACACGCTTATTATTGATGTGTCAGAACAGTTATTGTTGAACAAATTATACATAATATTAGCAAATGTTATTTTCAAATAATATTCATTAGAAACAGTTATTTGTAATTGCATTTTACATGAGTTTAGAAGAATCAAAGAAATAATCTTTGAAGGTTCTCGATGATATACAATAATAGGACTTTCACGTTCACAAATGTGTTATAATTCACTTTTAAGGTTTGAAATTGCATGTATGTATCCAGAACAAGGAATTTTTAAATTATAGAAACTCGAAAAGAAATGATTCAATTCTACTTTAATACTCTTTTCAATTAATTGAAAAAGATTACGCCTTAGTTAACATCATTTACAAAAATGAAATTGTAAGTAAGTCATTGCTGTGAACGTAGAATAAAATTTTAGTATGTATAATATACTGGTATCTGAAAAGTTACTAAATGAGAAAGAAATTGTAATCATCAGACCAAGACTCTGAACTATACTCTGCAGGGAATCGTACAGAAGCAGACACTTTTTTTCAAGTCTTCGCCGTTGGAGGCGGCTTGGCAATGGACACGCTTCACCTTTTTTTTGTACTACTATTCCCTGACGAGACTTTAGCATAGCTTATTCAAGTCGAAATTATGCAAACTTCATTCACAGAAAAATATACAATTTTATCAACTTTCTATTGGTCCGAGCTTTATCACTGTTCTAAGCTCTTTCTTTTAAACCTCGGTTCTTGCGACTTTAGGAACAGCTGAAAGTTGACCTTCCAAATCTAGGCATTGATAACAGTTTTTTTCTTCAGATTTGTTGCTCTTATAACAACAATAAATTTTTCACCGAAATAAGAGAAACTTCGTTGAACAGGCAGAGAGATTTCGAATCAGCCTTGCTAAATGTGAACTCAGTGTGATTTTTTTCTCACCGAGAGTGAGCTACTTTTTTCCTAGTGTCAAAACTTTTGGTCCCGATATGAGTAGAGCACGAAATCATATTGGACATAGGTAAAATTATCAACCCTAGATCCCATGAGCTTTCGCAGGAATAGAAGGAGTTTGTCGAAAAAAAAAACAGAAAAACTTATCAGCAAAGATATAGTTAGACCTTCCAATTTCCCATTCAATTGACCTTTTTGGGCAGTATCCAAGAAAGAAAACAACCTCAGGTGAGTTATAGACCATAGACAGCTGAACAAAGACACGGATCAAGACGCATCTTCTCTACCAGTAATGGATGCCATCCTTGATCAATTAGGAAGAGCAAAGTTCTTTTCAGCCCGTGACATTAGTGCTGTCTTTCACCAAATTGCAATGGCCGAATCAAGCAAACGAGTAACTGCAATTTCCACAGACAGAGGACATCTTGACTACAACAGAATGCCTTTAGGTCTGCAAAAAGCCCCTGCAACGTTTCAAAGTATGATGGACAACGCTTTTCGAGGCCTAATCGAAAAGAATTGTTTTGCAAACTTCGATGACATTGTGGTCTTTGACAGTGCTCCTGAAGAACACAAAGGATTAAAAAAAATCTTCCAAAGGATTAAAATTTAGGGCTACGCCTCGAAACAACAAAACGCGAATGCTTAAAATCTGAACTTGAATATTTAGGAGATCCCATCACAGCAGAAGGAGTTAAACACAACCCTGTTAAAATTCAAGCAATTCAAAATTTTAAGAAATTAAACAATCAAAGATGTTAAATCATTCCTTGATCTGGCCGGTTACAACATAAAATTCATAAAGAACTTCTCTAGTATAGACAGATCTTTTACTAAATTAACTCGAAAGAAAACTATCTTTGATTGGATATCTGACTGTGAGAAAGCATTCTTTGATTTAAAATCAGCCTTATTATCAGCACCAGTTCTTCGTTTTCCTTATTTTAACCAGTAATTTACACTTGCTACAGGTGTTTCAAACCTAGGCTTAGGAACCGTACTCTCTCAATACGGACATCCTTGTCTTTTCGCTTTTAGAACTTTAAACAGAGCTGAAGAAAATTACACAACCAGCGAAAAAAAAACTCCTAGCAATAGTTTGGGCCCTTAAAAGATGAAGAGAATATCTTCTTGGTGAAAAGTTTAAAATTTAGATGGACCACAAGGAGTTGATCTGGCTACACAACGTTAAAGATCCCGTTTCAAGACTCCTTCGTTGGAGACTTCGATTGGAAGAAGATCGATATGAAATAGAATATGTAAAAGGAAAAGAGAATAAAGTTGCAGATTGCTTATCCAGACTCTTGCCAGTAAATGGCATTTTAGAACAATCCATATCAAATCGTGACGTTACCCCGGATGAGAATTGAACTAAAGAGGAAACAGAAACCGAAATAGAGACTGAAATGGAAACTGGCGATCACTCAGCATTAGAACAGAAAGCTTTTTGCGACAATTTTACTACATGCAGATTGAAACCTGAACAAGGAAAAATTAAAACTAAACCAAATGATCATGATAAACTCTGGAGAAATATAGCTAAAGAAGATTCACCTCCTTCCATTGAAGAAAAATGGCTAAATTATTTTTAACAAGTAACTCAAGAGGCAATGAACGAGAAATTTACTATCGTACGTTTAATATAATTGAAGATCCACTTATTAAACTTCTAGAGAAAGAATATATTCAAGAATTATTGGGATATCTATCTACTTCTGACACTAAACATTAATTTCATTTAAGCTTTAATAACACTCGTGAATTGACAAAAAAAGAAAAGAAGACTGTTATGAAATAAGCTCATCAAAATGAGATTGGGGGGAAAAAATACATTAGAAAATACAAAACAAATAGGACAATGGCCCCGGATAGATAAGGAAGTAATTCATTAGGTTAAAAAATGTCCTATCTGTTATTTGAACAAAACCACCCATTTAAGAAACCAAGCAGAGGCAATTATTCTCGATATTCCACAAGCACCTAACGACAAGATTGCACTTGATATATTTGGTCCTTTATCCGAAACAATAAAAAAAAACAAGTATATTTTGAGTTTACACGAAAGATTAACGAGATAAGCAATTTTTATCCCACTTCCAAATGAAACTTTTTAATGTATATTAACTGGATTATTCGAACATTATATACACGTATTTGGAACACCAAAAACAATCCTTACAGATCAAGGAAGAAATTTCATTTTTGAATTGATTCAGCATTTCGAAGAGGTTCTAAGCATCCGACACGTTAATAACACTTCGTTTTACCCCCAGTCAAACGGTAATATTGAAGGCTTGCATTCAACTCTAACGAGTCTGATTTGAACTGCAACCGCCAAAAACAACAAGGAATGGGAGGACAATTCAAAATACGTGAACTTTGCAATCAATACTATGAAAAACCAAACATGATTCGAATCTAAAAAAAGCTAGAGAACGACTTGAATTAATCCACCCTATTTACAAAATAGGACACCTGGAAAAAGTCATACGTCAACCAATAACTAATAAGCTCGACCCGTCATGGAAAGGCCCTTATAGGATAACTGAAATTTCTGATAACAACAATTTAGAGATTCAGATAAAAAACAAAACATGCAGAGTTCATATAGATCATACGATGCCTTATCTTCCAGAAGAAGACGACAGGGATCGCACTTATTCTGCTACTCCTGAGAACAGTCACGACGACTCAAGCTGATTACACCATAACTCCTATCAAAGTAAACATCTATGTAGAGGAAATAGGAGAAGTCCATCTCTTTCACCAGATAGGGTAACTGATAGTAGGAATTACCATCACGTCTATGAACGCACGTATGGAAATCGTAAATAGAACGATAAGTTTAGCAGAAACATTTTGCAAAATTATTTGTAATAACACTCGAATAAGAAGGTCCAGTTTTAACACATTGGTAGATAGAAATAACATTCTCAAGAACCTCTTAGAAAAACCTAGAGTTAGAAGAGGTCTCGCTAATTTTGTTGACGATATTTCGAAAACTTTATTTGATACTCTATCTAGTTCCAATCTTGACCAAATAATCTCTAAATTTTGTTAGACACACAAAGATAACAAAAGAATAGCTAGTGTCCTTTCAAACTATACCGAAATTCTCAAAATGATCCTTGATACCTCCTCCACCAGTTCAGTTAATAATAAAAAGAAGGAAGTAGAAGTTAAGATTAGCCATCGGTTTTAATGACGCTACGAAAAGTAATTATGAAAACTCTAAGCTACTAATAGCTGCGGATATGATCGATGAAATAACAGAACATATGGACACCGCCATCAATGGCATCTCCAATGGTAAATACGGTATTATTCATCCTCAGATATTGACCCCAGCGATAATGGAGAACACCATTCAAGAGTTCGAGACCATACACAGAACTCATTGGCATTTCAGTAACACGGAAGATAAGTACCAACACTTAATCGACATCAGTGAACCAAAGTTGCTGTAGTCAGAGGTCTTTTAACATACGTGATTAACATATTATCCAAATACCTGAAAAGAGCCACAACGCCTATATGTCTACAGTATCGAGACTCCTATATTCTCTCAGACACCTTGACTCTTCAGAATTGTGGACAGTTAGCAGAATACAAAATTTGTAAACGTCGACAACCTAATATTGAGCTAATTTGATGTCCGCTAAATTATATTCATGGTTATAAATAATATTTATAACGATTAATAACATTTCGCAAACATCCATGATTCTTGCTTTCGTCGCGGGCCAATGCCCCACTCACTTGCGCAGTGTCTTAAACGCCGCCGCCCGAGCTAGCCGTTAAGTATAGCGCGTTTCGAGACCGAGAGAGACGTCTCTCCGAGTCCCCGTAGTGTGCAGTTCGACGCTACTTAAAAAAACGGAAGTTTTTTACCTTACATCGACTACCTTGTTTGTGGACGCCCACCTTCTCACGCTTGCATGCCACCTTCACAGCAGCGTCACACCCGATGCCCTTTACGGAAAGTATTACTCCAGTATCGGTAGCTATCGCTGCCATCGCAACGTCTCTCTGAATACCCTGGACCACTCTTGCCCTTCCTCAAAGCCGATCTCCGCTACGGAGAGGACTACTTTCGTATCGGTAGCCATCGCCGTCATTGGAATGAACCGGTAGATCGCCCTGTGTACGTTCTGTGATCGTTCGCATCCCTATGAAAAATACTATCACAATAACTTCCGAGAGTAAAAAAACACCAGGTGGCATGGAGCCCATGACACAACAAATTCGGACAAGGACTCGTCAGTCCTCGAACCTGGAGTTTGACGAGCAGGTGCACCCTCGCCCTGGTAATAATCACCAAAACCAAGGGCACTTCTCTTCAAATAATTCTCCCCTACTCCTCGGATTTAGGCTTTATGGTGAAGCCGCACTGTCGACCAATATGGCCACGTCTGCACAACGGATTAACCTAGTAGCCCAAGCTCTAAAAGATACTGCAGCGAGATGGTGGGATATGTACCATGGTCACCCCTTCGAATGGGCTTGTTTTCGGGAATTATTTCTACAAAAATTCAATGGAGACAATACACTAGGACGCCTCACCTCCCAACTATACTCCCAAAAACAAGGAGACTAAGAGCCCGTTTGTCTCTTCCTTCAGAAAAAGTATCTACTTTTTTAACGCCTACAACCCCATACCACCGAAGAAGCTAGGGTCGCTATGCTCCTGGAATTGCTAGGCCCATCGATTCGCCGCGACATTAGGGCTTCCCAACCATCCGATTTCAAAACCCTGATGTCCATCGCAGTAAAGGCTGAATTCAACGAAACCGAAACAATCCGGACCTCCAAACGGGTTGAGCGTCTACACGAGTCTGCCGAATCTACCCCCTCACGCCGACTACCACAATATTCGCATTACCCGGGCAATCACTTTAACTGCAACTGCCATAAGAATAAACAGGAAGCCCCACATAGATTATTAAACTCCGACGGGAAAACGTTGTCCCCCACATCCGAGTAATTCTTAACAATCAAGAATTACAGGCTCTTTTTTATAGCGCTTCCACGGATTATTTTGTACAGCCCTAGTAATTAACTTTAGCCAAACATCAGCGAATGAGGCCTCGACACTAGAAAGTGGACATAGCAAAATCCTGAGCGTTTCTTCATGTTCAAGGTACTGGCAAACTAGAAGTCACCATGTGCGGACATCGTGCGAAATACGCCTTCTTCGTTAGCGATGAAACCAACGATCCCTTAATTATCTGAGATTCGTGGATCGAAGAACAAAAGGTAGTAAACGATCGACCCAGAAAATGCGTTCCTACTGGAAAAAATCAACGTTTTTCCACTTATTGAGAAAATACAACTCCCCTACCCACCTTGAACGACCCAGAAATTGCACAATCCCTGGCTGAAGTCCCGATCCAGTATGTCGCCAAATTTCAGGACATCCTTCAACGGTTCCAAACGATCGTCAACGTCACTGGAATACCCACTCAACCCCATTCAGCTAAAATTTTATTAAATACCACCAAGATATAAACGATAGAAGAACAATTTTTGAAATTCATTATACAAAAAATTTAAAAAAACAAATTACCTTATAATTTTAAATTAAAAAATCACGTTGGTCATTTAAAATATAAAGTTGAAAAGGAATTCAACTAGTCTGTAATTAAAATTGACGTTTACACGTCGTCTGTGAGGTGAGGGCAGTAACTGGCCATCATTAGACCACAGAAGGGTATTTATATTAGGAAGCTTGTACTTTCAGGTATTAATTTCTTCTCAATTTCTTTTCAATTTCTTATGACGTACAAAAATAAATTACGAAAGATGGAATTATGTTTATAAATTGAGAATTACTGGATTGTACATGTGATTCCAATTATACATATCCTCTTCCTTGTTAATATCATTATTATTACTTTTAATATATATCATTTCGGAAATTAAACGTTTCTTCCAGTTGGACTAAAAATCAAGTATTTTGGTATTTGCCCAATCAAATTCATGGTTGTGTGTGCTACGATGTACATTATTAACAAATTCTTTTTTTTTGTTGTATTTAAGTTATGCGCGTTTTTAACATTCTTTTATTTTCACCCACATAAGAGGCAGGACAGTTTTTACAAGGAATTTTGTAAACAACGTTGGTTCGTTCCATTTTTTTGTCCTATCTTTACTTAGTTTGATTACAGATGACAAGGAAAGTTTTATCGAAGGAATTGTAGCTATCTTGAATTTTTTGAGAAAGTGGGAAGTTTTATCAAAGAATTTTTTTATGAATGGTAAACTGTCTTTTTGTTGACGGGCCAATAATTGTTTACGCGCAGAATTATTTTGGTTAGGACTATATTTCAATTTTAATTTACGAATTTTAATTTGTTTTTTAATAAAACTTATTGGGTAATCATTACACCGGCACACAAAAAAACACTTTGCTGTTCTACAGATGCGACACATATATTCCCATGTATTTTGACCCGCTGAGCATGAATCTGTGGTCCGTTTGACCCCAGTACATCTGGGTCAAGGGCATTTGAAGGTCAAATGGACAGAAAAGTCATTTATGTAAAGATAACTACTATAATTTATGTTTTTGGGTCGCAGAATCGCTAAGTCTGAATCCGAGGCCCGCTTGACCCCAGGATGCCAAGGTCAAGGTGAGATCAAGGTCATATCAAAGTTAGATCGGAAGAAAAATGTATTAACGATCCAAAATTTGACGGCATCGTGACGGACGAAGTTATTGTGTAAACCAGAAACTTGCTGTTTTTGGAATTCAAACCTAATTTATCGTTGGATCAAAAGTAGCATTCACGATCGTGATTTTGAGGTTCATGCCAGATCATAGGTGAAGACGAACTCAGAAGGGTCATCTTTACATGTTGGCAAAGAAGCTCACTGGCGCGAAGAGGATTCATGCAGAGGTTTCATAACATATTTAAGAGATCAGGTATCCTTTTTGCGCAAAAACGGATATTAACCTCTTTATCGGCAAGAAGAAGAGCAACATCCTTCAGCGAACATACCACCCGCTCCAGCAAGAGCACTTTTGCAGATATCCGATAATGCCAACATGAGAAGTAGGAGATCTATCCAACAAAAAGTCTTTCTTAGGATGGACAAATTATCTGAAGCTTATACTGCTCTCCCCGATTTGCTCCCCGAAGATGTTAATCTCTGGAATCTGAACTCCGTAGTTCACGAGAAGGCGGTCTCCCTGCTAAGCGACAATAGAAGTAACGATACATCAGTACGCCTGAGAAAGACTCGCGAGCATATTGCACAGCTTCAGTTTAAAATTGAAACGGGAAACAGCGTGCATCCAATATTCAGTGCGTGATTAGCTGCATAAAATCAAATAAAAAATTCACTCCAAAAGTTATGGCACTTCCCCGAAACTTAAGAAAAGCAAATCACACGCTGAACAAGTGTGAATTGTTGACTATTAAGCAGCACTGGACGCAAAAAATAAAATATTTTTCAACAGAGGTACATCAAAAAATAGTGAGATGCATAAAAGAGCGTATGCTCTTGTGGCGGACAAGATGTGTCATAACATCTGAAAAAATACAAGTGACTACCAGCTGTATCACATATAAGAGGGGGGGTCATCCAAGAAGAATCTCTAAGTCCGATACTTTTCTACATCTCCCTCTTGCCTCTATCTATTGTGCTCTGAGGCAAAAGCTCTGGACACCTATGTGGCCCGCCGAACAGAAGAGAATATAACGTGAACCACCTTTTATACACGGACGACCTTAAATGCTTTTCTTCCACGAAAGAGGACCTTAACATCCTTGTGGAGGCGGTGAATAGGTACTCTAAAGCGACTAGCATGATCTTCGGAATGGACAAGTGTGCCGGCGTCTAGCTACACTAAGGAAGACCAGAAACTACATCATCGCATGACCATCAGGATGTTCAACTCATAGGCGGAAATACCATTCAACATCTTTGTAATGGAGAAACATATACATATCGTCGAATACCGCAAGCGGAAACCCAAAATGTGAGTGTGTTAAAAACGGCCCTTGAAAAAAGGTATCGCCAAATTCTTAGAAAAATTTGGGCTTCTGAATTATCTGGAAAGAATAAGATGCAGGCGGTCAATATGCTGGCCGTTCCTATACTGCTCTACACGTTTGGTGCAGTAAACTGGAACGTCCATGAGTTGAAGCAAGTTGACTGAAGCACACGCAAGATGATGAAAATCCGTCGAAGTCATAATCTTAGATCTTCCGTACCTCGAATATACCTCCCTCGAGATAAAAGGGGCAGAAACTTGCTAAGCTTGGAGTGTCTTCATCGAAGAACGGTTCTGGCTACAGCCTGCTCAGTTCTGAATAGTGCAGATTCTCTGATGCGACTCGTACATCAACATGAAGTCGATAGTGCTTCGGCGTTTCTATACCGTGCCACAAATGGGGCCACAGAGGAGCTTGGCCTCCCATTTGATTCCAGTGACAGTACACATGGCCTAGCATCACTACCTTCGTTGCTCAAAATCGTGTACAGGAAGCAGAACATACGCTGCTACTAAGAGAACATGCTGACAAGCCCCTTCATGGTAAATTTTACGGCATCATACGTAGAGAAGAGCTCTCGTTGGGTCTGTCCAACATGTTTCTCAAGTCTGCTGGATTGAGATCAGAGACTGAGGGATTTCGTTTTGCCTGTCAAGACGGCGTTATAGAAACGTTAGTTTACTGCGAGCGCATAATGAATATACCTGTAGGCGATACCAACTGCCAAGCGTTCAAGCAAGAGCCAGAAACACTGGGAGATGTTCTCAGTGGATGCTCAATGTAAGCACGTCACAGGTACATAGCGAGACACAATGCGGCTCTTAACCCGGCGTCATGGGGGTTGGGTCTGTGAGACCCGGCACATTTTATCTTGCTTGAAGTTTGGTTACTGTGCGTGCGACGTTGCCGTTCTTCTCAGTAGCTGGAGCTGCAGGTTACTTTTTTTTTATTTTGGTGTAGCCTGGATTGAATTTAGAAATATTGAAAATAAACCATTTAAAAATTACCCTTCATATGGAAAATTTTTATTCGTAAAATTAATTTTAAAAATTTTTATTTTTGTATGCGTTCGGGGCAGAAATTTTGACTCCATTACAGATACACGTCTGCTCCGATCGCATACTTAAGTAACAATGTTTTCTATGAATTTTTCAAATTAAAAATTCCATGTAATGGGTATGGGGGTTGGGTCTGTGAGACCCGGCAAATTTTTCTGTCAGACCCGGCACATTTTATTTTGCTTGAAGTTCGGTTACTATGCGTGCGACGTTGCTGTCCTTCTCAGTAGCTGGAGCTGCATATCACCTTTTTTATTAATGAAGTACTGGTATAATTTATATCTAATAACCGGGTCTATATGACCCACTCCTACGTCCGTGCAACACTTTTCCACCCCGGTGACGTCGAGTTAAAGTGTTATATTACCATCTTAGGCACTTCTATGGTGTTGATCTATTGCCCTTCTTGCCATAAGCCCAGGGGGAACTTGAGTCCATTGTAAAGATTGATCAGTGTAAGATCTACTGGAATTTCTCATTCTCCACCACTTAGCATATAAGAGCTATGAAGCCTGATGTTGTCCTACAAGATATAAAGACCAAGACCACTAACGTGATTGAATTCTCGACACCAGCTGATGGTAATATCACGGCGAAGTAGGAAAAAAATGGGCAAAATATCAAGTACTACTTTTCAAGCTGAGCAAGCTGTACCAAGGCTACAAAGGCCATCGTATAGTTCTCATAATCGGCTATCTTGGAGATATAAAAACTTCCTTTTCTTAGCCAACTCAAAAAGATTCCAGCTTGCCAGCGTCAGGATCATTCCATCGCGAACCGGATGCAAAAGGCTGTTCTTCTGGGATGACTTTATCTGGTCTCTCAATACTGTTCCTCATAACATTCTACAAAGATTGGTAGCTCTAGAAAAGTATCCAGATGTAAAACCTTCATCTCCCACTATCCCGTCTTCCGCGGGAGGTCATCCGCGGCTAGAGACCTGACTCCGAGGAACAGTGTTGCAAAATGTTGTCTCGCGTAAATTTCCCGCTCTCGCTTACCTTCTAGGAAAGGAAAAGCAAAAGTGGATGACGTACACGTTCCAGTTGCGTCGAGATTGGTTGCTCTAAGGAACCATATTTATGAGACGACCATCCGTTAGAAATCGCGAAAATTCAAGAGTACTCGTTTCCGCACCACCCATGATGTAAGGTAAATAGCGCGTTTTTTTCTTATGGTTTCCCCATAACGTCTAATTCATATGGATGGATAAATGGATGGTTTGACGAATGTATAGATAGTTTGTGAATGGTAGCTTCGATTTCTTCCTCTCCTCCCTCTTCCTCGTAATCGTTTGACCTCTCGGCAACCTTTGAGCAGTCCTGCCAGTTGCAATTCATTCAAATGATGGAACATTTCAGCCCTGCCTTGCTGCAACCACATGATCAGCCGCATCTTTATTTGCATTTGCAGGAGAGGAATTTGAGAAGAACCTCTAGTGCAGGATCTTGTACAGTTGTGACTTGATCGGCGACAAAAAGAAAATTCAATCTTGCTTGTCTTTCACCTACAACCGCAGTAGCACGACAGCACTCATTCCGAACTTATCATCAGATTCAAACTTGGTGTGGTGTTCTGAAGAATCCGAAACAATAAGGGTGGAAGAGAAGCTCTACTGGCCTTACTGTAGTCACAACGAAACAAGATTCTGCTCCTGAGGCTCTTCTCAAATTACTCTCCTGTAGCTGCAAAAACAGATGCGACTTTTATGTGGTTGCAGGAAAGCAGAGCTGAAATATCACATTATTTTCATGAATTGCAACTGGCAAGACTGCGCGAAGGTTGCCGCGATATTGAGAGCCTTCAAGGACGAGGAAGGAGAGGAAGAAATCAAAGCTATCATTCGCAAACTGTCGCTAACTGAGGACCCAGGTGAAAAAGTTATATGCAAGACAATGATATCTTTTATTTGTTTTAAAAAATTTTCTGCATGAAACAAATGGAAAATATCAGTGTCTTGTCTACTATATATAAACTATATATAACTTTCTCACCTGGGGAAGAAGAGGATTCAGGCGAAGAAGAACATTCCGGCGAAGAAGGAAAAACACGAGAAAGGGATGAAACAATAGAAGTATAACCTAGTCTATCGAGAATTTCAAAACGAAGAGAAGATATCAGGTCACAAATATCAAAATAATAGTATAATAATGGTGAAATCATGGCCGACGGCCATGGTTTTTCAGGTCGTCCTTGCGAACATCGAATTGCACGTGAAGACGTATGTGACCCTACGAGTGATGTACGATATTTTATTAGAGATAAGTATGTTATGAGACTATAGCGCTCCCTGAAAAGTGAGCGTTAGATAGACCTTTACTGAAATGGTGGAAGAACGTCCTATGAAGTGAATGTTTTTTGATAGTGATGATGATCACTGTTTGAACATTTTTCTGTTTTTCTTTGTTTTCTACATGTGTCAAATTTCTCGAAGGCCAGCTCATATTTATCCTTTGATTTTTCGGGTAGTAAATCTTGTTGTGCTTCTGTCACTTCTTGATTTATGTGCAGTGATGAGATGTTGGTTGTTTTGTTCAGGATTTTCAGTGCATGAAGATTTACAATTATAGCACTTCGCGACGTAATTGCATGTAATTGAAGATTTCGCGGATTCTATTGTTTTAGATGAAAATATACGAATGACGCGGCAGTCAGATGTTTGGGTTGTGATTTGTAATCTCGTATGGGGTGAAATTTTGAAAGTGCTTCGGTGCTAGGTAGATTTTTGTATATGGAGCAGAATACGTCAAGTGTTCCCACCTAAAATTATTGTTTATTTTGATTCGGTGGAAACTTGACTGAATTATAGTCCTAGTCGTCCTATATGAATTCACTGAACCATAAATTCATTTTTTAACCGGTTGTCAATATACAGGAGCTTGAAGTTTTCGCTTTTTCAGGTGCTTTTTCACCTCGTTAGTGTATTTTATTTTAGGATAATTCGATTGGACTTTTATTATAGTATTTTGAAAAGCTCTTTTCATTTACTTTAAGAGTATCATATCCAATTTTTTTTCATTTTGATTTTTTTTTTTTTTAATCAAAATTAAAATTGATTTTTCCTGAAAGAGCGCTGCTTTTTTTTAACGAAGCTTCTTTCACACTCTTTAACGTCTTGCAGAATAAAAAGTGGGCTGTAAATCTTTTTGTTGTCAAATTGAGATTTTTACGCTTGAGGCTACCCACCTTATCATTATATGATATACATGCGCACAAAAAGTCATCCCAAGATAGTTGAAGGTAAGCTTAAAGGCAAGTTAGACCTAACAGTATTCGTTTCCGGGTGCTTCGTAAGTTGAATGTGGTTCCCTCGAGAGTAAAAAATCTTAATTTGACCATGAAATTATTTACAGCCCACTCTTCCTTCTGCACGATTTAAAAGATTGTAAAAAAAGCTATTTAAAAAAAAGAAAAAAAATGTAAAGTTAGGTTTTTTCAAAAAATCAATTTTAATTTTGATTTACAAATGAAAATAAAAATTAATAGCGGAAAAAGATTGTTATGATAGTGTTGAGGTGAATGATAAGAGCTTTCCGAAACACTATAATATAAGTCCAATCGGATAATTCTAAAAGAAGCCACACTAACGTGAAGGTGAAAAAGCGCACCTGAAAAAGTGAACATTTCAGGCCCCTGTATATTGACAAACGGTTGATAAATGCACCTATGGTTTAGTAAATTAATAAAGGTGTACTAGGACTATTATTCAGCCAAGTTTCAACCCGATCATAAAGAACATAATAATTTTAGATGGGAACACTTGACGTGTTCAGCGAACACACGTATTTTTGGACTTACATACATTATGCATTATTCAGTAGCCATTTGTGGAATGAGTAATCCATCAGTGTGACGACTTTTGGAACTAATAATCTGTCAGTAGCTGACACGGTACGGTAAAGGGCTATCTAACGCTCACTTTTCAATGGGCGTTATAGGCTAATAACATGGTAGTTTTGAATAAATACATAAAAAGATACGTCGAAAAATGTATCCCTCCATCAATAAATTCACTAATCTATCCATCCATCAGTTCGTTCATCAATCCAGCCATCCATCTACGTGAATTAGACTAAATGGGGAAACCACCAGAAAAAAACGCGCCATTTACGTTACCTCATGGGTTTTGTGGAAACGAGCACAATTAACAAGAATAACTATTATTATTATAAAAAAAACGAGAACAATAATAATAATAGTACAATATTATAATAATATTAATATTACACTGCAGTCCCGCTTTATCAGCCGTGTCGGGGGTACCCCCAATGTTCTCGATGACAATCAGGGTCGTACGAACCACTCCTGTTGGAGTTTCGTCCCAAAAATAATATTTTCTTTATATTTTTGCCACTTTGGTTTTATACTATCATCATGAACGAGAAAATGTTTGTTTTCGGAAATCAAACTTTGTCAAAGTACTGAGTTATGAGTATGTACGTACATACACTGTAAAAAAAAGATTTGTGTAAACTGACAAAGTTTCGGAAAATTACATATTGCATCATTGTAAATTTCACACAACTCATTGTGTGATTTTACAAAAGTGTGTGAAATTACAACCTCTAGCGATGTAAATAAAAGGGCCTTAGAACAGCAGTGTAATATGACACACTAGATACAAACAAAATTACATATTCCCTCGTATGAAATTCACGTTTAGAAGGGAAAATTCAGTCGCAGCGTGTGAAAATACCATGAGTCGGTAAAATCTTTTTCCTGAGATTGAAAATTACATCGAGCTTTTTAATTTTAACCTGACAGAAACTGAAACATTTTGGATTTATAATTAATTAAAAATTCAGAATAATTAATCAAATAATATTTGAATATGCAAGTGTCTCTCGTTTTCGTCGTTTATCGATGCGTTCGTCCTCTAATTTTGGAGCATTTTGATTGTTAATACGAGGAAATTGTCAACTATGTGCAACTTTGTTGACGGCTTTTACACAAAAATAGATACAATTCTACCTATACCTATTTTTTCTTTTACATTGGCTGATATTCGAACGAAAAAATTCAACTATTCAAAATGTATATTTCATATTCTGGTTACAGAATATATAAAGTGACCATTTGTCCTGTATTTTGTCGGACAGTCCCGCATTTGAGCCATGTGTCCTGCGACGGTAAAGATCCTGCAAAAAGTCCTGTAAAATGCGATTTTTTGCAAACGTTCCGCAAAAGAGTTTTTTTTCTTCCTCGAGGCCTCTGAGTTTCTCTCTAGGTTTTCGCCCAATCACATTTGAGATTTTAACAGTGCTAGTAACATATATTTGAATAAATGTGTTTCATGCCTCAAGCCTTTCTTAGTGTAAACTAATTGAATCTCCCCCCCCCCTTAATCCTACTGTTAGCGCTCTGCATTTGAGCGTTTCAAATATGGTCACTTCAAGAATATATGAACTGCAAAAAAATACCCATAGTAGCCTATGTATTATAGGTAGTTGGTAACATGTCCAGCCTGCGTGTCTTCAATCTCTATGAAATTGTGCTAAGCTCAATCGTCGAGGGTTCGAATCCTGTTAAAAATAATTTTTATTTACTTCAATTTTTTCACCGAATGAATTTTACTTTTTCGAGTCTAAAATTGCCGATCGAATTGGAAAATCGCAACAGCTGTGATGTCAAAATTCATGACTAGGTGGATTTTGACAGAATTTCGTAAACTTACTCTGACACACATGGGTTCTTTCATTTACATCGTCCAGCGATGCAAAATTCAATCGATTTTTTAACACTGTATGACAGGTACGCCGTTTTATTCGAAGAAAAAAATTCCCGGTTTTTTCTCGATTTGCAAACATTTTTCACCGTCAATGAAATTAAAAAATTTGAACTCTGAAGCTAAACATTTTTCCATTCGATGGAATGAAAAATAAACTACAAATTAAAGCACTCAAAGTGGAACTCTTGAATTTTGAACTTTTTAAATTGAAGTTTAAGTTTTTGATTTCAAGAATGTTGTATTCGAATTATCAATAATTTACACGTATAAAATTGAAGATAAACTACAAAATTAAGAATTTCTAACTTTGAAAAATTATAGAGTTTAAATATTCAGATTAAATTCTAAAAATATAAATCCACGGTATCATTTGCAATGCTGTAAATTGAAGAATCAATCAATAAACTTTAAAATTTTCAAAATTATATTATTTTAAGCAATTTAAAGCTAGAAACATTGAAAATTGCAAAATAAAAATTTTTTGACTGAACATTTCGTAAATTAGAAGTTATATTATTTTAGTTTCAAATAGTTTAAACATCATTGGAAAGCTTCAAAATTTCATATCTTGACAAATCTAGAAGTTGTTTTAAACTTTTTCAAACAAAAGTTTTTTTCAGAACTTCTGAATATTTTAATAAGTGTGAAATGCTGAATGTTTTCCATCAAAAATCTTCAACTTCAAAGGCTTTTGATTTTTAATTGTTGAAGTTTTCAAGACTGTATTATCCACATAGACCACAATATCACTTTTGTTTTGAAGATTTCTTTTTTTATAAATCCACAACTTTCCATCCTATATTTTAAAAGAAATTCGCCAGCTCTCAGATCCTTGTACGTTCCCTCAGCGATACAATAATTTTGTAAAATAGACTGTTTTGAGGCAACTGTTTTCACTTCGTCTAACAGTTTACATTTTTCTGCGAACGATAAGCTCTTCCTCTTACTGCCCTTTGACATTTTTGTAATACCGAAACACTGAAAGCGAATCAGAAGCGATCTAAACCAAATGTCCTGCCACATTTTTACAACTGACTGAAAAGGACTGAAGCAGAAGACGCGATTAACCGCCACGGGTACTGCCTGCTTTTTTCATACACCTCTGCGTTGTTGCGGAGTTGCTCCGCCGATCACGCAGCGCCTTTCTCTCGACCCCTGGCACTACCTTGTCTGATCTATCGGGAACGGATAAAGCTAGACTGTGGTGTAATACTTAAAATTAATAACGAGGAATTTATGCAGTCTTCATAAATACACTACACATAACATGAGACTTATCTCAGAAAATATTTTTTTCACAAAAAAATATTTTAAACAAAAGTTATATCGTATTTTATCCACTCTAATTTCTATAAAAATTTTTGTCTTCTAGATTCAACCAAACAGGATATATTTTAGGACAAACGTATTTTGGGCGCCATTTTTCAAAATGACGGCGAAGTTTATGATGACTGCGTTCACAAACTTAATATGTTTTCCAGGATGTCGAAATGTACTATATTACCAATTTTCATCTCTTCAGCATTTCTTCAAGGAAAAAGTACCTATTACCTCGGCTGTAAGTAAACGTCTAAGCTACATAAGATTGCGGTAATCAAAGGAGTGCGTTATGAAAGTGTTAAGCATGGAATATAATGAAATTTTATGAAAATGAAATCTTGCAATTGGAATTGCAATCCATACTTACCACTTTTATAACGCACTCCTTCGATTACCGCAAACTTATGTAACTTACTTATTTACTTAACTAAAAGTATTAACTATATTTTAAACCTTTCAACCATTTATTTTACTTGACAGCTCGAAAAGCTTTTGTCGGTTGCAAAAGAAAACAAACTTGCATAACCCTATAAACATCCTTTATCTTCCAAAACTCTCTCACTCGCACTTTACCGTGCATGAGAGGTGGACCCGTCCCGCTTGCGCACTTAGTGAAGAATGTTTGCTACTTACAAGCCTGACACTACGGTGGCGTTGCTCCTGTCAGACTTGAAAAAGTTTTTCATGGCAGTTTGGTCTTCTTATTATTCCTTCGTGGATTTACTCTTCATTTTATGATTTTTCCAAATCGTTTGGAACACTTTTCTAGATTTGATAAAGAGTTGCACTCAAGATTTCAAAATATTCATTTAACTGAAAAAGCTTTTAACTTTGAAACTTAATATTTTTTTAATCGTTCCTTAAAATAATTTCAGCGTATGCTGATTCGACGCGAGATTTTATAATCTTTCAAATGATTGACTTACTAAGTCGTAGATTCAGTTTTTGCATAGATAATCATTTTTAAAGTGTAGCATAAATTTCCAACCGGTCAAAGAATTATTTTAAATTATTTGAATAACAATGCACTGAAGAAACAGCGAGTTTTGAAAACTTTCGAGATTCCCAAAAAAGTGTCACTTGGAATGTTCAGCCCAACATTGCGAGACAAAAGACGTCAAAAGTAGAAAGATTATATCAAACATTCAATTCTTAAGAAAATAGACAAATTTCTTTAAATTTTATCGACAAAATTTTAAATAAAAATTAGAGTGATTACGGTATGGTGGACGGGTGAATGAGCCTAGCTAATACGGGTCTTCTGGATCGGTGGGTCGAGGCCCCTCCCGGACCGATTTACAGCTTTGAAATCGGGACAGGAATAGCGACCAAGAAACAGCCCTCCGTTTGTTATGTTGGTCTGCAAGCGGATATTTGAACATTGAGTGTCTCACTCAATGTGACCACCCCCTAAGCCATGGGCGTAGAGTGATCGTGCTCGTGGTACTTTGGCCCATAGGGGTTACGAAGGTGTCCTAACGGCCTCTCGGGGAAAGCGAAGGACCTCCCCGAGTATTTAGTCTTACTCCTGCATGCGGGGATCTGCACGGGCGGACGTTTTATTTCCCAAGCTTCTCGTGGGATCAACATGAATCACACAAAACCGAACCAACAATCGAAGGAAAGAGAAAGGGAGTTGGCGGTGGGGAGGAGGTTTGGGCCTTAAAGGGTCTAACAAAACCCTTTCCTCCTCATCTGTCACTCCGGCAAGCCAAATTCAGGTGGCGGCTGTGCCCCCAGATCCTTCGCTACCTGAGGGATCAACGGTCCCTCTGAGCGAGGCTATGGTAACGGGAGAGGCCAACCAGTCCCTCAACAAAAAGAAAAGTTTCCCTGAAAAGGAGACTGAAGAGGCAAGCTCAGCAGGCTAGCATGGCGGCTGCTGAAGCTGGAACGTTGGTAGCTGCAAGGCCGACATCCAGGACTGAGGCCCAGAAGAGAGGTAGGATTTCAGAGGACACACCACCGGCAGTGGTTAAGACTCTGAAGAGGCACAAGGCGGCCCAGCAGTCGACAAATAGAGAGTCGTCAGGAGCTGGACTGACAGTCGCTCAGAGATTAAACCCCCTGACGATGGTGGTGGCCGATGCCAACTACCCTGACTCAATGCTCACTACGGGACAGTATTAGCTCTTCAGGGAGGCTACCAGGAGGCCGCTCAAAAGAGTGTTCCCAGATCAATGGCCAAGATTCGTGACCTCCTTCTGCAGGGAAGGGGTCTTCAAATTTGTGGCAGCCGACCTAGCGGCGAAAGCTTGGCTACTTGAAGCAGTGGTGGAGACAAAGCCGTGGGAAGGTGCAGCTCTTAAGGTGGGAGGGGTTGATTTGCTCTAGCAGATGGTGAGGGCTACGGCGTGGTTCCCGGGTGAGCTATAAGACCAGTCTGAGGTACTCCAGCGGTTACAGCGATTCAACCCCTCACTTAAGACAGCGTCCTGGCGAATCGTCAAGCACGATGGGCTCAGGAAGAGGACACGGCCAGAGGTACCACACATCTTCTAGTTGTGCAGATTCCTGAGTCCCAGACGAGGGCTCTTGCGGCCCTTAACAGGCCGTTCTATCACTTTGGACCGGTCAGCTTTAGGGTTGCCGGCCAGGGACAGGAGGAGCCTATTGGGACACACGAAGATCAGGAGCAGACCTAAATGACTGCTCCTGGTCTCACCATTACCCAAACTAACTTGCATCACAGCAAAGGTGCCTCTGCAGTTTTTCTGAGAGGCATGGCTACGAGGCACAAAGGTATCTCGCCAATCCAAGAACCTTGGTTAGTTCAAGATACCATGAGGGGATTAGGGAGGGGGCTGGTCTTTTTTGTTACAGGAACCCCAAAGGCTGTCAAACCAAGGGTGTGCATACTGGCGAAGGGAATTAACGCTGTCCCGTTGCTTGAGCTATGTTCGAGAGACCTGACGATAATAGCCACGGATCTCAAAGGAATAGAAAGGCTAGTTCTGGGATCAGCTTATTTACCTTATACCAGCGATACCGACCCGCCAGTGGAGGTATGTACAATGTTGGAATATTGCAAGGTAAGGGGTATTCCTCTACTGCCGGAACGCAATCCTAATTCCCACCACGCTTTGTGGGGCAGCACGGACATCAACTCAAGAGGTAATGACGTACTGGAATACCTAACCACCTCTGATTTCGATATTCTCAGCACGGGGAACACCCCGTCGTTCCGTAACTCGGTCAGGGAGGAAGTCATTGACATCACCGTCTGTATCAGTAGTTTTAGAGATAACATCAAGAGGTGGAGAGTTTCATCTGAACCCACTCTCTTAGATCACTCACAGATAGAGTTCGTTTTGAAATCCATTGTACCCGCTGGCCCCAAATGGGTCAGAAATCCAAGAAGAACAGACGTGGATACCCTGGAGATTGCAACCAAAACTTTCACGGAAGCCATCAAAGCTACTTATGAAAATAACTGTCGAACTAAAAGTGTCCGAAAGGCTGGGGAGACACTGGTGGAATGGAATACTCTAAGAGCTTCGCAGGAAAACCACAGGGAGGTTCAGACGTGCCAGTACTGGCAAAACGAAGGAACTAAGAACCTCATTCACAACGATGAGGGATGAATTCAGGGGTGCAATACATAAGGCAAAGTAAGAGAGCCAGACCCACTTTTGCACAGACTTCGAGAAGGGAGCTCAGGCGGCTAGACTGGATTAGCTGCTTTTTCGAAATCCGGATGCTATTCTCGGCATTCTGAAATTGCACGGTGGGGGTTTCTCAGATTCGGAGAGGGATACCTTGGCTCATCTGATAAAGGCACATTTCCCGGGCTTTTCAAGGTTCGAGGAATTGGGGACGGCTCCTCAGAGGCAACCAAAGTAGCCTGCAGCCCAACTGGACCCGAAATGGCGGCTAGTCAACGAGATTGTCACCCCTGCCAGGGTGAGGTGAGCCCTGAAGTCCTTCAGGCCTTGCAAGTCTCCTGACCCAGATGACATATATCCAGTCCTCTTATAGAGGGCTGGCGAGACCATCATAGGGCCGCTAGTAAGACTTTCTAGGGCTAGTCTGACGTTGGGACATGTCCCGGCGGCCTGCAGGGGTACAAAAGTAGTCTTTATTCTGAAAGCAGGTAGGATCAGTTGTACCTCACCCAAGGATTTCCGTCCCATTAGCCTCACATCTTTACTACTAAAAACAGTGGAAAGACTTATGGATATATATATCCGCGATAAGGTCTTGTCAAGAAGACCACTTCACAAAGAGCAACACGCCTATAGGGCTGGTTACTCGACGAAGACGGCCCTAAGCGGAGCAGTAAACCTTATTGAAGGACAACTGAAGGGGAAAGGCCTCGCGATTGGAACCTTCATGGACATCGAAGGAGCCTTCAACAACACCTCTGGAGAGGTTATCAGGGCGGCCATGATTACACATGGTATGCCTACTGCAGTCGTGAAATGGACAAGCTACATGTTGGCCAACAGGAATCTAACTACGACTAAGGGTGATAACACTTTTCGGGATGTCCGCAGGGAGGATTTTTATCGCCATTGCTATGGTGCCTAGTAGTGGATGACCTGCTTCATCTACTCTCGAGTCGAGGTCACCACGTCATAGTCTGTGCGGACGATATACTAGTTATCGCGCGCGGCCAGCATCTGGATGCGCTCTTCGAAGTAATGCAGCAAGAACTGATGATAGTGGATTCATGATGTAAGAAAACTAGACTATCGGTCAATCCGAGTAAGAGAGAAGCGGTTCTTTTCACCAGAAGGTGTAAGTAGGGAACCACAAGTACACTGAAACTTGGAGGACAATAACTGGTAGTCAAAGAACGAGCTAAATATCTAGGAGTAATTCTGTATATTAAGCTGTTATGGAACGAGCACCTGGAAAACAAGTGCAAAAAGCTTGGAACCGGAGACACTCATGTGGATCTACGCAGCGATCTTCTGACCCAGGCTAACCTATGCGACGGTGGTCTGGTAGAGCAGGGTCGAGCTGTCCACTGTGAAGTCTCGACTGGAAAGTATCAGGGGACTGATTTTGAGAGGCATCACTGGTGCCTCGAAGTCGACAACCACGGTGGCACTAGGGGTAATAATAGGTTCAGAGCCCCTCCATCACACCGTCAAGGCCGTGGCTGCCAAGGCGGCCTGGAGACTGAATTTGGTAAATGACACGAGGATCTCGACAGCAGTGAAGATCCAAGTCGTCATCGCAAGGAGGCCGATCCTAAACATGTCCAGGGACAAAATAGCCACTCGCTACCTCTTCGACAAGAAGTATCGAGTTATCCTATCCACGAAGGAGGACTGGGTTAACGGCGACGCACACCCGCCCAGTGATGGAGACAACTGCTCAGACAGCCAGGCTGCTATATTGGCCTTGAATGGAATAACAACCACGTCGCTATGAGTATGGAAATGCGTTGAGGCACTAAATATGTTAGCGACGGAAAACCGAGTTACTTTGCTATGGATCCCTGAAGACAGCGGTATCAAGAGCAATGAGATTTCCGGATAGGCTAGCCAAACTCACAGACATAAGATAGGGCTTGCGGAAAGTTCCGTCTGTCCTCTGTGCGGAAAGAATAATGAGACAGCTACTCACATACTTTTTCAGTGCCCTGCGATTGCAGGGAAACGTCTAATACTCGCAAGCAGTTACTGCATCAGGGAGTCAGAGATATCAGCCAACAGCGTGGCTGCGGTCTTCTCTCTATGGAGTGTGCTTTGGGGTAACGCTTAGGCTCACAAGGTAATGCAACGGGATTACCGAAGCGTCAGGGGCTGTTGCGGTCTCAACCCAACTAATAATGATAATAATAAACTCTGGGTTGCTGTTTTAAGCTCTCTAGTAGTTTTCAGATTAATACTATCTACAAATTTCGGTTTCTTGTCTTCATTTGAGTCTTTTATTTTAATGAACGGTTTATCCCTAAGATCGAAATTTTCACTTTCCTCATTGTCCTTGACTTTATTATCAGGTTGTTTTTCGCTTGTAACATTTTTTATCCGAAGGGGTAGTGCGTTTGAATGTGCTTCCATGGGATAGCAGGTGAGGGGATTACCTTATAACTACAAAGTTTCTGAGTCATAATTTAGGATCATCCGTAAGGTTTTTAACATATCCGTACCTAAAATACTTATAGATTTTAATTTTGGGACTAATCTGAACATTAGGTAGTTTGTATTCTTGTCGATAACGATTGAGGGTACTACTTGTCCAATTATGTCGACTGCTTTCTCCGCTCGCGACCATTAATTTACGCGAAACGCGTTTGAAAATTTAATAATTGGAATTTTTCATTTTCTCCCATAGTTCCCTGCCTACACAAGAATGGGTGACACCCGTAACTACAAAAATTCGAAATAAGGTATTTTCGAATTTTGTCATCAGATGAAAACGTCTTACCGTTATGTTATCTTTGTCCGAATGTATTGTTGCTGGCGTTTCGGTACTAGGTTGTGATATTTCCGGTTATCATACCAGCCCTTCTAGTTTCCCTGGTTGTAAGCGTAATATGGGAATTATGTGCTAAAATAGCACAGAAAACCACAATGATAACAATTTGAATGATTCGCTCTTTTTTTATCTACGCTCGAGTTTGAATCCTGTTTTTTATCACAGTTTGAACTTATTTTATTTTGTGAGTTCTGGTTTGAATTATCCCTGGCGGACCGGCTAAACGCAAGCGTTACGCCACAGCGTCCCCATAAAGTAACCCTTAAGTAATCTAAAAGTTATCTCGAATTATAATGAATAAAAGAAACAAAATAAATATATAAATTGCTGCAATTATAATTGTACGTTAACATCTACGTTAGAAGGTAATGCCGTGATTGCAATAATTTCTTTTAACGATAGAAATTATAAAAGCATAGTGGCTGTCATTGAAGTCTGCTAAAGGCGACTTTAAGCGCATCTGAGTAGATCTGTGTAGATGCGCTTGAAGTCGCCATGAGGCGTTTTAATGTATAAAATATTTCCCGCTTGAATCATGAAAAGTGCGGGAGAAATAGAATTTATTACCGCCAGGAAATGCGAGGGTTGTACCTCAGGTTTACGAATGATTGGCATAAATTATATCCTGCTAAAATTGTGAAAAGAGTGGTCAAAATGAAATTTAGGTATTGGGTAATAAATCTTCGCGTTCCTTGCTTGCGAAACGACACAGCGATTCACTTATTCAATTAATTTATTTTCGAATACCAACTAGTCTTGACCATCACCACGTTAAATCGAGCTATGACTTTTTTTATTTCTGAGAAAAGAGGTTCAATACGTTCTTTTTTTTGTGATAACTTGTTTCAGCGTGGTGCTTTTTTATACAATTTTAAACTATGAAAGGGTTCATTTTTATAAACTTCTTCGGCCACGAAATGCATCTGGTGAGGTGAATTGGCGGGGATCGACTCTAATCATTTAACCTGACTACACAGATGACTATGGGAGCGTATATGATTCTCTAAATTTTCATATCTGATTTTGTACCGGAGGGCTAATTCCAAAATCAGCAAAATCAGCGAGATCTTTGCGCCTCGACTGATGCCAATCCAGGCGGGAACGCAACCGTGAAACCGCTACACCAGCCAATTGATAAGTAACCCGTAAACATATATATTTTGACTATTTTGAAATACTATAATTTCAAATGGTCGGATAATTTTAATTTTCTTTATCTGGAGTATCGATTTTAAATTTGCAAATCGTCATTAAAAAAGCGATGGAGACTTAATTTTAATTTGCATACATTGTCTCGTTATTTCTATTATAAAGAATTTTCATATGTATCTGTTTTTATTATTGGGTGAAGAAATGCCGTTTATTTTGTGTGTGAGTAAATTTGCGTATTGAGAAATTTGAATGATCTGTACAATCACGCCTTCTTTGTTTTCTGTTTTCGAATCTGATTGAATCTCATTAGGATAGCCTTTCCAAACTCAATTGAATTTTATGACCCCAAATAAATCAAAATCTAATTTATTCGAAGTAAACAAATATAAAAAGTACGTAACGGCTAAGAAAGATCCGTTACAGCCTCTAGCAGAACTTCAATGACAGCCACCATGTTTCTTTGATAGCTAACGCTAAGAAATAACCTTATTGCAATTACGCAATTACCATCTAACGTAAATATTGAAGTATAAGTATAACTGCAATAATTCAGATATTTATTTTGTTTATTCTATTCATTATAACTCAAGATTACTTTAGGGTTAATTCATGGTTACGCTGTAGTGTAACTTTTACGCTGAAGCGTAGCTTTTTTTTTTGTTGTGAATTCGACCATTGGGTTATTTTCAGCTTGGTTTGAGCCTAATCTTGGTCTTTCGTTTTGAAATCTAGGTTGGTGATTTGGTTGAAGTAAAGGTTGAAAAGCAGGTGAGAATCTAGGTCTGAAACTAGGCCTTTCATTTTGTTGATATTCATTTGGAAAAGGTAGGAATGGAAATCCAATATAAATGCAGAAATGAATCTGAAATGGCAAGGCGTGTGGATCAAATAACATGCGAAATTGGATTTCAAAAGTTCAAGCGTGAGAGTTTTAAAGTTGAGTCAAAAGTGAATTTTTGAGTTTTCATTATTGTCCTTTTTTCTTGGCAGGCTAAGGATTTTTTTATAGGAAAAGTTTGCGTGATTGTAAGTTCAGCGTCAGGTATTACTCAGGTAATACCGGATGAGACTTCTATATGTGTCTATCCGGGCTCTATACGTAGAATTATTTCCAACCCGGAAATTTGACTGATCTATCCGGGTTCCATCAGGGAGACCTGACCAATCCTGTATTTTAGTAAAGATCACAGTGACCATCAATCCGGGTCTATCCGGTATTTATCCGAGACGCGGAACCAGAAATTAATGTTGTCTCAGTCGAAACGATCATCTAGCCGGGTCTATCCGAGACTTATGTGGGACACGGAAACAAAAATTCATTTCCTCTAAGTTCAAAGGGAGCACTATCCAAGTCTATCCGGGACCTATCTGGGAGTTTAATGTTGATAAAAGAAATACGTCCTACAGTTTACCTTTATCCGGGTCCATTCGAGACGTATTTGTGACAGGAAAACAAAAATTCATTTCCTCTGAGTTCAAGTGAAGCGTCTATCCAGGTCTATCCGGGACCTGGCTGGAAGTTTACTGTTGAAAAAAAACAAGTCCTACACTTTACTTTTATCCGGGTCTATCTGGGACCTATTCAGGACACGACAACAAAAATTAATTTTCTCGAAGTTCATATGAAGTGTCTATTCGAGCCTTATCTGGGAGTTTACCGTTGAAAAAAGGAAAAAGACCTGCAGTTTATGTTTATCCGGGTATATCCCGGACCCATCTGGGAGTTTACCGTTGAAAAAAATCCCTGCTCAAAATTCCGGATAGGATCCGATAGAACCCGGATAAGGCCCTGATATAAACCGGATAGACGGTTATACGGGTAAATCCGGGCTCTATCTGGTTACTTATTTTATATCTGGAAATCATTCGGGACTATCCGGGTTCTATTGGGGAAAACCTAATTAATAATGTATTTTGACAAAGTCGGCATTATCCTTCTATATGAGTATATCCGGGTACCATCAGGTATCATCAGGTACAAGAAATCAATAAGTGTTAATCTATCTGGTTCTACTCGGGACCTATCTGGGACATGGAACCAGAAAATTTCCTGTAAAGTCAAAAAGTTCGTCTATCCGGGCGTATTTGGGATCTGACTGGTAGTATTTGCACCGACAAATTATAAAGTCCCGCAATGTACGCTTAACCTGGTCTATCATGGATCTATCAGAGACATGGAAACAGAATTTTAATTCCTGTGAAGTCAAAAAGGTTATCTGTCAGGGTCTATGCGAGACCAATCTGGGAATATTTGCATCGATAAAGAGACAAAGTCCGATAAGGTATGTTTTATCGGGACTGTCGGAGAGCTATCCGGGACGTGGAACCAGAAAATGATTTCCTGTAACGCCAAAACGTGCGTTTCTCTGGGCGTATCCGGGATCTAACTGGCAGTATTTGCACCAAGAAATTAGGCAAGTCCCGTAATGTACATTTAACCGGGTCTATCTGGAACCTACCCAAGACATGAAATCAGGATTGGATTTCCTGTGAAGTCAAGAAGGTTATATGTCGGTGTGTATCCAGAATCAATCAGGGTGTATTTGCATCGATAATGAGACCAAGTCTGATAATGTATGTTTCATCGGGTGTATCAGGGACCTATGCAGCATGTGGAACTGAACATTTATTTCCTGTGAAGTCATAAAGGACGTCTGTTCGGGTATATCCAGGACTAATCTGGGAGTATTTACATCGATAAAGAGACCAAGTCCTAGAAAGTATGTTTTGTCGGGTCTATATAGGATCTATCCAGGACGTGAAACCATAACTTTCAGCGGTAATGTCACCCCCTCCCCCCCCCAGTTTCCCTTTTCAGCGGGAGAAAGTCAGCAATTTTTTTTTTTTTTTTGTTATATTCCAATATTATGGGAAAATTTTGGATTTTCGAAAATTTGGATTAATACTTCAGCGTTGGATTGAAAATTGCCAAATTTTCTAGCAATTGAAAAGAAGTGTCTACAGAATAGAACCATATGATACGAAGTTTTCTTTACTCCCCCCCCCTCCCATTCCGCACACACACAACACGTCAAATAGGGTCCAAAAATTCAAAAAACTACATTTTTACGTATTATTGTTGATTTTGAGCACATTCAGCCATCTTTTTAAATACAAATAAATGTTAATGGAAAATTTAAACATGACTTTCTGAACAATTTTCAATTGTTCAAACAAATAAAACTTATCCAAATGATTATTCTGTCCAAAACGTGTACAAAATAATCGTATTTCCTGAATGAAATGTAAGAATTATTCATTCTTTAAAGTAGTATTGTATTTTATTACTCTCCCTTTTACGGGTTTGAGGGCTCCGTTCCCTTTACATATTTTACAATTTCACTTGTACACTATGCCTTATGTTTATCTTAACCTATAATCGCTTCGCCTTCTTATTATTTACAAGTTCTTAAATATTAGCTTAGTAGATTTCCATTTTATGTGTGGATTTCTCTTCTCGATCCGTTACCTTCTCCGATGATAATACAGATTTCTATTAATAGTTCAATTTTATACTGAATTGTTAAATTTTCGAGTCGCAAATACGATTTTTCTACTAAACATTTGAATTTTCAATCTAAAAATGTGAATTTTCAACAAGAAAGTTAATTTTTAACCAGACAGTAGCATTTTTAACCAAAAAATATGAAGATTCTACAGAAAGATATACATTTTTAAACAAAAAAGATGCATGTTCAACAAATTATTTGAATTTTCGATAAAAAAAATATTAGTCTAGAAAGAAATAAAATTACAATCAAGTTGTTGAATTTTCAAGCGAAAACTACTAATTTTCAACATAACAGTTGAATCTTTAACCAAATATTTGAATTTTCTACCAAAAAATACAAATTTTCAACTAAATTAGAACCAACGGATGTGAAGTTAGTAAAAATTTTATTTGATTAATTTTTATTTTATGTTTTTTCTTCGTTTCTAAAATTTTTAAACTAAATAATAGGATTTTTAAAATAAAAAGATCAATATTTAACATAAATGGATTAGTTCAATTTTTGGCTGAGGAGAATTAATTTTCAATATAAAAAACACGAATTTTTTACAAAAAAGTTCAATTTTGTACCAAATTGTGGAAGTTTTAAGCCAAAAAGGCCAATATTCTATAAAACAGTTGCATTTTCTACCCGAGAATATGAATTTTCAACAAAAAAAAACGTTCATTTACATCCAATAAAAACATTTGCTTTCATAAAAAAAAATTATTTATATTTTTGTGATGTTTCAATAAAAAAGGTTTAAATTAAATATATAAACTGTCGGATTTAACCAAAAAAGAAGAATTTTCCACAAAATACTTTAATCCTTAACTGAAACAAATTAATTTTCAACCAAACAGTTGAATATTTAACAAAAAAAATGACTTTCTACCAAAAAGATGAATTCTCAACCAAATAGGTAAATTTTATACTGAATTCTTAAATTTTCGAGTCGCAAATACGATTTTTATACAAATATTTTTATTTTTATATTTTTTTTTTATATTTTTTAATTCTTATACATTTGAATTTTCAATCCAAAAATTTGAATTTTCAAAAAGAAAGGTTATTTTTAACCGAAGAAAATATATTTTTGATCAGACAGTAGCATTTTTAACAAAAACATGTAAATATTTTATTAATTAATTAATTTTAATTAATTTTTTAAATTTTTATACATTTGAATTTTCAATCCAAAAATTTGAATTTTCAAAAAGAAATTTAATTTTTAACCGAAGAAAATATATTTTTAATTAGACAGTAGCATTTTCAACATAAATTTTCAACTGAATAGTTTGAAAAATGGATGTGAGGTTTGTAAACATTTTATTTGATTAATTTTTAGTTTATGTTTTTTCGTTTCTAAAATTTTTAACTAAATAATAGAATTTTTAAACTAAAAAAGATCAGTTTTTAACCAAAAATCGATTATTTAAACTTTGATTCAGGAATATAACCAAAAAAAGACGTAATTTCAACGAAATACGTGAACCTTCAACTAAAACAGATTATTTTTCAATCATACAGTTGCATTTTTTAATGAAAAAATTGATTCTCTGCCAAAAAAGACGAATTTTTAACAAAATACGTCAATCTTTAACCACATAATTGAATTTTCTACCAGAAAAGGCGAATTTTCAACAAAATACGTCAATTTTTAAACAAATAGTTGCATTTTTTTTACCAAGTTGTGGAATTTTGAAGCGAATGCTTTAATTTTCATCTATGAAAATTATTTTCAATAAAAATTAATTGAATTTTCTAGAGAACAGTTGAACTTTTCACCAAATTGTTGAATTTTTAAACCAAACAGATGAATTCTCTACAAAAGAGTTGAATTTTCAATCCGAGAATATGAATTTTCACCAAAATAATTAAATTTTTAGTGAAAAAATTAATTTTTAATAAAAAAAGACGCATTTTCAACAAAGTACTTGAATCGTTAACTGAAACAGTTTAATTTTCAAACGAACAGTTGCATTTTTATCAAAGAAAACTTATTTTCTACAAAAAAAAATGATTTTTCAACCAAATAGTTAAATTTTTGTACTGAATTGTTTGATTTTCAAGCCGCAAATGCGGATTTTTTACAAAACATTTGAATTTTCGATCCAGAAAAGTTAATTTTCAACAAGAAAGTTAATTTTCAACCGAAGCAGATTAATTTTTAACCAGGCAGTAGCATTTTTGAACAAAAAAGATGAAGACTCTACAAAAATATATATATTTTTAAACAAAAAAGATGCATGTTCAACAAAGTATTTGAATTTTCGATACAACAAAATTTATTAGTCAAAAAAGAAAAAAAAAGTTTCAATCAAATTGTTGTATTTTCAAGCCAAAACAACAAATTTTCAATATAACAGTTGAATTTTTGACCAAAAAGTTGAATTTTCTACCAAAAAATACAAATTTTCAACAACTTATGTAAAATTTCAACTGAATAGTTTGAACAATGGATGTGAAGTTCGTAAAAATTTTATCTGATTAATTTTTAGTTTATGTTTTTTTTTCGTTTCTAAAACTTTTAACTAAATAGTAGAATTTTTTAACTGAAAAAGATCAGCCTTTAACTAAAAATCGATTAGTTAAACCTTGATTAGGCAGAATTAATTTTCAATTAAAAAAAAACTAATTTTCTACAAAAGAGTTTAATTCTGTACTAAATAGTTGAATTTTGTACCAAATTCTACCCGACAATATGTATTTTCAACAAAAAAGTTAATTTGCAACCCGTAAAAACATGATGTTTAAACAAAAAAATAAATTATTGATATTTCAACAAAAAACAGGTTTTAATCTAATGTAATAAAGAATTTGACGTTACAAAGTCGAATTTTCAACAAAATACTTGAATCCTCAACTAAAACAAATTATTTTCCAACCAAACAGGTGTATTTTTAATAAAAAACATGATTTTCTACCAAAGAAAGACGAATTTTGACAAAAATACATCAATTTGTAACCAAATAGTTAATCTTTTACTAAATGGTTTAATTTTCGAGCCGTAAATACGAATTTTCTACAAAAAAGTTAAGTTTTCAACCAAATATATGAATTTTTGCCTATAAAGATTAATATTGTACAAAAACAGATGAATTCTCAACAAATTACATAAATTTTTAACCACACAGTTGAATTTTTAAACTAGAAACGATCATTTTCAAACCAAATATGGAATAGTTAAATTTTCAGTGAAAAAAATTAATTTTCATTAAAAAAGAAAACGAATTCTCTACAAAACAGTTGAATTTTCAACCTGAAAAATATTGATTTTCATCATTTTCGAACATATAGTTTGCATTTTTGATCAAAAATTGATATTCTACCAAAAAGACGAATTTTTAACACAATACACATATTTTCTACCAAATAGTTGAATTTTCAACCAAAAAGATTAATTTTCTTCCAGAAAAGTCGAATTTGTAACAAAATACATCCATTTTTAACCAAATAGTTGAATTTTCTACCAGTAAAGACGAATTTTGAACTAATTTCATACATTTTCAACTGAATAGTTTGAACCGTGGATGTGATGTTAGTCCAAATTTTATTTACATAATTTTTATTTTTCCGAATCTAGAAGTTTTTAATTAAATAGTCGAATTATTTAACTAAAAAAGATCAGTTTTTAACCAAAAATCGATTAGTTAAACTTTGCTTGAGGAGAATTAATTTTCAATAAAAAATTTTTTTTACAAAACAGTTTAATTTTGTACCAAATACTTCAATTTTTTTTACCAAAATGTGGAATTTTCAAGCCAAAAAGACCAATTTTCTATAAAACAGTTGAATTTTCTACCCGAGAATATGATTTTTCAACATAAAAGTTAATTTACATCCAGTAAAAACATGAGCTTCCATAAAAAAAATTGGTGATTTATATTTTTGTGATATTTCAATTAAAAAAGGTTTTAATTTAATATATAAACAGTCGGATTAACCTACAAAGACAAATTTCCAACAAAATACTTGAATCCTCAACTGAAAGAAATTAATTTTCAACCAAACAGTTGTATTTTTAACAAAAAAAATGACTTTCTACCAAAAAAGACGAATTTTCAACAAAATACATCAATTTTCAACAAAATAGTTCAATTTTGTACTGAATTGTTAAATTTCCGAGTCACAAATACGATTTTTCTACAAAACATTTGAATTTTCAATTGAAAAATGTGAATTTTCAACAAGAAAGTTAATTTTCAACAGAAGAAAATTAATTTTTTACCGGGCAGTAGCATTTTTAACCAAAAAATATGAAGACTCTACAGAAAGAAACACATTAAAAAAAAAAAATGGATGTTCAAGAAAATAGTTGAATTTTCGATAAAAAAAAATTATTAGTCAAGAAAGAAAGAAAATTCCAATCAAATTGTGGAATTTTCAAGCCAAAACGACAAATTTTCAACATAACAGTTGAAGTTTTAACCAAATAGTTGAATTTTAGTAAAAATTTTATTTCATTAATTTTTAGTTTATGTTTTGTCGTTTCTAAAATTTTTAAACTAAAAAATAGGATTTTTAGAATAAAAAAGATCAATATTTAACAAAAAATGAATTAGTTCAATTTTTGGTTGAGAAGAATTAATTTTCAATATCAAAAACACGAATTTTTTACAAAAAAGTTGGATTTTGAATCAAATAGTTGAATTTGTACCAAATTGTGGAATTTCCAAACCAAAAAAAACAATTTTCTATAAAACAGTTGAATTTTCTACCCGAGCATATGAATTTTCAACAAAAAAGTTAATTTACATCCAGTAAAAACATGAGCTTTCGTAAAAAAAATTTGGATTTATATTCTTGTGATATTTCAATAAAAAAAGGTTATAATTTAATATATAAATAGTCGGATTTAACCAACAAAGACGAATTTTCAACAAAATACTTGAATCCTCAAGTAAAAGAAATTAATTTTCAACTAAACAGGTGTATTTTTGAACAAAAAAATGATTTTTTACCAAAGAAAGACGAATTTTGAACAAAATACATAATTTTCAACAAAATAGTTCAATTTTGTACTGCATTGTTAAATTTCCGAGTCGCAAATACGATTTTTCTACAAAACATTTGAATTTTCAATTCAAAAATGTGAATTTTCAACAAGAAAGTTAATTTTCAACCGACGAAAATTAATTTTTAACAAGACAGTAGCATTTTTTACCAAAAAATTTGAATACTCTACAGAAAGAAATACATTTAAAAAATGGATATTTAACAAAACAGTTTAATTTTCGATAAAAAAAATGAAATTACAATCAAAGTGTTGAATTTTCAAGACAAAACGACAAATTTTCAACGCACCAGTTGAATTTTTAACCAAATAGTTGACTTTTCTACCAAACAATACAAATTTCCAACAAAAAATTCTTATTTACGACTCGAAAATTAAACAATGTAGTAAAAAAATTATCTATTTGGTTACAAATTGATGTATTTTTTTTATTTGTCTTCCTTTGGTAGAAAATCTTTTTTTGTTGTTGAAAATACACCTGTTTGGTTGAAAATTAATTAATTAAAAAATTAATTAATTAATTAGTTGAGGATTCAAGTATTTTGTTAAAAATTCGTCTTTGTTTGTTAAATCAAATTCTTTATTATATTAGATGAAAACCTTTTCTTTTGTTGAAATATTAATTATTACATTTTATGTGTAAAAATCATGTTTTTACAGGTTGTAAAATAACATTTTCGTTTCAAACTATTCAGTTGAAAGTTTATGTAAGTTGTTGGAAATTCACATTTTTTGGTAGAAAATTCAACTGTTATGTTGAAAATTAGTCGGTTTGGCTTGAAAACTCAACAATTTGATTGAAATTTTATTTCTTTTTTGACTAATAAATTTCTTTGGATCGAAAATTCAACTAATTTGTTGAACATGTATCTTTTTTGTTTAAAAATGTATATCTTTCTGTAGGATCTTAATCTTTTTTTATTAAGAATGTTACTGCCTCATTAAAAATTAATCTGCTTCGGTTGAAAATTAACTTTCTTGTTGAAAATTTACATTTTCAGGTTGAAAATTCAAATGTTTTGTAGAAAATTCGTATCTGCGGCTAGAAAATTAAACAATTCAGTACAAAATTTATCTATTTGGTTGAAAATTCATCTTTTTTGGTAGAAAATAATTTTTTTTAATAAAAAAGGAACTATTTGGTACAAAATTAAACTATTTTGCAGATAATTCGTTGTTTACTTGTTGAAAATGAGTGATCTTCAATCAAAATTTAACTAATCCGTTTTAAGTTAAGAATTGATTCTTTTTAGTTTGGAAATTCTACTATTTAGTTAAAAATTTTTAGAAACGGAAAAAATATAAACTAAAAATTAATCAAATAAACTTTGGACTATCAGTACATCCATTATTCAAACTATTCAAACAAAATTGTATGTAATTTGTTAAAAATGCGCATTTTTTGGTAAAAAATTCAATTATTTGGTAAAAAATTATGTAGTTTGTTGAAAATTTGTCTTTTCAGATTGGAAATTCAGCTGTTTTGTACAGAATTCATCTGTTTGGCTTGAAAATTCAACAATTTTGTGAAAAATTCAACTTTTCTCTAAAAAATTCAATTATTTTTAATTGAAAATAATTTTCATAGATGAAAATTTAAGTATTGGCTTCGAAATTCCACAATTTGGCAAAAAAATTCAACTTATTAATTTTTTCGGTTAAAAATGCAACTGTGTGATTGAAAAATAATTTGTTTTAGCTGACGATTCACGTATTTCTTTAAAATTTCGTATTTTTTGGTTATATTCAACTGTTTTTTTTAAATAATCATATTTTTCGGTTTAAATATAAACTATTACATCTTTTTGTGAAAATTCAATTGGTTTGTAGTGAAAAGTTTCATAAATTCACTTATTATTTAATAAAAATATAACTGAAGACAAATATTCATACACAGATTAACTACTGAATATATAAAAATAATATACTCGACGCAGTAAGTTAAAATAAAAAAATTTTCAGTGATAACTTTACCAGAAAATCTAAGAACAGGTAATTTCATTCCTAAAACTTAGTTCAGGTTAGTGCTATTAACATTTTATAAATAATAAATTCCTCAATGTTTTTTTTCGAATTATAATCTTAATAAAAACTTTTTATTTTTGAAAATTATTTTCTTCAATTATTATTTGTGTCCAGTGTTAAGTTTATTATGTTTAAAAATATGCTAAAAGTAAAAAGTTATTTGTTTTCCCTCGAAACTAATATAAAACGCGAAGAATATAAAAAGTTAAAGGTGTCGTGGATATGCCCATATATAGAAAAATTTGAATTACAATACCTTGCAAAATAAGTATATAAAATAATATTAAAAAATGTCAAACCTTTCATTAATTTCCAAAAGTTTAAACGCGCTTCGACATCGATAATTCTCCTTTTTGGCTTTTTCAACATAAGGATCTTTAAGTTGCCTCGTTAACCATAATTGCGAGCTATGTTTTTTTCCTTTTAAATTCGTGGGCCGTTCTTTCAGAAGAGTGCAACAAGTATGCAATCTTTTAATATGCATACTTAAAAAATGTTTATTTTAAAAACACATGATTTTTTCCAAATTCTAACCTAAAAAAGAAAAATACAGGTTATGTTTCCATGGCACCCACAACCACGAACCACAAAGTATAGTGACTGCCAGCCCGAAGGCTATTTGGTGTACACACTCGGCTACTGCGCTTGCGTCAGGACCGCGCGCTGGTTAGCCGCAGTTGGCGCGGAATTCAAAATGGGTATTTGAAAAAATTCTTTAAATTGAAATAAATAATGATGATCAAATCCACACAAACCTATATAAACTGGGTAAATTTCAATATTAGGAAAGAAACAAAATTATAACACGTATATTCTAAGTAACAGCTTCTTTTCATTATATTCCAAGGACTAACTCATAGTTCACAAAAATGTTGTGATAAATACAATTTATATAAATTATTGTGCATTTTATGAGAATTATCTATCTTATTCAAAAGAATTGTTTTTAGTACTCATTTTGAATAGCGCGCCAACTGCGACCAACCAGCGCTCGGCCCTAACGCAAGCGCATTAACTCAGGGTGTCTCAGACGTCACTGATGTTTTTTCACGAAGGTCTGTTTTGAATTAGTCGATTAATTAATTATTAATTTCATACATCGAGTTCGCAATTCAAGCAAGGCATCGCCCACAGGCGCAAGATCAAATAGTCAGAATTTAATTTATTTAGTGACGAGAGCGCTACTGCGGGAAATTGAGGAATTATAGGTATTCGTGCTCCCAATTTGGCTCCTCGACCGCACAGCGCATGCGTCTCACGAGCAGCCTCATTGAATTTCGATCGCGCGCTTATTTGAAATGATTGAATATGCAAATAAATTTTTTTACAATATGAAATAATCATAAAGTACAAAAAAATAATATGAATGATTTAAAATTTACATTGGTAAAAAAAAGTGTTCCGTCCTTTGAATTCAAAATCAATAATTTATTTGTAAAGAGTACAAACCAATAATTGTTTCACCTTGCACTCTAAAAGACTATTTTTTAATCTGAAAATTATTTTTTGATATTTACACAATGATGATTTATTATGAAAAATTGATTCACACACGTAATAGTTTGAAAAAAGCGCGCGATTTACAGCCAATGGGACTACCGATGCAACGCATGCGCAGTGAAGTGTATATTCAAGTATTTCAAGTTCAGTGGGAGAAATCCAAGATGTCTGCATGCCGAGGGCCAAACAATAATATTAACTACATGTGACAAAGCTTTTTTTTTTTAATAACTTGAGAAAAAAAGGGATTTTTCGCAATAACCAAAAAAGATCAATTATAGTACAAGAAAAATAATTTTTTGCAAAAATATATAAATTGTCAACCACATAGTTTAATTTTCAACTAAAAAGGGAAAATTTTCAAGTGACAGAATAACGAATTTTCAACAAAATTGTTCAGTTTTCATATATAGAAATGAATTTTCAGCTAAAAAAATGAATTTTGAACCAAAAATGACTTTTCAACTAAAAAGATAAATTTTTTACCAAAAATGGAACAGTTAAATTTTCAGTGAAAAAAATAATAATTGTTAACTAAACAAAATGGAACTTTCAACAAAATAGTTAAATTGACAATAAAAAAAATGAACTTAAAAAAAAATAATAATACTTTTTCAAAAACGATGAATTTTTAACAAAAGATATGAATATTCAACCACAAAGTTGAATTTTCAACTAAAAAAGGTAAATTTTAAACTAAAAAATGGAATCGTTAAATTTTTAGTATAAAAATAGTTTTCAACCAAAAAAAGGAAGTTTTAACAAAAATATTTAAATTTTCAACTAAAAAAATAAATTTTTCATCAAAAAGATGAATTTCCAAACAAATAATTTTCTACCAAAAAGACGGATTTTCAACCAAAATAAAATTAATTTGCAAAAAAAAAAACGAATGTTAAACAAAATAGTTCAATTTTTAACAAAGAATGGTATAGTTAGAAAATTAATTGAACAAAAGTATTTTCAACAAAACCGGTAAATTTTCAGTTAAAGTAATAATTTTGAACCAAAAAAAGAAGTTTTAATAAAATAGTTTCATTTTTAATGAAAAAAAAATGATTTTTCAACTGAAAAAGATAAATTAAAAAAAAAATGGAATAGTTAAATTTTTATTTTATTATTATTATTATTATTATTTATTATACATTATTTTTTCAATAACTTGTGAAAAAATTATTTTCCATCGCAAGAGTACTTAGATATTATTTTCTGTTTTTCAAACATGGTGTCTACTCAAATCCTTTACTCAAAATTTGCAACCAAAAAAAGTATAGTTACATTTTCATTAAGAAAAATTATTTTTCAACCAAGAAAATACGAATTTTCAACGAACTAGTTCAATTTTCAACTAATAAAACAAATTTTCTACTAAAAAAGATACACTTTTAACCAAAAATGGAATACTTAAATTTTCAAAAAAAAAAACAACGAATTAAAAAAAATTACAATTCACAAAATAAGAAGAATTTTCAAAAAGTACATGAATTTTCAACTAAAGAAGTTAAGTTTTCAACCAAAATTATAACAGTTAAATTTTCAGTTCAAAAAATTAGTTTTCTTAAAAAAAACATCATATATATTGAATAAAGTTACAGTTTGAACTAAGAAAGACAAATTTTCAACCAAAAATGGAATAGTTAAATTTTTAGTTAATTCAATTTCAAAAAAAAAAATTGGCGATTTCTCTCAAAAATGAATTTTTTATCAAAAAGATTAATTTAAAAATTTAAATATCAATTTTCAACCTAAAATAGAATATAGTTACATTTTTAGTGAATTTTTAACTAAAAGTAACGAAACCTCAAAACAAAACATTATTTTTCAAGAAAAGAGTTCAAAATTCAAACAAATAGTTGAATTTTCAACCAAATTTTTTTTTTTTTCTAAACAAGAAGATTAATTTTATACAAAAAAGAAGATTAATTATCAACGAAATACATGAATTTTTAACCTAGTACTTGAATGTTCAACTCAAAAAGATGAATTTTCAACAAAATAGTTACATTTTTAACTGAAAAAAAAACTATCAACCAAAAATGGAGTAGTTAATTTTGAGTTTAAAAAATTAATGTTCATCAAGAAATAAAAGGAATTTTCAACAAAGTAGTTCAATTTTTAACCATAGAGATGAATATATGACAAACCAAAAATATGAACTTTTTTTTATTAAAGAAGTTAAACTTTCAGCCTACTGGTGCAATTTTCTACCGAAATTTTAAAATTTTAAGTCAAGACGAATTTTCTACAAAACAATTGAATTTTTATTAAAAAAGGTTTTTTTCAACAAAAAGTTGCATTTTTAAACTGAAGAAATGAATTTCCAACAAAAAAGTTTATAAACTGAATAGTTGACTTTTATACCAAAGTAGTAGATTTTCTAACCCAAAAAGATAAATTTTCAAACAAAAAGATACATTTTGTTCCAGAAAAGATAAACTTTCACCTGAATACACAAATTTTCAACAAAATGATTGAATTTTCAACTAAAAAAGATCTTTTTACAACAAAAAAAGAAGACTTTTTAACAAAATAATTAAACTTTAAGAAAAATTAATTAATTTTAAACTAAAAAAGATGAATTCTAAAGGAGAAATGTTTACTAGTTTCATGTGAATGATAAATATTATTGCAAAATAAAGAATAAAATAATGAATATTAAAATTTGTACTTTTTTTGCAATATATGAACAAGCAGTGTCAAACATAGGTTCAGAAATTAACGTAACATAAATTTAATATATGTCCCAGCTGAAAATTCTTGTACAGGAACCTCGGAGGATCCTGGACATGTTCCTGCACACGAACCTCTACAGGTAATCTTGACGGTTCCTGTACATGAATTTGGTGAAGTACATGATCCAGCAAAGGAACCTGTATTCAAGCTAACCTTTAAATGATCCTGTAGAGACACCTCAGAGGATCCTGAACATGTTTCTGGACACAAATCTGCACACGAACCTGTACAGGTAATCTTGACTGTTCTTGTACATGAATTTGGCGAAGGAAACTGTACATGATCCTGCAAAGGAACCTGTATGCAAGCCAACTTTTGAATGATCCTGTACAGGAACTTCGGAGGATCCTGAACATGTTGCTGGATGCGAACCTGTACAGGTAATCTTGACGGTTCTTGTACAGGAATTTGGTGAAGGAACGTATACATGATCCAGCAAAGGAACCTGTATGCAAGCTAATCCTTGATTGATCCTGTACAAGTTCCTTCATACCTCGGAGGATCCTGGACATGTTGCTGCACACGAACCTGTACAGATAATCTTGACGGTTCCTGTACAAGTTCCGTCACAGATTAATTTGAGACGCAGGTTCATGTACAGGAACCTTTTGAGAATCCTATACATGAACCTGCATAGGAACTAATCCGTGAAGGTTCTCTTGTGGCTTGGATCTCTCGATAGTTAGTTTGATCTTTAATGGAATAAAAGAAAAGCAACTTTATAGCTGTAAGCAACGTGAGTTTTCGTGACTGCTGTTTGTAAAGGAACCCATGTCTCAGTTTACTTTGCAATGGAACCTGTACAGGAACCTATACTTGATTATTTAAAGATTCCTTCGTTGGCGCAGGTTCCATCGCAGGATTATATACAGTTTATTTTGCCAAATTCCTGCTTATGAGCCGTCAAGATTACCTGTGCATGTTCGTGTGCAGGATCGTTTCCAGAAACATGTCCAGGATCCTCCGAGGTTCCTTCACAGACATTTTCAGCTGGGATGATCAACCGAGCCAAACGTATTAGAGCTTCGAATTATGACACTGAAACGTGAATGGTATTTTTAATTCGATATGGGAAATCTTCATTATTGAGAATCAATAACAACCAGAAAATCGATCTTTGGGCCCTAAGGCTGGTTTCTTTGTTCCACGTCACATATAATAAAGTTTAACAAAAAAACATGGAAATTTTCACGTTTTGGACATAGGTTAGTCGGGTGTGAACCGCTAGTCCTTTCGGAAGAAATATTGCGATATTGATAAACAATGAGTTTATTCATTTATATGACTGAACACACAAGATTTATAGATTAACATATATCTACATGTAAATAATTTGCAAATAAATTAGACCTAAAAGAAAAAGTGGTCTGGCAGTACTTTACACAAATAAAATATAATGAATGAAAATAATTATAATATGACAAAATAATAATAATATATCAAATAAACATAATAAAATAAATGTGGAAATAACGTTATGAACACAGATAACATTCAAAACCTAAACCCAGTAAGAAAATTCAACCACATTGATAAAAAGTCATATTTTTTTATCAAAAGTTCAACTACTTTCTTAAAAATTCATTTTTTTAGTTGAAGTTTCATTTCTATGGTTAAAAATGTTACTATTTTGATAAAAATACGTTTCATGGTTAGTTAAAAATGAATTTTTTAAAGTGGCAATTAAACTATTCCACTTTTTGTTAAAAGTTTATCTTGTCCAGTCAAAAATTTAACTGCTTGGATGAATATTTATCTTTTTTAGTTGAAAGTTCAACTTTTTGGTTGAAAATTCATGAATTTTGATGAAAATTCGTCTTTATTGGTAGAAATTTAATCTTCTTGGTTGAAAATTTATCCTTAATGGTTAAAAATGCAATTGTTTGGTTGAAATATCAACTGTTAAATGCTTCGTTGAGAAGTCAACTTTTTTTGTTGAAAAGTCGATTATTTGACTTATTGTTGAACAACTTTGTAGACTGAACAAATTTTTTTTTTATTAAGGATTGATAATTATAGTTGAAAATTCAACTATTTGCTTTCAAATGAACTTTTATGTTAAAAAATCTACTGTTTTGTGGAAAATTTATCTTTTTGACTTGAAAATTCAACAATTTGGTAGAAAGTTTAACTATTTGGTTAAAAATTTAACATTTTGGTCGAAAATTATTCTTTTTGGTTGAAAATCTAAATTTTTTTTCAAAATTCGTTTCTTTTTGTACACATTTTTTTATCAGAGTTTTATCCAAAAATTTAACTATTCCATTTTTGGTTGAAACTTTATCCTGCATTTGTGTAAGTTAAAAATGTGCGTAAGTTAAAAATAAAATCTATTCAGTTGACGATACAACTATTTGATAGAAAATTCATATATTTCGTTAAAAAATCGTCTTTTTGCTTGTTTGTTGAAAGGTCAACTTTTTCGTGGAGAATTCTACTATCTTGTTAAAAATTTATCCTTCTCGATTGAAAATTATCTTTTTTGTTGAAAATGTATCTTTCTTGGCTGGAAATGAACTTTTTTTGATAAAAGTTTAACTGTCTCTTAAAAAATTTGTCTTGAAAATTCAAATATTTGATTGCATTTTAATTTTTTTTTTAAATTCGATCATTTGTATGCTGACAATTCAACTATTTGTTTAGAAATTCAATTATTTTGTTAAAAATCTAATTATTTTTGAAAAATGTAACTATTCTGTTAAAGTTATCATTTTTCGTCGAAAATTCAACTATGTTGTTAAAAATTCATACTTTTTAATTGAAAATTCATTTCTTTGAGTAAAAAATCTTTTTTGGTTGAAAATTCAACTCTTTTTTTTTAAATACAATATATTTTGGCTTGAAATCTTAGGAATTTAAAGTTTTTCGTATTGAATTCAACATGTTATCCACATTAATTCTATTTAATAATAATTTACAAACATAAAAACCGTTTTTAGCCAACTGCTACGTCACTTTCGGGGAAGGTGGAGGGGGATCAGAAAAAACCAAAATTGGTGACGTAGTTTATGGATGACCCCGAGGTCGTGAGAAATCTTGGAAATCTTTGGCTAAGTGTGGGCAGAGGTGAGGTGGTGTGGAGCATTCCGCCAGACGCTCCTATGCGTGGAACGAACAGCCAAATGAATCCGAAAGCCACCGAGTTTAGCCGTGTCTGTAGAATCCCACTGTAGTTCTGATCGTGAAAATAGTCAGAAGTCTCGGAACTCTCGGCAACCACAACGAAATCTTGGAAGTCTCTTTAATAATGCAATACATATTGCCGTATTCACAGTCTCGAGGCTTCCAGATTTCATAGTGAGTGGGGGGAACTCGAGTGCAGCGTTCCCTCCAATGGCCAGAATACCCATCGGTTGCCGTTTGCCCCTCCGTTCCTTCTCTGCTCTTCTCCCCTACCCTGAGATAGGATATCGCTCTCGATCTGCCAATAAGATCGCCTGATGTGCACCTTAGGGACGCGCCTGACGATATGTTCCAGGATGCACATTGAATAGCGTGCGAAATACCGATGGCTGCACTTGATGTTGTAAAGGTGCACTATATATCCTGTTGTCCCCTTTTGGCACTGATACATATATGCAGTTGGTGGGTGGATAATCGCCTGATGAGGAAAGTGTGCCTGCAGCATGATGTATATATTGTGTTGTATCGTACACTTTAAAGTGTACAGGTTCAGCAGGGTTATGAGGATGAGTTGAATAAAATTCGCGATTTCCTATATTTATCTGAGCATGCCCTGGAGTATGATACCGGGTAGGAGCGTCGTGTTCGTGAGGTGCATACGGCTGGCTGAGATCTCCAAAAAATTTACGCTCCCCTATCATTATAAAAGCGAAATGGAACTTAGGCCGTACTTTGGTATTTGCCAAAAATGAGGGTAGGAAAGTTGGCTCGCGTTCCGTGAAAATTGCGTGACAAACACAACGATCAAGCATTGTTACATCAGTCCGGTTTGCAGGAGGCATGGGTTGTCCATCTGCACCTAATTTGGAAGAAAATATTGACATTTATGAAGTTTTTCTACACTAGCAACTTAAACTTTATACTATTTTGAACAATTACTGATCGAAAAAATGAACTCTATGTATTCATGAAATTAAAAGTGTTTCATTGAAAGTAGTTTTTCGTTATCTTATGCAGAAACGGCGGAGCCTTTTTTTCTAGGTGGGGACAGGGGCATAGATGTATAATATTGAATGGTGCAATTTTTACATAGTATGATAATATTATAGTAGGTAAAACTTGACCATAAATAATGAATAAACAATCAATAATAAATACAGGTATAAAATTCATATTGCTAAATATTTCAAAGATTGCACAAAGATTTCAATGATTATCCAAACATTCCGCAGGTTTCGCAAAGATTTCGAATAGAATAAAATGATCTCAGAAAGATTTGACAAAGATAGCAATAATTTTCTAAAGATGTCAAATATTTCGCGAAGATTTAAAAGATTTTACAAAGATTTCAACTATTTCGCAAAGATTTAAAAGGTTTCTCAAAGATTTCAATGATTTCCCGAAGATTCCAATGATTGTACAAAGATTTCAAACATTTCGCAAAGATTTCGGATAGATTTAAATGATTTGACAAATATTACCCAATATTTCAGAAATATTTCGCTAAGATTTCTAAAGAATTCATAAAGATTTCACAAAGATTTTACAAAGATTTGACAAAGACTTCACAAATATTTCAATGATTCCCCAAAGATTTTAAAGATTGCATAAGGATTTCAAATATTTCGCAAAAATTTTAAAGATTGCACAAAGATTTCAAATATTTTGCAAAGATTTCGGATAGATTTAAAATATTTCACTGAGACTTCTATTATTTCACAAAGATTTAGAATAGATTTCAAGGGTTAAATAAAGATTTTTTAACGATTACACAAAGATTTTGGATAGATTTCAAAGATTTCATAAGTTATTACCGAATATTTCACACATTTTAAAAAAATTCACAAATATTTAAATGATTTCTCAAAGATTTCAAAAATTGTACAGAGATTTCAAAGATTTTGAATATTTTGCAAAGATTCCGGATAGATTTAAAAGATTTTACCAAGACTCCAATTATTTCTTAAAGATTTCACAAAGATTTCAATAATTTAACAAATATTTCAGAAATTACAAATATTTCAGAAATTTGAAATATTTCGCAAAAATTTCTGGCAGATTTCAAAGATTGCAGAAAGATTTCAATGATTCCCCAAATATTTTAAAAATTTCGGATAGATATAAAATATTTCACAAAAGTTTCAAAGTTTCAGTTAGCAAATATGTTTAAAAAATATTTCAAGTTTTTCCAAAGATTTCAGACATATTTCAATGATTTGTTAAAGATTTCAAATATTTAGCAAAGATTTCACAAATCTTTCAATGATTTCCCAAAGATTTCAATAATTTCACAAATATTTCAATAATTTTACAAATATTACCCTATATATTGATAAAATATTGCAAATATTCCCAAAAATGTCACAAAGATTTCGGATAGATTAAAAATCTTTCACAAAGGTTTCAATGATTTCTTAAAAATTTCAATAATTTCACAATTATCACGAAATATATTTCGAAATATTTCATATATATCCACAGATTTCAGAAAGATTTCAATGATTGTTCAACAATTTAAAATATTTCGCAAAGATTTTGGATAGATTTAAAAGATTTCACAAATATTACCGAAAATTTCAAAAAAATTTCGAATATTTCTTAAAGATTCTAAAAAAATTAACTAATATTTCACAAAGATTTGAATAATTTCGTAAAGATTTCAAATATTCCGAAAAGATTTAAGATAGATTTCAAAGACTGAACAAAAATTTTACAAACATTACCGAAAATTTCAAAAATATTTCGAATATTTTTCAAAGATTTTTAAAGAATTCACAAAGATTTCGCAAAGATTTCACAAAGATTTCACAAAGATTTCCCAAAGATTTCAATGATTTTCGAAATATTTAAAAGATTGCACAAAGATTTCAAATATTTTGCCAAGATTTCGGATAGATTTAAAAGATTGCACAAAGACTTCTATTAGTTCATAAAAATTTAAGATAGATTTCAAAGACTGAACAAAAATTTCGCAAACATTACCGAAAATTTCAAAAATATTTAGAATATTTCGCAAAGATTTTTAAAGAATTCACAAAGATTTCACAATGATTTCACAAAGATTTAACAAAGATTTCCCAAATATTTCAAAGATTGCACAAAGATTTCAAATATTTTGCAAAGATTTCGGATAGATTTAAAAGATTGCTCAAAGACTTCTATTAGTTCATAAAGATTTAAGATAGATTTCAAAGACTGAACAAAGATTTCACAAATATTACCGAATATTTCAAAAATATTTCGGATATTTCGCAAAGATTTTTAAAGAATTGAAGAAGATTTCACAAAGATTTCACAAAGATTTCCCAAAGATTTCAAAGATTGAACAAAGATTTCAAATAGTTTGCAAAGATTTCGGATAGATTTAAAAGATTGCACGAAGACTTCTATTAGTTCATGAAGATTTAAGATAGATTTCAAGGACTGAACAAAGATTTCCTAACGATTACACAAGATTTCGGATAGTTTAAAAGATTTCACAAATTATTACCGAATATTTCACACATTTCTGAAGAATTCATAAAGATTTCGCATAGATTTAAATGATTTCCCAAATATTTCAGAGATTTTAAATATTTCGCAAAGATTTCAGATAGATTTCAGAGATCACAAAAAGATTTCAATTATTTCAGAAAAATGTCGGATAGATTTAAAAGTCTTCATAAAGATTTCAATATGTTTACAAATATTGACAAATATTTTAAAAATATTTCAAAGGTTTCCGAAGAATTCACAAAGATTTCACAAAGATTTAAATGATTTCCCAAAGAATTCAAAGATTGTACAAAGATTTCAAATATTTTTCAAAGATTTCGAATAGATTTAAAAGATTCCACAAAGACTTCAATTATTTTTTAAAGATTTCACAAATATCACCGAATATTTCGAAAATATTTGAAATATTTCGCAAAGATTTCAGATAGATTTCAAAGATCACACAAGGATTTCAATGATTTCCGAAAAATCTCGGATAGATTTAAAAGTCTTCATGGAGATTTCAATATGTTTGCAAATATTAACAAATATTTTTAAAATATTTCAAGGGTTCCCGAAGATTTCACGCAGATTTCGAAAAAATATCCAGTAGATTTTAAAGATTGCAGAAAGATTTCCAATGATTCCCCAATTATTTTTAAAATTTCGGATAGATTTAAAAGATTTGACAAAAGTTTCAAAGTTTTAATCACCAAATATATTTAAAAATTATTTTAAATGTTTTTCAAGATTTCAGACAGATTTCAATGATTTGTCAAAGATTTCAAATATTTAGCAAATATTTCGGATAGATTTAAAAGATTTCACAAAGGTTTCAATGATTTCCCAAAGATTTCAATAATTTCAAAAATATTTCAATAATTTCACAAATATGACCCAATATATTTAAAAAATATTTCAAATATTCCCAAAAATTTCAGAAAGATATCAATGATTTTTCAACAATTTCAAATATTTCGAAAATATTTCGGACAGATTTAACAGATTTCACAAAGGTTTAAATGATTTCTTAAAGATTTCAATAATTTCACAAATATTACGAAATATATTTTAAAATATTTCAAATATTTCCCAAGATTTAATTGATGTTTCATATATTTCGCAAAGATTTCGGATAGATTTAAAAGATTGCACAAAAGTTTAAATAATTTCCCAAAGATTTCATTAATTTCACAAATATTTCCAAAGATTTAATTGATGTTTCAAACTTTTCGCAATGATTTCGGATAGATTAAAAAGATTTCACAAAAGTTTCAAATTTTTTCCAAAGATTTTAATACTTTCACAAATATTACCAAATATATTTATAAAATATTTCATATATTTCAGAAAGATTTCAATGAATAAATTTGACATTTTTCAATTTTAATTTGAAATTCTTTTATTCCGTTTATAAGAGATTTTAGATGAAAAATATTACAAGTTTGAGATTCTGGTCTTTAATTATTAATGGTCAGGGATATTGAAAAATTGATCAGGGAAAAATATTCAACTGTTTTTTATTGTTTTTTTTCAATTAAACTATTTCCTCGAAAATTAACTTGTTTAAAAATCATATTTTGGTGTTGAAGAGTCAACTAAAATATTTTTTGGATGAGAATGCAACTTTTTTGTTGGAAATTTGAATTTTTAATTTTAAAATTCCTCTATTGCCCTAGAAACTGGATCTTTCTTAGATAAAAATACAATGGTTTGGTTCAAAATTCAACAATTTTGTTAGAGTTATCGTTTTTGGTTGAAAATTCAACTGTTTTGTTGAAAATTCTTCTTTTTGGGTTGAAAATTCAAGTAACTTCGTATAAAATTTACTTCTTATTTAAAAAATCATATTTTGGTGTTGAAAAGTCAACTGAAATCTTTTTTGGATGAGAATTTTACTGTTTTTTTTTTTAATTTGACATTTTAATTTGGCCATTCATCCATTTGGAAAAAAACTCAACAATTTTGTTAAAAAGTCATCCTTTTTGGTTAAAAAGCCATCCCTTTTGGTTGAAAATTCTTCTTTTTGGGTTGAAAATTTAAGTATCTTCGTAGAAAATTTACTTCTTATTTAAAAAATCATATTTTGGTGTTGAAAAGTCAATTAAAATCTTTTTTGGATGAAAATTGAACTATTTTTTTTTAAATTTGTGTTCATATTTCAAAAATTCATCTATTACTCTAGAAACTGCATCTTTTTTAGATAAAAATGCAACTGTTTGGTTAAAAATTAAACAATTTTGTTGAAAATTTTATCCTTTTCGGTTGAAAATTCAACTGTTTTCTTGAAAGTTCAACTATGTAGTAGAAAATTCACTTGTTTAAAATTCATATTTTGTTGCTGAAAATTCAGTAGAAATTAGAAATCTCTTTTAGGTATAAATTTAATTAGCTTTTTGAAAATTTATCTTTTTGATTTAAAGATTGATCTGTTTTAGGAGATATTTCATCTTTTATGGCTAACAATGCAACTTTTTGGATCTTGTTTACTCTAGATATCAACAAAACACTCGCAGACCTTCACGTGAATTCGAAAGTCATTTAAATGATGCATCGTTTTGGTCGGAAGATGGAGGAGAGGGAACTTCATCTTCAGATGAGCAAACCGATTCTGACGTATAAAACTCTTGAAGAGTACGTAACCTCTAATTAACCATAAGTTCTGATTGATCCTAATCTAATATATCTTTTCTTAGAAACACGTCTCTCCAAGTTTGTTTCGATCATTTTATAGAAATTATTGCTGATAAATCTGATAAAGCAGGACATTTGTACTCTTTTCATGGTCAGAGACGTAATAGAGTAAAAAATAAGCCTTATTTCAAAGGCTAAGTACCTCGAGAAAAATGATGGCTTTAACATATGTTGTAACGCATATATGTGCACAGTTTTTGGCAAAGTACGATCTTGCGCGAGTAATACTAGCAATGTCAAAGCGAGCATTATGTGAACGAAAGTGCGAAAACCCATGTAAAATACGAACATAAAAACGCCTATTTCTCGAAATCAAATCCCTTTCAGGAAAAATCCTTTCAAGGGGTTATGAGACCTAGTTAGATGAATAAAATAAGACACTTTTCAGACCAATCAGTAGATGGCCCAAGAAAAAAAAAAAAAAGTGTGAAAAAATGCAAAATAATTTTCGCGGATGGTTGATACAAAAAACAGCGTACGATACACATGCGCATAGGCAATTGCTACTCATGTGATTGCAGCATGAGCTGGAGGCTCGAGGCACGAGTCAGACGCCCTGAAAAACCGCAAATTGTCAGAATACTTAGTGTTACAATTTCAAATTAGCAAACTTCTGCGTATTATCAGTAAAGCACCTTTTTTATCGACATGCTTTTTCGAAATCGGATTTATTTGAAAAAATAAATCAGAATAAATCAGAATAATTCAAATACCCATTCCTGCCAAAGGATTTTTTTGGCGGTGCTTTTTCAAAGTAAGAAAAATGTCCTTCATTACCCTGAATTAACCACTTTCTTAAAATAATAATATAATACAATGTAACATAAGATGACATTATTATTTCATTATTTCTTATTTCAACTGAGATAAAATTACAAAAAAATATAAGAAAAATAATAATTACAGTAATTATTTTCGTAACAATTTGGCGAAATTTCAATTTTCTCGAGATTCGAGAATTATTTTTAATTACTTTGTTGTCCACTACATTCGGTACTAAATAATGTACAAACCAATTTCTCATTTCTATAAAATATGCTAAATTATTTATTGATTTATCGTCATTTAAAGTTGAAGTATAAGTTTTTCTTCTGAATTTATAACTCGTTTTTAGTCTTTCCTGAAAAAAGTGGAAAATGGCGCTTGTCTCCTTATGCATTTTCACCCTTCACGTTTTATAAGGTACTTCAAACAACTCGGGGTTTAGAACCTTCCAAATAACGTCTGCAAGGATGAATTGTTTAACGTAGTATTTTTACCACATAATCTACACGTATGAATATACGAGGGAATATAATATATAATTGGAGGGTACGGAGAGCTTTTTCCGGATCTTTTTTTTTTTTTAATTGAAAATTGAATGTTTTTTTGCGCCCGAGACCGCAATTTAGAATACAGACGCTTCAGCCAGAGCGCGTTCTAGAATATCGACTCTGCGTCTGCTACGTACGGCTCTTCAAAAAGTTTGAGTTATTACCCAAATTTCTGGATCTGAGATTGTAGAAAAAAATCGTATGCCTCAACACTGCGAAGGGTAAAATGAAGTCGATTAAGTGCTGCCCCTAGGATGGAAACGATAGGTTTTTTCTAGAACTTGTCCGATGCATTGTCGGATTAATGATTATCTCATTCGCCACTGGCTATTCCACATTATGAAGATGTAGTTTGAAGTTGTAGTTTGCATGCAGTTTTGGAAATGTAGTATTGTAGTATAATAATATACTTTTTTTAAAAGCATTTTAGCTCTAAAATTATTGTGTTCTATTATTTTAATACCTGGATGATTTACTTTGCGCTTCATCGAAAAGCAAACAAAAATGTAAGGAAAACAGACGTATGCTCATAAAAATCAATGTTGTTGTGATCTAAATATTTGCGTAAAAAAATACACCATTCTGTTTGTTAAGAAGGCGGTTTTTGTGGCTTACGATGTTGATTAGAGTTGATAACGTTCATCGGTGATAACTCGAGAAAGAAGACAATATCAACAGAAATTTAAATCAATAAAATTAAAATTTAAAATTTATGAAATGTGAGGTTACTTGTAGTTAAGAAAGAATGACAAAATTCACGAAATCACGGAAGCGCGGAAGGTGACGCGAACCGGGCGACCTTTGGGGAGATGCTGCACGGTCTGTAGAACCCGATACGCGACCTCTTCGTGAAGCGAAATCCGGAGCTCCTGAAGGCTCAATATCGCCCCCGCGACCACGACTTAGTAAACGAAGTTACTTTGCACTGCGGCATCAAGACCACGAATTTTATGATGGGTTTACAATCGCGGGAAACCCGAATAATTTAAATGATATTGACGTAAATACATATATAAGGAAATTATAAAAGGATATGTAGTATAAAAAAAATCCCAGGTAGAATCTTCGGTGACTCCGCTGGGAGGACCGCACCAATGGACGTTAAGGTTAAACGACGAGAAAAAACTCCGATAATACGAGAAAAAATAAAGCACTCACTACGTTTCAGATATGGGATGACTTTATTTCCTATTTATAATCACACTCATAATACAACATGTAGTCTTTACGCTGACGACCAGGCTTGGTCAACTATGTGGGAAATAAATGGCCATATTCAGCGCTCTCTGTGATTTGCAAGGGAACTACAGAAGTGTGCATGTGTTGGTGCCTATATATGTATAATATATATGCCCCTTCCTCATTTGTATTGAATAGTAAAATAATCCAAGAAAAAAGGGTGAATGAAGACAAAATGAAGGAATTGAGAAATGCAAAATAAGAAATTAAAGATAATTAGCATTCTATATCCCATTTTACTTTTCTCATTCACTTAATTTTGCCTTTATTTTAATGGAAAAAGATATGCCGCAAGTGCATCATGCAGTGACTGTAAGTGACAACGACAAATGACACGTCAACAATTTGCCGCGCTCGCACTTTTTACACGAGTTTGCCCTATCTGCGATGGGCAGGAGAACTAATGTCACACCCCTCACTGCCTCTCCGACTCCACGCTCTAGTCCTAAAAATTCGCCATTTCCCTCTACACAGTTGACCGAACCTGCCACCTGCTGAAGACCGGCGACCAACTGTCAGAGAGGCAAAATTTCAGCAACCCGTTACTATGCTACTGCTCGTAGGCGGTGTATACTTTCAAGCCTGCACCGCAATTTAAGGAGGTACGGTCACGAAGACACTTTTCTTTCGGATTTATTTAAACTTTGACTATAGGTTCTTTGGAATGTTATCTAAACGTTTGCAATATTTAAAAAATATTGTCCTCTCTTGAGCTGAGATAATTAAGATCAAAGTTGAACTCCTATATACGTAAAGCCTATCCCAAGCATAGGAAAATGTTACGTTTCTGACTCTAACTCGCAAACTATTCTTACCGTTTTTTTAACTAATATATGTTAGAAGGGTGTTCCATAAAGATTTTTGTCCTCTTAGTTTGAGAATGAGAGGTATGCAAAGTTTGAGAATTTTGAATTATTTTAAAAATGAAACAAGCACGTGGTAGATATCCGTCAACGCTGTCGGAGCGCCTAGAGGGTCTAGCGCATGCGCAACATCTTTCAATATTTTATGAGAATCTTTCTTTTTCATGAATTCACCTTTAACTACTAATCGATCTGTCATTTTCAACAAATGTCACGTTTTCATTTGCAATCAAAGTGCACAACTTTTAAATCAGACACCATGGAAAATGTGACGTTGCCGCGTCTACGCTGAGATCGTGAGGAGTTAGTGTGTACTCGCCTGTATACGCAACTTCTCTATGTGTAGTGTACAAGCATAGCCAAAAATTTTCTCTTAGGTCTAACTGGAAATCAATTAGTAAAACATTATACTGGCATAATTATCTAATTTTTTACTTTCTTCGACGTAAATAAGCTACATATTATATACATTTAAGGGTTAATGAAACTTATATCACTCAAACAGTATTATTTCCCGACATAGACTTAGGACTAACTTTTTGCAGATAGTATGCGCGACCATACCTCCTTAAAGTTCAAAACCTACTTCATATAAACAAACCTAAATTATCAATCAATTCAAAGTTATGACGATGTTCTAAAATAATGGCTTATAAATCCACCCGTCCCCGAATAGACCATTGTCTTACTCTTCGAGAATCATTATGAATATAAAATTCAAAGTAAAATTTTGAAGAAGAAGAACAGAGAAAATAATAATAAATAAGTAAATGAATTCCAGTAACAATAGCACCGTAAAAGAAATTAAGTACGTCTTTTACGTGGTGCATTCCTCTGTGATCACGGTAATCCACCGGAATTCTTTGTCTCAAGTTATAACGCCTCCTGGCGTTACAGGGATTGTTCTCATATTGGTCGATTAGAATCTCAGGAAGTGGATCTTTGGCCAATTTGGTTGATCATAACTGAGTCCTATTCGACGGAAGTGCTAGAGATTATGTGTCCTAGGTGCCCGGGGTGTGCATGCCATGCTCTGCAGCTATCATCGGGAATGTCTTGGCTCAAAACGATGTTGTTAGATCAACCAACATCGACTCGATCTTTCACATTTCTGTGGGAGATGCTGTGCATCCTCTTGTCGAGGAGCTGTTGGTGGAAGTTTTTCAATGGTGCTTTCTTCATCCGGGCTTTTAGGAGTGAGTACTAGAGATAGATAATGTTTGATGCATTTCGCCCACCCCTGCTATTGAAGTTGATGCTAAGTGAGATTTAAAGTCACGGAACAGACGACTTATGGTGCATGCTTTTGTTCATGTTCATTACATTTTGTGATCTGAGCTCGTCTTTCGTCCATGGAATCGTTCCAAAAAATTAGAGTTCCACGTTTGTATCTGCACCGGAGAGTATCCTTTATAGATGTCACGTCCTGAATGGGGCTTCGTGGCACGCCCAGGTATGTATCGGTCTCGCCAGCACCAAAGTGTGCTATAGCGCTCCTGTCGATAAGCTCAGGGTCTTCGGGATTTGACAATCCCTAGACCTAGATCTAGTTGCTCTTTATTTTTAGCATAGATCTTGAGATCATCCGTGTAAAATACATAAGTGACCTTATGCTTTTTATATCCGGGTTTACCGTAGAAGTACCCTTCGAAATGGCGAAGTGTGAGAAATAGTGGAAATAATGTGGTGCGAAATAGGAGAGGTCTCATGGTATCACCCTGGAAGACACCTCTCTGAGAGGTGACATTGTTAGTTGTAGCATGATGTTTTTCAGATGAGATAGTAAATCTGGTTTTCCAAAGCGGCATCAATCTCTCTATGCACCTCACGAGGTGTGGATGAACCTTTGGGCTTTTCAAGAGGCAGATGATAACTCTATGGGAGGTTGAATCGAAAGCTTTCCGGTAGTCAATCCAGGCCATCGATACTCAGCGCTGGTGGGATGCTGCGTCTTTACAGACACATCTATCGATGAGCAGGTTCTCCCGATATTCTGCTACGCCTTTCTTTGAGCCACGTTGTTCGTACATCTATCGCCACCCAGGTCTAGTTGCCCGAACAATGCTATCACTAAGTATAGCTGTGAACATCTTACACAGCGTATTAAGACAAGTTATTGGCCTGTAATTCTCAGGGTCAGACACGTTTCCCATCTTCGGGAGAAGCACTGTGCGTCCTTTCATCAACAACTTCAGAATAGGATCTTCCGACTTTAGATATGAAGTTGAAATGCGGTTCATATGCTGTTGTGTTGGATGAAACTTCTTCGACTAGAAGGTCTTGATACCATCTGGCCTCGGAGCGGAATCGTTGTTCATGCCTTTTAATACTTTTTTCACCTCCTCGGTAGTAATAGGTGGGCATTCCTCCTCAGGCATTATGAGGGCACTGCATTGGTCCTTGAAGCTATTTATGCTCTTTTTGTGTATTCATTCAGTGGATGCTGGACTTCTTAGACTTCTCTCCTAAATGCGTTGACCTCCTTTCGTTTGGGCTTTTTCTCTGACCCACATCTCCCTCTACACTAGACTTCTCCTAGAGTCAGATATCATACGTATTCTGTCAACAATATGCTACCTGATGGTCAACAGCTTTGACTTGTTAATTTTGTGATGACGGATCCGCAGTTTGCGCGAAAATTGTTGGACCCTGGCAGTGAAATTCCTGACAGATGTTATGTAGTTAATCACACACTGAATGCGGGACGCGTACTGTCTTACTCAGCCTATCTTTGTGCTAAGTTGATGCATTCGTCTTTTGGTTTTATGATCAGCCATTGGCATTGTCTTACAGTTTGCATCCGCCAAAGTTCTCGCTGCATCATACACACTACAATTGATCGTTCAGAGGTCGGGCTCTTTGGAAAAATCCCTGTGAAGCACTTCATCCAATTCAGCCAGATCTTTAGGCATGAGAGAAACCTGAATGTTGATGTTTCTCCTGGTCCTAAAGCATCGCTCTTCCTCTATTGGATGCTTGCCCGCGGTTGGTCTCAGTGTCGCATATTGTTGACAGAATACGGATACTATCTGGCGCTAGGAGAAGTCTAGAGTGGAGGGAGAGATGGATCAGAGAATATGAACAGTTTTTCTCTAACCCATCTCAAATCTTCCAAGACCCTCTAGTTACTTTCGACGACCCACCCAAACAAGAGGAGGTTGAGGTATTTTGGAGAGAAGTTTATTAAGACCGCCATCCACTGAATGAAGGCACAAAGAACATAAATAGCTTCAAAGAGCTGTGCAGTGCCCTCATAATGCCTGAGGAGGAATGCCCACCTACCACTACCGAGGAGGTGAAAAAAGTATTGAAAGGCATGAAGAACTACTCCTCTGCAGGACCAGATGGTATTTGTACCTTTTCGTGGAGCACGTGTCCTTCAACCCACCAACATCTGGTCCGCATTTTCACCTCTTATCTAAAGTCGGAAGAGCCTATTCCGGAGTGATTGGTGGAAGGACGTACAGTACTCCTACCGAAGATGGGTGACTTAGCTGACCCTAAGAATTACAGGCCAATAACATGTCGGAAAACGTTGTTTAGGTTCTTCGTAGCTATCCTAAATTATAGAATTGTTCGGCATCCTACCAACGCTACCTATCGATGACCTAGATTGACTACCTGAAATCTTTCGAGTCAATCTCTCATAGAATTATCATCTTAAAGCTTAAAGGTTCGTCTACACATCGTGAGCTGCATAGAGACTGATGCTGCTTTGGAATTATAGATTTACTATCTTATCTGTGAAACAAAGAATGACAACTAACAAAATCACCTTTGAGAATGATGTCTTCCAGGGCGAAACCAGTAGCCCTCTCCTCTTTTGCCTCACATTATTGCTTCTACCTCATGTACTTCGCCATTCCGAAGGGTACTTCCGCAGCGAAGCCGGATATCAAAAGCATAAGGTCACTCATGTATTTTACATGGATAATCTCAAGATCTATGATAAAGATAAAGAACAGCTAGATTCAGCTCTAGAGATTGTCAAAGAGTACATTCGGGAGATTGGAATAAAGTTTGGGTTAGCAAAATGCGCCAAGGTTAATTTGAAGCGATGAAAACTTCATAGCGTTTCCGAAGACCTTGATGTCGTCGGCAGAAGCTCTATACGACACCTTGAAGCTGGAAAGGCCTATACATACCTGGACGTACCACAGAGTTGCATTCAGGGCGTGGCATCTATACAGGATACTCTCCGATGCAGATACAAACGTCTTAACCGACGGATTTGCTCTTCCGAACTATTGTCCAGGAACAAAGTATCTGCATCGGGTCACGAAAGTTGATGCACATGAACAAAAGCATGCATGGGGCGAGACCTTCTTCCTAAAATGGCCAGGAAACAGGAAGATGTGGGCAGAGAAGCGTTTCTGTACAAAGCAGCGGAGGCGACTGCTGACATACTTGGACTTTACTTGAATATCAGGGGTGAGAAAAATGCTTCAAACATTATCCATCTTGAGTACTCACTCCTGAAGGCTAGGATCAAGAAAGCACAGGAGAAAAAAATCCGAAAAGCTCCTTGTTAAGAGGATGCACGAAATCTTCCACAGAAGTATGTAGGATCAGTCGATGTGGTATGAGCTAACTTTTTGTTTCCTCAAATCGGCTGGATTGAAGTTGGGCAAGGAGGGTTTCATTTTGGCCTTATGCCAAACTATTATTTATATATATGCTAGAGTATTGAGAAGATGTCTAGTGTGACTGCTTTTAATTAAAAAATTGGTTGGGTTTTTTTTTGCGAAGACACATGAAATTTGTTCCGTTAAATGTGCAAGGGGTTGTTTTGGTGGATTTTTTAATATTATTGTCGGGTTGGGGATTCAACTTAGAGTTTTGTGACGATTTCGGTGTGAATATTATTAATTTTTCATTTTTTGGATATTCTACATGAAGAAACTTTGGATTTGTTTCGTTAAATGTGCAAGGGGGTTTTTGGTGGATTTTTTATTATTACTGTCAGGTTGGGGGTTTTAATTGGCGTTTTTTGAGGATTTCTGGTGTGACGTTTTTTAAAATTAATTTTTTGGATATTCCACGTGAAGAAACTTTGGATTTATTTCGTTAAACGTGCTAGGGGTGCTTTTGAGATGTATTTGAATATTATTGTCGTGTTAGTGTTTGAGCTTACAGTTTTGTACAGATTTCTGGTATGATTGTTATTAATTTTTAATGTTTCGGTTTTTTCTGCGTGATGAAACATTGGAGTTGTTTCAATACATATGCAAGGAGTGGCTTTGCGGGTGTTCGAATATTATGGTCGGGATGAAATTTTAAACTGGGAGTTTTGTAAAGAATTTTAGTGCCGGTCTTTAATTTTTGAGTTTGTTGGGTATTCTACATGTCGACACTTGCAATTTGTGTCGTTCAATGTGCAAGTGGTTGTTTTAAGTGTTTTTTCAATACTATTTGGTGGGTGAAGGTTATAACTTAGAGTTTGTTAAGATGTCTGGTGTGACTGTTTTTAATTGTTTTGGCTGTTCTATATAAAGAAACTTTGTATTTGTTATGTTAAATATGTAAGGGTTTGAGGGATTTTTGAATATTATTGTCGGGTTGGAGTGTTAACTTGGAATTTTGTAAAGATTTTTGATGTGATTGTTTTTCATTTTAAAACTATCTGGGCGTTATACGTAAATATGCTTGGAATTTGTTTCGTTCAATGTGCAAGGGGTTATTTTTGGGAGATTTTAAAATATTATTGGTGGCTTAGAGTTATAACTATAATTTTTTTCATGGTCTTTTCGTTCAGCCGGAAATAAGAGAGGACTTTTAGAATATCTGCCTTATTTTTTTAGACGTTATCATTGTTTTCATGGTTATAATTGTTAGAAGGTATGTTATTACTCCACTTTCCTACTCTTATCTCAGCGCACAATTCACTTTTGTTTACTCTTTGCACGATTTTTTGCAAAACGTAAGTGCCGGTTTTATCATATTTTAATATCTACTTTCAAAACCTGCTGGAAATTCACAAGCCGTTGTCAAGCACGAACCTTTATAAATCACAACATGGTATCACATCACGATAGCCAATCGCATTCAACAGACAACGAAAATCCTAATTCAATCTAGCTACACTAAAAATTGCAGTCTCCAAGTAGACTCGTGAAAATTTCTCAATCTTAAACAAACATGAAAATTTTAGATTTGATATAAATTCGTGAAAATTTCAACTTTCGAACAATTCCATGAAAAATTTCCATTCTTAATGAAATTTGTACAAAATTTCTGATTTCAAATAAATTCGTGAAAAATTTAAATTCCTAACTAAATTCGTAGAAACTCAAACCTTCAAACAATTTTGTTGTTAAATATGCTATTAAACATTTACAACAAAACTTGCTTGTTATTCAGAAAACTCATGCTCGGATTCGAGAGGGAAAAAATGAAAAGACAAACTCTAGCATCTTGACGGCAAGAAATAATATGATAACTTTATTATTACCTTTAACGAGTTACATTGTTTTCAGTACATATTGTCTTAAGACAAGTTCGCGAGATAGAACTTTCACTTTCTATCATTATTACTATACATTAGCTTCGTACGACTTGCGCGATGCTCGTTAATTCGTACACTGACTGATCATTCAAAACGCTACCGAATACACAAACACACATACCGCCCGCTTCGTGTGCAAGTGCATCACAAAAGAGAATAAAAGAAATTAATGCTTGTAGAATAGGCTACCGCCCACTATGACAGTGTTGAAATAATTATAATAAGCATCAAATAAATTTGAGGTTATATTTTCACTAAATTCAGTATTGCCGCTCGCTATTAAAAATTAATTTTGAAATATTATAAATATTAAACAATTTTCAAAAATGCTAGAAATTTCTTATGGTAGATTAGAAGAAAGTGCCCTGGTAAATCGGAAACTATGCTATTCGAGTTTTTTTCCATTTTTTCAAGTCGTGTGAAGAATATTCGCACAAGTCTACATAGGTTTTAGATGAAAGAGGCATTAAGCAAAGTTTAACAATTGGCCGGTCGAATTCTGAAGTGGCTGTAATAATATGAACAGAGCAAACTAAGCCATCTTTACCTGGATAGCATTTAATTACACGACCAAGCTACTATTTGTTCGGACAGTCTGATAATAATAACACATTATTACTTGCCCATTTTCTTAGATGAAAACAAACCTTTTTGAATAGAATAATTACTTGCGCTCTTAATTGTCGAGCTTTGTCTATTTCATTTGTTCCAAAAAGAACGTCATCTAGATGAACATTATTTCCAAGGACTGATTTGGCTGCAGGAAAATTAGAACCTTCATCAGTTGCTAACTGTTTAATCACTCCGTTAGCGATGTAAGGAGCGCAAGCAGTATCGTACGTGATCGTATTTAAGTCCCAAGCCTCAACATTTTGTTCAGAGGAATATCAAACTATACGTTGATATATCCTATCACGAAAATAAATTGCTTGAGGAGAATCGACTTCAGAAAACTCGTAAACACGTTCCATATGACTTAACTCTTCATATTCGGTTAAAAAGCAGAATATTCGGAATAAAAAACTGAATCCTTAAGTAAACGAGCATGTACCCTCTTCAAAACTAACTTTGTTCTATTCAAGGAAGTGCCAATATCTCTTGGAGTGCCATTCTTAAAGCACAATCGTACCATGTACCTTCCTAATGCTAAAAGTTGATAAGTCGAAAGGAAATGCTGCTCATAACTCATCTCATCGGCAGTCAAGAGGGATCTGGATTCAGGTTCCTCCATCTGCCAGAATCTAAGCATGTTGTCATGAAGGACTTCTTCAGTTATGCTTTGATGCGCTGCTACTGGCAAAGACAAGTTGATGTTCGATTTAAGAATTGGCCCAGAGAGGATCCATCCAAATATGGTATCCTGGTCTGTAAGAGAGCCTATCGTACCTTGTTTGAGCCCTGGTAAGAAATAGGACTCAAATATATCCGCTCCTAGAATGATATCTATAGCTTCTGAGCAAAATGGACTAGGGTCTGCTAACGAATGCTCTTTTAATTCCTTTTCATATCCTCCTAATGGTCTTACAGGTGGTGTGTAAGTCGTCAAATTCAATAAATCTAAAGCTGCATAAATACCGGTTCGAGCATACCTATCTTTAGTAAAAGTAATACTTGAGCCAAATTTTTCGCGGCACCTATGATTACGAGGTAATGCTGAGGAGGGAAATTGGGAGTTGGAGAACCGAGATAAAGGTCTAGACACAATAAAACGAGGGCTGTTAAAATTATAACATGGTTTATTCGGCCATTTAGATTTGTGGATTCGACTGGGGTTTCTCCAGGAGTCGAAGAAGTGTTGGTTTAGAGTACGTGGCAACAAGTGCGACGACGATGAGGCGGCGATGCTATCCGACAGGTAGGCGACGATGGCGAGGCGGCCATGCTACCGGACAGGTACGTGATGATGATGAGGCGGCAATGCTACCGGACAGGTAGAGGCGATGATGATCAACGACAGATGGGAACGAGAGGAGATTGTCGCTTGGTCCGATACTTATGACCCGGCACAAGAATACAAAGAAAGTATTCCCGAGGGTTTATTCTAACCCAGACTGAGTAGCTGCTATGCCGCTGCTCGGGACTTTGCTCGGTCCCGCATTATGGTAACAATTATGTACCCCCCCCCCTCCCCGCGGGGGTCTGGGTGTATACCTGGAGTTTTTGTAATGTCTTTGTCTAAGTCTGATATAGTCTAAAGAAAGGCATTTAATTAAAAGTTTGCAAATCTGCTGTTTTTCTCTTAAGGTTTGCCTTAACAATTTTGATTTGATCAATTTTAAATATAGTCACTAATTATGTTTTGGTTTCATAATGAGTAAATGTGCCTCTTTAAGTCGGGAGTTGTAAAGTTCTTGGTAAGTTAAAATTATTTTTTGTTGTCTAAAACGTTATATAGTATCTATATAAATTCAGGTATTAATCCTTCGCGAAATTGATATTGCAGTTTTTTAGAATTGTCCCTAGTTTTTCGCTTTAAGTTCCTGTTCTCTCGTTGTCTTTTTCGCTTCTGATCCACCTTAATGGTTATTTTCTTTCTGAAGCAAATACGAAAAGAAAAACGAAAAACTCGTCCGTGTAGTCGATTGTCAAGGAGATTTCTTGTTTTTAGAGTCGATTGTCCTTTGAGTCTGTTTTTTGTTTGTTTTTGGATTCGATTGTCCCTCGAGTCTGTTTTTATTTGACTTGAGAGTCGATTGACTTTGAGTCTGTTGTTGTTTGAGGTCAATTCTTGTTGTTTTATTTAGTTAATCATTATTATAATTGTAAATCACATTTAAACTATGTAATTTAGTTTATTAAAAAAAAGTCAGAGTCAATTTGTTTCCTGTTATAGAATTTTTAACTGTGTGTTCCACTGTTTGTACTTCCTTACTAAGGTTCAAATTTCCTCTTCTAATTCTTATTATGTTTTCACATTTTCATTTCGTATTAAAGAGAAATGTTACTTCTGTCTTTTCTTAGAAGTCAAAATGCTGTTATCTTCTAAGTTATTTATTAGAGTCGTTTTAAAGTAGTTGTGATCAGAGTATTGTTTACAGTTCTTTTGGAGTTATTTTCCAGATAATTTGTGTAGTTAATGCTATTGATCCGATGCCATTTTTGCCCTTGTTTAAGTCTTAATATTCTTATTTAAACTCGTTTATATTTCTTACGCCTATGTGCCATTATCCTTGATTACGTTTTCTTATTTAAAATCATTTATATCCCATTCTCCAATGCTTTTTCCCCTTAGGTTTTTTAATTCGTAAATCGTTAAGGAAATTTTCTTTTTTATTATGAAAGGACCTTCGTACTTATAATAAAGCTTACCTGCTTTTTTATCTGCCTTATTTGATCATTTTATTACTACCTTAAGCACCCTGTCGCTCATTTTATACTCAAAGGGTCTTATCCTTGTGTTATAATTATTAGTCTGTCTTTCGTTCGCTTTATCTGAGTTTCTCTGGACTTCTTCTTTTATAATTTGTAACCTTCTTAACCTATCTGTCCTGTCAATAATTTATTTGACGTTATTTTCCGCTTTTGATTGACCTTTAGATTTCATTGTCTCCCTTTTTCTGCTCTGTTCAGTTTCAATCAAGGTCTAGGCTAGTGTAGCCACTTCGGTTGGTGCAACGATTAAAAATCAATTGTGCTTCTTTCAGACAATTTGGGTATTTGAGTCCTTTAATTCAAAGTCAGTGTTTCTTCAATTTTCGAATACTTGTTCAGTGATTTCTCGACTCGATCGTCTTCTTGTGTTGTGGGAAGTGACGAGTCGGGTGACGTATTACTTCCGGTCGTGTCGGGATCGATCGTTCGGTGAACGGTCGTGGTCATAGTTTTTTTTTTCTTTTTTTTTTTCTCGTAGCCAAATGTCCAAAACAAACAAAACCTTTTTTTGGGCACAGAAGGAGTGCTTTATTGGATAGGCTAGGTGACTCGTATCCCGGATTAAATCGATACAAGGTATTTAGAAGTGCAGGGTCACGGTGATAAATTGTCTTGTTCATTTTTCGTTGACTTTAACATGACCGAACATGATTCCTTCGCTACCCCACGCCAGTCTGTCATTAATTTAAAACATGTTCATTTGTCCACGCTTTGGAACTCGATTTCGCTATTGTTTTCTATTTTTTTTCTTAAGGATTGTATTGGTTCTAATTTGCGCCCTAAATTTAAGAATGCTGTGGTAAATTGGGTTTACGAGTTTTTGCTAGTATTTATAGCGAACTGCAAATCGTCTATGTGCTCGTCCCAGGTGGAATGATCGTCGTCTAGATACGTTTTAATAATTTGTTTAATTGTCCTATTGTAACGTTCAGTTGGGTTGGCTTGGGGTAATATATTGGTGTTTAGGTATGTCTGATACCGAATTTTTCGGTCAAATCTCTTAAGGGTTTGTTGCCAAATTCCGAGCCATTATCGGTGTGGAGAATCCGCGGTGTTCGCCAACGCGAAATGATACGTCTGTGGAATTCTGATTCTATTGTGTTCCCGTTAGCTTTTTTAATTGGGATAATTTCGACCCATTTTGTGAATAGGTGTGTAAACACAAAAATATATTAATTTTTTTCTCTTTTCCGAATTTGGTAACGGGCCCATGATATCGGCTGATACCATGGTCCATGGTTCTTCTAATACCCTTTTTACCATTAATCCTATCTTACTTTGATTACTTGGCTTTACTCTTTGACAGATTTGGCAGTTTTTTACGTAATTGATCACGTCCGAATATACCCCTGGCCAGAAGTAATGTTCGGAAATTTTCGCGTAAGTTTTCTCAAAGCTTAAATGTCCTGCCTGGGTTTCGTCGTGATTTTCCCGTAACACTTGAGCTCTTAAGTTTTTTAGGTACGACTAATTTCCAGGGGTTTGAGTCTGGTAATAGAGTAGATTTGAGTGAGTCAGTTCTGCAAAAGTAGAGTTGCGAATCTCTGATTCGCTATTTTTCGTGTTCTTCGAGTCTTTTTGTCACGTGTCTGAATTTGGTAGAGTATTAGTCACGGGTTTGTCGGTAACGTCCGCTTTCGGTTTTTCTATACTACAAGCTAACGCAAACGCTATATTTTTTGCTGGTTCTCCTGATCTCGAGAGAGCATCGGGTACTAAATTTGAACTACCTTTACGATATATAACTTCGCTGTCATATTCTAGTAATTATAATGCCCATCTGGCTAATCGGACAGTGTTTTTTTTTAGGTTATGGAGCCACTTTAACGGTAAGTGGTCCGTGATGACTTTAAAGCTGTAACCTTCTAAAAATGGCCCAAATTTTCGTATGGCCCAAACTACCGCTAGGCATTCTTTTTAGGATGCCGAGTACCGAGATTCTGCGCCGTTTAGGCTTCTACTAGCGTAAGCGATTATGTCATTTACACCGTCAGTTGTCGACGAAAGTACGGCTCCTAACCCCGTATTACTCGCGTCGGTTTCGAGTTGGAAGGGTTGAGTAAAATCAAGTGGTCATCAAAATTTTGAGTTACAATTACTACGTCGTCTAGATAACAAAAAACGTGTGGTTTCAGATCTGGAGTAATAATTTAGTTCATAAGTCTCTGGAAAGTGGCTGGAGCATTGGTTAAACCAAATGGCATCCTTTTAAATTGGTACATGCCTTTTCCAGGGACTGTGAATGCTGTTAATGGTTTTGAGTTTTCGTCTAACGGTATTTGTAAATAGGCTAATTTTAAATCGATTTTTGAAATGAATTTTGCTGATCTTAAATTGTCCAGTATTTCTGCCATGACTGGGATTGGGCAGAGGTCTTTTTTAGTAATATTATTAATCTTTCTGAAATCTAAACAGAATCTATAGTCTTTCCCTGTTTTTTTAATCATAACTATAGGGTTAGACCAATCGGAACAGGAGGGTTCTATTATATCCTGTTCTAATAGTTTATCAACTGTTTGGTAAATAACTTCTTTTATTTTTGGGCTCAAGTGGTAATATCGCTGTTTAATGGGATCCAGGCCTTGGACGTCGATTTTATGTTTCGTTAAATGAGTTGGCCTGTGTTCTTTTCCCTGGTGTATTTAAATTTCATTTTCGAGAAGCTTTTCTAATTGAGATTGTTGGCTTTCGTTAAGTTCAACAATACCCTCACAAATTTCTGGGGAACTATTGTTTTGTTCGTCAATTTTTCCTAAACTATCCGAAATATTATGCAATCTTATTGCTTTGTTTTTAAAATTAACCCATTGATTTCTGCTATCAATTTCCGATATCTCATTTGCTTTTGAGATTCCTTTTACAATTTTTCCCGATTAGTAACTTTTCTATTATTCCAAAGATTACTATCTTGATCCTTATACTTTTCCTCCTATATACTATTATAACAAATTTGTCCTAACTTATTTTTTTTATTATTCCTTTTGATTCTTGGTTTGCCTAATATATCTGAGTCTTGTGTGCTTGAGTCGTCCCTAGTGTCCTGGGTGGGGATGCCCTCTAGTGGCTGGAATGTTTTGCTCGTGTGGATGCTCATTAAGCTTGGGATATCCTTCGTAGGAGTTTGGGCATTTTTTCTTTTTTGGGATTGGTGAGGATTGATAGGTAATAGGGGAATTTCACTATCTTTGACAGTTGGGTTATTTTCAAGCTCTCTTGTACTTTTGAGGTTAATGCTACCTCCGAATTTTGGTTTCCTTTCTATATTCCTAATTTCTTTTTTAATCATTGGTTTATCTTTGAAATTTTCCTTTTTAACTTCCTTATTTTCTTTTATTCAATGTCAGGTTTAGTTTTATTCTCATTTATGGGGAGGAGTAGTGAGTTTGGATAAGCTTCCATTGAATAGTAAGTGGGAGGACTCCCTGGTAACCAGTAAGTTTGAGAGTCATAATTTAGGGTCATCCGTAGGGCTTTTAGCATGTCCGTGCCTAAAATGCCTAAAGAATTTAATTTTGGGACTAACCTGAACATAACATGTTTTGTGTGTTTACCGATTCTAATTGGGATTACTACTTCCCCATTTATGTCGACCAAAATTCGAAACAGTTTATTCTCGAATTTTGTCATCCGATGAAAACGTGTTTCTGTTATTTCATCTTTATCCGACCTTTCAGTTTCCCTGGTTGTACGCATAGTATGGGCATTCTCTAGTAAAATTGCCCGCTATGTCACAATGATAACAATTTAAATTATTTGTGTTTTCGTTCGCGTTTGTTTCACTGTCATGTTTTTTGTCAGATTTTGAACTTGTTTTGTCTTGTGAGTCCTTGTTTGTGTTGTTGCCCGATTTTTCATTTTTATTCCCTTAATTTTGTTTGCCGTTATTATTTCCTGAGTTATTTTCTGCTTTTTCTCTTGGGAATTCGATTATTGGGCTATTTTTACTTTTATTTGGGACCAACGTCATTTGATTAAACATTGGTAACATTTTTTAGTAGGGGTTATATGGATATCTGGATCTATTGTTTTCGAATTTGGGTTGGTAATTTGGTTGAAATCTAGGTTGAAATATAGGTCTGAAATTTTGTTGGTATTGATTTGGAAAAGGTAGGAATGGAGATCCATATGGTAAAAATGGGTATCGGTTTTTGTTTTTATTTTTTAGTTTGATTATTTTGACTTTGGTTTTCGTATTGATTATCATTTTTGCCATTATTACTTTCTCTTAAGTCTTTATTATCATCCGAAATATTTTTATCCCCACTACTGTTACTACGTTTTTGTTTTCTTTTATCCTCTATTTTAGGTTCAGTAATTTGTAAAACTTGCCCTCGAATTTTTTATTTGGCTAGCTCAGTTTCCCATTCTTTACCTAAGTCCTTTAATTGTTTAAAAGTTCCAAAATCGTTACTTTTGATGTGCATTTTGTATTCGATGCGAAGGTTTTCGTAAGTTCTACGTAATTCCCATTCTAAATTTTTTCTATGGTAGAGTTTAGTAAAGAGTTTTCTAATTTCTGTTAAGTAAGAGTGGATGTCTTGGTTTCGTTTTTGGTTACAGAATTTTATTTTTTGTTTTATTTCTTCCGAAAATCTTTCGTCGATATCACCGTTTTTAAAATCTTCAAAAAAATAAGATAAGCATCTCCAGGAATTTTCATGTATTTCGCACCAATCTTTTTCATCTTCAATTAATAGTGCGTCCAAATTTTCTAATATGCCGCGGTCGTTTATTCTGTACCCCTTTTAAATCTTTTTAATTCTTCGAAAAAATGCGCGTCTTTATTATTTCGGAATTTGATTGGCCAATTACTCATGATTTGAAACGGCGCCTGTATCGTGCCGAAAGGAAAATGAGTTGCTTGAATTGTTTGGTTATTTGTGTGATTATCGAAATCGTAATCTGATTCTGAGTTATTAGTGTGTATTCGTGATCGTCTCTTCGACCTGTCATTTGCTGTCGAGAGTCTACTTGATTTGTTCTGGTTTAAGTTATTTGTGTCCTCTAATGGTTCCCTGTCATCTGAGTCTTGTAATTTTATATGATTGATTCTGGTTCTACTACGGTTTTCAATATTGTTGTGGGAAAATTGACGGAGTTCTGGTAAATTTTCCTTTAAATTAAATTGTACTGAATGTCTGTTATGAGATGCACTTTTATTTTTCCTGTAACTAGGTTCTATGTTTTCTCTTTCGTTTTCAAAAGAGCTATGAGCTGATGGGTTTAATCTAAGTTTTAAATTATATGCCCTTTCTTCTCTTTCTCTAAAAAATCTTTCCCTTTTTGGTTCATAAATTCATTGAACTCTACGCTTTCTAAAAGTTCGTCTATTTCTAGAATAAACTGTGTATTGTTTTCCAAAAAGGAATCGCGATCAAAAGGTTCGTTGTTGGTTTGGGGACGATTTTCTGACCTATTTCTTACATGATCCCAATAATATGCATTATTAATGGGATAAAAGCTTCTGTTTGGAATTTGAGTTAGGTCATGGAGTGAGAGTTGGTTGTTTTGAGTTGGTTCAGTATATGTTGATTGAGACAGTCTGCCTCTGTCTAAGCTATTGCTTTTAATTAGGGACGTATCAACCTGACGTAGCAACGCTCACTCAGTATTGTGTTATTGTATACTTAGCCTCCGAAAAAACGCGTGCTGATGCAGGCCACAAAAAAACAAGCGCACGAGCTAGCAGCCGACAACGCATTTTATTAATAAAACATTCATTAATAAACGTACTTTCGGCTGGGGATGAAGAAAAATAGTATACGACACACGGCCAGAAATATAGGATGCCCTGGCGTGCGTGATATGAAGGCCTCGGCTTCGCCTCGGCCTTCATATCACACACGCCCGGAAATCTAACTTTCTGGCCTTGGGTCGTAATACACTATTGGAAGGGTGCCTGTATTTTGGGTTGCCGTTAAGACCCCATTTCCAATAGTAGGTCTTGTTGTGACGTTGTGTAAGTTTATGTTTTGGGTTGGAAGTGCAGCGGCACCTTCCAAATCTAGGTTCTCATGATCGCTATCCATGACTGTAGGTTCCGGCATTATAATTTTAATTTCCCCTGATCTCAATTTCATTTATTTTAAAATTGAGATAGAATTTTTACGGAAAGGACACCCTATATATTCATTCGATGTGGGTCTTATATTAAAAATTCCAATTTCGTTCGAGAAATTTCAATTAAAACTTTAATTGGTCATTCTATGGTTAGAGATTACGAACATATGTTTGTTTTCGTCGTAGGACCCTTTGTTTAGGAGATACGACGCGTGACCTTGCGTTTGACTCGCGAGGGTACGTGGACTCATTACTGCGCTTGAACGTTTCGCCAAGTCGGGCGATTGTAATATTCAGCGAAAATAAAAATCCATGCTATTCCTATTTTCAGGTTTCCTTTATCCTTTGGTAATTTCCGTGATTTTTATTGTATTTTTCAACAGCTAAGTTTCTGCTTTCCCCCAAAAAATTATAATTTTTTCGAATTTTTCGTTTTATTTTTTAATCCGCTTCAGCTTCATTGTTTCTAAACTAGAATCTATTTTGATTTTTGTTACCGTTAAGATAAATTGTTTTTTAATTGCCGTTTATGGTGTCCTTTGCGCAATTCGTTTAACCTCTTCATTGGGATACGCAAATACCTGCTGCAATATTCACATATACTAGTACATGGCACAATTTTAAATTCATATTACCTCAAATATCATATAATAGGCATTTTCAAATCATTTAATAAATATATCAGGTCATTGGTACATTTAAATTATTTGCATAAACATATATAGAATCATAGGCACTTATCAATCATTGCATATATATAATTAAAAACTAAGGGTTAACAACCACCGCAGGGTCCTACTGGGAGCAACTGTCATCTAAAAAATGACATCGGCTCCCAGTAGGACCGCGGCTGAGATGATCGATTTGAACCTCTTGTTTCAACCTTCTAGAGATAGTCGCTTTAGCCATCTTCAAGGGCTGTCCTATAGTTGAACCTGCAATATAGTCTGTCTGCACATCTAGATGGCCCAACTGACCTTCCATTTTTCTCTGTATATTTTTAAGTCATGATTATCCACTGTAGATTGCATTATCCACTGTAGGGAGGTTTCCCCTATAAAATTTATTTGACCATAAATACTGTACCGTCTAAGTATATAAAGTCATCATACTATTGACACTATTTGACACTTTTTTGAGCGATGCCACTATTTTAATACTATTTCGAAAAAAACGACGCTAAAGACACTATTTTCTCACAATTTCCCGCTATTTCTTTACTTTTCCCTGAACCAATTTTGTAACTTCTTCTCTAATTGGGTAAAGTAATATTTTCGCCATTTGAACGAATCACAAAATACGGGAAAATTGTCTCAATAACTGATTAGGTTTAAACCAAGTAGTTGAAGTTTCAACGAAAAAAAAATGAATTTTCAACAAAAAATGCAACAGTTTATATTTTAACCAAAAGATTGTTAATTTGAATCAAAAGATTTTTAATTTGAATAAAAAAAAGTTCAATTGAGCCAAAAAGGATGAGTTCAAAACAAAATAGTTGAATCTTCAACCAAAACAAATTAATTTTCAACCAAATAGTTAAATATTTAACCAAAAAGATGAAATTTCTGAAAAACAGTCGAATTTTCAACCAAATAGTTAAATTTTTGACAAAAAGATTAATTTTCAACACAGAATATTAATTTTTTACCAAAAAAGATAAATTCTCAAAAAATACATTAATTTTTAACCAAACGGTTGAATTTTCAAACAAGAAGATTAATTTTCTACTAGAAAAGACGAATATTTAACAAAATAAATCAATTTTTACCAAATAGTCGAATTTTTAAACAAAAAGATTCATTTTCTCCAAGAAAAGACGATTTTTCAACGAATTACATACATTTTTAAACAAATAGTTGAATTTTCAGCCAAGAAGATTAATACCCAAAAAGACGAAATTTCAACAAATTCCATACATTTTTTAACTAAATAGTTTTAACAATGGATGTAATGTTAGTCCAATTTTTATGTGATTAAATTTTAGTTTATATTTTTTTCGTTACTAAAAATTTTGATGTCAATAGTTGAATTTTTAATCTTAAAATAATCAATATTTAACCAAAAATGGAGTCGCTAAATGTTTAATCAATAGAATTAATTTTAAATAAAAAAAAATTATAACTTTCTAAAAAAAAACTTAAATTTTCAATAAAAAAGTTAATTTTCAACCGAAACATAGTAATTTTCACCCAGATAGTGCTTTTTTTTTAACTAAAAAAGGTTAAATTTTTACAGAATAAAGATGAATTAAAGAAAAAAATATTTGTTTGTCAAAAAGAAAAAAATTGCAATAAAATTGTTGAAGTTTCAACGAAAAAAATGAATTTTCAACAAAAAATTTCAACAGTTGATATTTTAACCAAATGATTTTTAATTTGAATCAAAAACAGTTAAATTGAACCAAAAAGGATGAATTCCAAACAAACTAGTTGAATCTTCAACCGAAACAAATTAATTTTCAACCAAATAGTTAAATATTTAACCAGAAAGATGAACTTTCTAAAAAACAGTTGAATTTTCAACCAAATAGTTAAATTTTCGTCAAAAAGATTAATTTTAAACACAGAATATAAATTTTTTACCAAAAAATATAAATTCCAAAAAAATACATACATTTTTAACCAAATAGTTGAATTTTCAAACAAAAAGATTAATTTTCTCCAAGAAAAGACGATTTTTCAACGAAATACATACATTTTTAACCCAGTAGTTGATTTTCAACCAAGAAGATTAATTTTCTACTGAAAAGACGAATTTCGAATAAATTCCATAAATTTTTAAGTAAACAGTTTTAACAATGGATGTGATGTTAGTCCAAATTTTATTTGATTGAATTTTAGTTTATATTTTTTTCGTTACTAAAAATTTTGAACTTAATAGTTGAATTTTTGAACCTTAAATGATCAATATTTAACCAAAAATGGAGTCGTTGAATTTTGATTTTAAAAAATTAATTTTAAATTAAAAACAAAATTATAATTTTCAACAAAACAGTTGAATGTTCAACCAAGCAGTATGACTTTTTAACCAAATTTTTAAATTTTCAATAAATTGATTCAATTTTGAACCAAATTGTTGAATTTTCATGCCAAAGAGACTGTTTTCTACAAAAAATTTAAATTTTTAACTTAAAAATAGGAATTATCAACAAAAAAGTCCATTTTCAACCAATCAGTTGAATTTTCAACAGAATATTTAAATTTTGAGTTCGAAAAATTAAGTTTCAACGACAAAAAAAGCGAATTTTTAACTGAAACTATGAATCTTCAACCAAAAAAATATTTTTTAAGAAAACAGTTCAACTTTCAACCAAGGTCATTGAATCTTGAACCTAAAAAGATGAATTTTTAACGAAAAATGTAATAGTTGATGTTTCAACAAAAAAAGATTTTTATTTCCAATAAAAAGCAGTTGAATTTAATCAACAACAACGAATTTTCAACAACATACTTAATTCCACAACTAAAACAGATTACTTTTCAACGAAAAAGTTGCATTTTTAACCACAAAAATTGATTTCTACCAAAAAAAGACAAATTTGCATCAAAATACGTCAATTTTCAACTGAATAGTTAAATTCTTAACCAAATAATTAAATTTTCTAATAAATTGTTGATTTTTCGAAACAAAAATATGAATTTTTTACAAAACAGTTGAATTTCCAACAAAAAAGTTAAAAGATTCCATAAGATTATAAAGTATTTCTATAGATTTCAACGGATTAAAAAAAATGGAGAGTTTTTCAGGGATTTCAGAGAATTTCAAAGACTCAAGGCTTAATTAATTTCAAGGGGTTTCCAAGGGTTTCAAAGGCCTTTATCAGATTTATATTGGATTTTAGAGAATTTCAAAAATTTCGTTCTTTTTGTAGAAATTTTGAAAGATATAGATTTTAAAATGTTATACGATATTTTGCTCTATTTTAATGCGATGACTAGGAATTTCACCAGATTAAAGTGATTTTATAAATTTCAAAGAATTCTAAAGAGCTTAGGGGATTTTATAGGATTTTAGGGAAGTTAACGAGAGATATCCAAATTTTGAAGGTTTTTCAAAGAACTTTGTGGGATTTCAGAGTTTTTTTAAAAAGATTTGAAAGGGTATCTAGGATATGAATTATATTCAAAAGATTTAACTTGATTCCAGTAGAATTCTAGAAAACCTTAGGGAACACGTTCAATGAAAGTTTAAGGGGTTTCTACGGATTTCAGAGATTTCAGGGCTCCACAGGATTTCAAAAAAAGTTATAAGAATTCACGCAATTTTGTGGGAGATGAATATTATATACCAGATTTCAAAATTAGTTAACTCCTCCATTTAGTATTTTAAAAAATTGCATGACACTATTTTGTTACTACTTTTCAAATTGTATGCTACTATTCACACTATTTCTGATCTCTGAAGTGAGTCCGAGCACTGGAATCTGGAATTAAGATTATTAATTATTCTAATTTAAAAATTAATCAATCTTGATATCTGAAAAAAACTTGTTTTATTTCAAGTTCAAAGTCACGAAAAGTCCAAACATTTAAGGAGAATTACAATCTAACAACTGATATAAGAAATGTGTGCCTTATCAATAAATTCTCTTCACTTGTATCAACTTGCGTAACAAGTAAAAATGGTTTAAATTAATCACGACTTTTTTTTATCTCTGCAAAAAGTTATATTCGACAATGTATGTTTTATGAGCTACTTAAAAAAATTGACTGATTGTGGAAACAATATTGATGTATATTCTGGCTTCAAAACTTTGTTTCGAGTTTTATAAATTTCGTCAGGATGAGTAAAAAATTTCTAAGTATACATATATCATTATTATCAGACTTTTTTTTCAAAGCTATACTTGAGAATTATAGAGAAAGGCAGACGAGTTATTTAAAAGTTACAAGAAGGCACAAGAAATATTTTAAGAAATATTTTAAAAGGTTTAAGATAAAATTCCTTTTCAACATCAATAGATAAGAAGATTCGTTCTTCGTACGACTCGAGAGTTAAACTCATTAATTATTCAATCTTTTTCCAGATCTGCCGGAACTTTTCCTAGCATTAAAAATTATCCGGTTCCGTAGCTCATCAACTTTTCCTCCGAATGCAAATTCAAATGAAAAAATCAAAGCCTTAATTTCCGATTGCATCGAAACTTTTCCAACATTTCAAAGAACTGACTTTTTCTCACGAGTCTTTAACACCCAATGGAAAAGGAATATCCAGTTGATATATACAAATGTAAATAAAACGCCTTTAATCTGACGCTCAATGGATAATTAGCTGTTTAGAGGATTTTCACATTTTTAATGGCTTACTTCTTTCAAGCATCCTTCATATTTTACTAACGAGATTGAGTTTTTCAAGTCTCGGCGTGGTCTGTCCGTAATCTCGCAAACTTATTAAAAATGTAATTGCGAATTTAAAAAATATTTAAAATTTATGCTACTAAGGTTCTTCTTTCATATAAAGGTACATTCCACTAATTTTATTCGTAACCACCGTGTTATGAGCCTGTAACGACACTTGAAATGTGAACGTTAGAAAGCCTGCTGAAATATTATTAGTTCCGAACGCCGCCACACTGGAATAATACTAGATCCACAAGTCGCCACTGAATAACGCACAATGTATTCTCTAATTTTTCTGTAGATACACACACACACAATACTCTAGCTCGGACTGAACCATTATCAAATTTCGCGCCACACGAGATTACCAATTACAGCTAAGCGGATGACTGTCACGTCAGTCGTATGTTTTCACGACCAAAGCTATTATAAACATCACGACTCTCTTTTCAGATGGCCCTACAGTCTCATAAAATGCTGATTTCTAATAAAATATCGTACATCACTCGCAGGGTGATGTACGATATCTTCCGAACATTGATCTGCCCGTAAAGACATGTCTAACCCTACTTGTGATGTAATATACTATTATTATACGCACTGATATAAAAAGTAATTCTGGGGGTCAGGGGGGTCGTAGGTCAAGGAAATTCGGGAAAAGTCAGGGAATTATATCGATCAGGGAAAGTCTGGAAAAAATTTGGCATTTTGATAAAAAATCTTGCGAAATTCAGAGAATTTCTATAAGAGACACCTTTAAATAACTGTCAAGGATAATAAAATAGAAATTATAACATTTTAATTAAAAATTGTTTATTTTGGTATAAAAAATTCTAGATTAAAAATATCACAAGATTAACATTCTGGCCTTTGAATTTTATTTGTCAGGGAAAATAAAAAATTATTCAGGGAAAGGATATGAAATTTTGAAAATGAAGTTTGCGGCCACTCTGATATAATATTCTTGTTAGTAATTTATTTGCTTTGTATTTATATTTCTTCTTTTTGCAGTTCCTTTTTTTAACGATTATATGTTTAATTAAAAATTTGATTGGAACTTCAACAATTTTGATAAAAGGACATCCTTTTTGGTTAAAAATGCAACTATTTTGGTAGAAAATTAACTTTTTGTAGAAATTTCATATTTTGTTTTTGAAAATTTAACTATAATCGTTCTTGCTTGAAAATTCAACTATTTTTTGGAAAATTCGTCTTTTTTGTTTGAATGTTTCATCTGTTTTAATAGAAATTTCATCTTTTTTGGATAAAATGTAACTCTTTAGTTGAAAAGAATTCTTCTTTTCTTGAGGATTCAACTATTTTTTTCAATAAAAATATAAAAATGAAATTAGTCTTTTTTAGTTGAATTCAACTGTTTTATATTTAAAATTAAAATATTTTTTGATCTAACATTAAAATACTTGATTAAAGGTTGAACGAATTTGTTAAAAAATCATTTGTGTTGAAAATTCACCTCTTTGGTTAAAATGTTAACTGTTTTGTTAAAAATTTATTTTTAAAATTAAAAATTCATATGCTTGAGTAAAAGTTGAACTACTTTGTTCAATTTTTTTTTTTACTGGAAAATTAATTTTTCCATTTTTGGTGAAAATTTGATCCTTTTTTCTTAAAAATTCAACTGTTTTCTTGAAAATTCATGTATTTTGTTGAAAATTCTTATTTTTTATTTTTCATTCTTATTCTTATTTTTTATTCTTATTATTTTTCATTTAATCTTTTTTTGTTGAAATATCAACTATTACATTTTGTTTCAAAATGTAACTTTTTGGTCAAAACATCAACTAATTCTTAAATAATTTAATTATTTTGTTGAAAATTTACCTCTTTGGTTGAAAATTGAATTATTTTGTTAAAAATTCGCTTTTTTGTTTGTTGAGATATCAACTTTTTGTTATGTTTTTTTGTTGTTCTTTGTTTGTTGAGATATCAACAATGTTTTGTTAAGGATTTATCTTTTTATGTGGAAAATTCGACTATTTGGTTAAAAGTTCAAGTAAATTGTTAAAAATTTAATTATTTTATGGAAAATTCAAGTATTTTGTTAAAAAGTCATCCGTTTTAGTCGATATTTCAATAGTTTTCTTGAACATTCGTCTATTTGAGCAGAAAATTCTACATTTTGTTCGAAAATTCAACAATTTGAATAAATATTCGTCTATTTTGTTTCAAATATAATCATTTTGTTGAAAATTGAACTGTTTTTGTTAAAAAGTAATCTTTTTTGGTCGAAAATTCAACTTTTTTTAATATTGTCTTTGTGGATTGAAAAATATTTTTTTATGATAGAAAAGTCATATTTTTGGCTGAAATAAATAAAGTTGAAATTTTTCAATTTGATTCAAAAATTTGTTTGTTTTATTCCGGTTATAAATGATTATGTATTAAAAACGTTACAAGAATAATGTGCTGGACTTTGAGTATTAATAATCAGGGAAAATAAAAAATTGGTTAGGAAAAAATCAGGGAATTTTAAATATGAAGTTTTTTGGCCACCTTAGGGGTCGATTTCGTAAATTTTTCACTTCACATCTACTCCACTTTCACTGAAGAATAATTGATTCTTTACTGAACTATTGACTCAAATGATTTAAAATTCTTCACAATGCATTTCTAACACAAATTTAATTAACCTTTTTTTTAGTTTGAACTTGTATTTTTTTTTTATAATATAAGGTTTTATACAGGATTACAAGAATTGTGGATTAAATGAATCCATTTTGGAAATTTGAAGGTGTGAACTTGAAAATAGTGATTGGCTCTGAAGTTTGTGTTTTAAAAGTTAAAGCTTCAAGTTTCAAGTTTGGAAACAAACGAAGAGGAAGTGGATTTGGGGATTTTCCGAGTTTGGGGATTTACACAGTTTCGTATTCCACTCAAATTTCGTTAAAGTAAACCGATGAAAAGTGTTCGAACAATGCTTGCATGTTGCATAACAATGTCTGGTAAAATCAAATAAGTTTGCTGCTATCACGTCAGATGTAGGCAATTAGGGATTTGTGTAATCTAAGTTTGTTAGTTGAACGATGCAATCAGTCTGTCAACCCGGGCAGTTTGATATTGTTGTCCTCTTGACAACGTTCGTAATAATTAGTGATTCAATTTGGGGATCAGAACAACTAGTTTTGAGTACACTTCCGAGTAATTTACATATTAATAATGTTTTCGAAATTTTGAACATTTGCATTTGAACGAATAAGGTATTTAGTTCTCGATTGAAGATTTCTACCAGCTATAAATCGAAAATAGTTTTTTTTTACAGATGGTGTGATTTTACAATTTTTAACTAGTCTTTGTATCAATTTATCTACAATCAGGATTGGTTACAAACGAATGTCCATAGGCGATTAGATCGTGGATTTGAAATGGTCTTGTTAGGGTCTACTATACACGAAACCACCCGAAGGCAAATAGTGGAACGGTCAAACAGGAAACTGACTCCCATTCAAGGGAAAATGTCCATTTGCGTTTCGAGTATCCCCGAGGATAATGGATGAACCTACTTCATTACCAGATAACTAACCTTTAATTAGACAAGCACACAGATTACAATTCTGATAACTCAACATTTCTTTCAAAACCATGAAAGTAAGAAAACTTCACTCAAAGCCTTGTAAAACCTATAACATCAAGCCTAAACTTACTCGTTAAAATTCATTTAATTTTGTATACCCACGCCTGTGGTCGAGAATATTGGAATTTTTTTTAGCTCTCAGATTGCAAACACCATAAAGAAAAAAATGGACTCAAAGTGGATGGAATATCCATTTTCTACCTTATTTTTATATGGGCGTAATGAATATTGAATCTTTTCTCATGAGGGCGACCTTATTATTTTCTCAAAACGTTGCAGAAGATCATACTTTTTTCCGTGATCCTCCATTCGTCGTAAAATAGAAGCAAGGAAAAAACTCACCACCCTCTTGTCAAATCATTCTACTTTGTTTTATAACTCTGCTTTACTTCTCCGGTGATAAAAGAAAACTGTTCGAGCCATCTAGAGATAAAATATCGCTTCGATTAACGAATCACCAGATACAGTGGTGAACTGAGACGAATCTAGAATACGGGGATTGTCGGCAGGACCACAACGGGATTATGATCTTCCTTCTTGCTATCCCCCAACGTTGAGATCAGATATCATCGATGAGATTTTTATTGTTCAAATTCGAGATAAGTATCATGATTCCCGGTCTCTACAGTGGAATATCTCGAGTTTAAAAAGTTGAAATCTTTTCGATGATGGATGAAATTGTTTATAGGAGTGCCCTTTTTGATAAAACAAAGAAGATGAGTGTCAAAAAAAATCACTTAGGGTGTTATCTACGATATCATCGAAAATATCCTCCGCTCTTGGTAATTGAGGAGTGTTAACTTGACGATAATAGCATCAAAAGGTATGTCTTGACTTCGAAAAGATAAAATTCCTTCGATCATGGCTTTAATTTTTGGCAAGTGTATCCTTCTTGATATAAAAAGGCGACGAGTTTTTAAAAAATCACTCAGGCTGTAACACTCGTCATCTTTTGCATATCAAAGTTATCTCCTCGCTTCTAATCTCTCCCTCTTCATTTCCTTCCCTACCTTCTCTCCACAATTTTTCACACTGCCGTAAGTCCCTCCTAACAAGTTTTATAAAGTATTTATTTTATTTTTTCATTTGCGTTTCTCCGTTGACTCTTTCCTTTTATTTCTTCCCTTGTTCACATTGTTCACTGTATCTCATTCATTCTCCTCTTTTCTTGACTTCCCTGCTACCTATTTAAATATTTATTTTCTTCTCCACCCTTTCACTACATTCCTGTTTTTATTTAACACAAAGTTTCTTTTTATTTTACTTATCTCCATTTCTTCATTTAGCATTCCCTCCTCCATCTGTAACCCTTTCATCTTTTGTATGAACCTTTCTATTCCCTCTTCTGACCAGTTACCTCTTTTTCCTTATTTTCTGTTGCTTTTCCTTTTACTAGAATATAATCTATTACTGTCCTTCTTCTTTATAATATACCATCCTAGTGATTACAGGCTTTTCAGTAACTCGTCCGTTTCCCCCAGTCCTTTCAATCTTCTTCCCCTTCCCTCCTGGCATTGAAATCTCCAATTATTACTTTAAGTCCGTTTTCTTTTATATCCATTTTTTCTTTCAAGTTTGATCAACTTCTCCTTTATATTCTCATTTACTCGTATGTACATCAATACTATTTTCTATTTCTCCCACTCCTCCTATTTTAATGTTTTGTACTATTATTTCTTACTATCTGATATATATATATATATATATAACAGAAATTTACCTCCCAAGAACATTAATAAATGTTTATTATTTTAGATGTTATTTAAAATTTTCAAACAAATTACAGTTTGCATTTTTTGTTCAATAGCTTCTTAAAAAATGAGTCAAAGTAGGCGCCGCGCGCCTACAAAAAAGGGTTTTGTAGCCTATTAAGACCTTACTTATTCCTCTTCTACTTCCTCTATCATCACTACACTTACTTCCCTACCCCTTATTTCCACTCCCACACATGATGTCCCTGCTCCTAATTGCCCTACCCTCATTATCTTGCTCCCCTCTCCATCACTTTCCCGCATCCCTAACTTCCTCTTCCATATTTTCTTTTACTTCTCCTACACGCTATCGCAGCATTTCCGATACTTGCCCTTTCCTCACTTCCCTAACCCTCCATTCCCACTATCCCTCCTCTTACTTCTCCCTTCACTTCCCCTGTCTTCCTATACTTATTCGTCTTCTACTTCCTCTATCATCACTGCACCTACTTCTCCACACCTCACATCCATTCTCCACACCTCATGTCCCTTCCTCTACTTCCCCTCCCCTCATCATCTTGCCCCCCACTCTTCATCACTTTCCCGCTTCCCTTATTTCCTCTCCCATATTTCCCTTCACTTCCCCTAAACGCCATGTCATCATTTCTCACACTTCCCTCCCCTCACTTCCTCTTCTTCACACTTCCTCCTTTCCTTACTTCCCATAACTACCTCCCATCAGTTCCCCTACATTCCATACTTCCCCTCCACTCACTTCTCTAATTGATCTCCCCTCATTTCCCATACATTCCCTTCCCTCGAATCCTATACATCCTGTACACTCCTCTTCATCGCCTTCCGTCAAAATTAACGAATTTTAAGTGCTGAAAAATAGGTGCCCAAATATTAAATGATGTCAGTGTAACGTTATAAATGTTATAAGTTGGGTATACTGAATGAAAATTCTTTTTAAAAGTGTATAAAGAATGGATAAGTTTTTTTATTCCAAGTTGATGTTGTGGTGGATATGAGAGTGTTAAAAGCTGTGTACTTTCGTAATGCGACTTTTTCTTGAGACGAGTCGACTCCATAGACAGTGGTTTGGGTAAAACCGCAGTTCTTGTCAGTGACCGGAAGTCCGGTGGAAAATAGAGTGGAGCCTAGACAGTAACGAGTGATATCGCGGAAAGGGACGCTTCTTTTTCGGTCCCTCGACGTGAGCCGACCGTAAATTTCGGTCTGCAAATTGGACCAGTGCAAGGTGATATGGAGGGTGCTGGGAAGGAGCGATACTTACGAGGGTCGGTTAGAAGAGCGATAAAGGATCGACATCGGTTTCTCGCTGGACCGAGCATGCTCGTCTAACCCCGTTTTTGTCCCTCAGTTTCGAAACCGCACACGTTTCTATACAACTTTGTATTCCACTCGCGTCCTACTCGGTTTATACGTTTATAGCGGATCCTCCAAACCAGAACATTGCCTCCGGAGATAGGTTTTAAGTATAAACCTATTTGTGTATTTAGGCCAGGATGAAAGTCCTTTTTTGAGAATCCTCTTTAGAATTTTTGTTTACCAAAAGAGATTAATTTTGCAACCAAAGTCAACACTTTTCAAAAAAAGATTTGAATTTTCGACAAAAATGTTCGTTATTTTTCAACCAGCTAGTTAAACTTTTCACCAAAATAGTTGAATTCACATTTGAGTTCGATCAAAGAAGACGAATTTTAAACAAAATAGCTGAATCCTCAACGAAACCATGTTATTTTTCCTACTAAAATAGCTGAATTTTGAAACAAAAAAAATTGGATTTTTTACCAAAAGAGATAAATTTTGAAACGAAAATTTAAAATTTGAACTCAGAAAGAAAAAAATGTCCACTAAATTGTTGAATTTTCAAACCAAAAAGATGAATTTTCTACGAAAACGTTACTTTTTAACCAAATTCTTGAACTTTCCACCAAAATAGTGGAATTTTTAGCAAAATACATAAATTTTCAACCAAAATATTTAAATGCTCAAAGGAAAATATAATAATTGATATTATTTTAGCCAAGAAAGATTTTGATTGAAATCAAACACAGTTGAATTCAACCAAAAAAAAAGGAATCTTCAACAAAATAGTTGAATTTCGAACCAAACTAAATTAGATTTTTTTACCAAAGGAGATGAATTTTAAAATGAAAAAGTCGAATTTTAAAAGAAGAAAAAAAAATTCCACTGAATTGTTGCATTTTCAAACCAACAAGACAAATATTCTACAAAACAGTTTTATTTCCAAATCGAAAATATGAATTTTCATCAAAAAGTTACTTTCCAGTCAATTAAACTAGTTTAATTTGTTTAAAAAATACATGAATTTTTAACAAAAATAGATGCATTCTCAATGAGAAATATGATACTTGAGATTACAGTGAAACCTGGATATAGCTCCCCTGGATTTTGCCCTTCCGAAAATTGACGGCGCGCCGTGGGGTTACGTGAGTGGCGTTTGCGGGTGGATGTGCGGTGTGCACTCAGGCGTGACAAAACAGAGAGAGAGAGAGAAACTGGAGAGAGATAAAACAGGAGAGAGACAAAATAGTCCCGATTCTGTGGATTTAACGTCAAGCTCAGCCCCAAAACCGGCGCTAAATCCAGGTTCGACTGTATTTCAACCAAAAAAGATTTCGACTTGAAGTCAAACGCAGTTGTATTGAACCAAAAAATTAGATTTTCAACAAAAAAGCTGAATCCTCAACCAAAAGAGATTAATTTTCTACCCATAACTTATCCAAAAACCTCTCTTAATAGGAGATAATATATAAAAAAAAAGACAAAGTAACTTCAAAGTAACTAAAATTAAAGTTCCAAGTTACTGACAAACCGTGACTAAGTTACGCTGCAAGTTACTTTTAAAAATAATAATAAAGTCACCTTAACGTTAACCGCTCGTCTCCTATGTAAACGCTGGGGTACATGTTAGCTTTGATATAGGCATAATGCATGTATCATTTTTTTTCCTCAACCCATCTTTTTTTTTAAAAAAAAGAAGATCGATCACCGCATCGCTATAAGTTTCCTTGCCTCGTTGGGTCCACATCGCGTTTTCCGCTCCGCTAAACTCGACGAATTTTCTAAACCGTTTACCTTTCGCGTGCACGCGAACCGCGAGGAGAAACCGATGCAAACGAGACTGAAGGTTACTCAGGTGAAAATTAAAAATCTGCTTACTTGACGGATTCACTCGAAATGTCGCTCTCTTACTCACGATGTTGTATTTCCCATTTACCTGACCCGGAAATCGGTTAAACGGGTATTGAATTATAATTTGACTTGGAACAGGAAATTTTTTACGCTGGAACGGGAATTTTGGATAAGTATTTTAATTTTAATTTTAATGAAGGTAATTTTTAAAAAAGGTCTTGTTCCAAGTCAGAATTTTGTCGAGAGTTCTTTTTTTTTCTTTTGGGGCGGGAGTGAATTGGAAAAAACGACCGAACGAACGGATTCCACATATCTCTGTCTCTCTCTCTCTCTTACAAATATACTTCTTATAGTCTATACCTGTTTTCTCTATTCGCGTCTCCCTTTTTGTGCGGCAATTCGCAATAGCTCTATAGACTCCTCTTCGGTATCCCCACTACTGCCACGCTAAGCAAAGCCTTTATATGCTCTCTCTCTGCACTCTCTTACTATACGATCTCCTCAAGAACTCATGATGATTCCTCAAGAAACATTTCTAAGTGAATCCATCAAAGTTTTACTTCTGCCGTATGGCCCCACTGCCACATAATTGTTTTTTGGGTTAATTTAACTGTTTTTGATTAAAAATAAAAATATTTTTGGCTTAAATATCAACTATTACATTTTTTGTTGAGAATTCATCTTTTTTGGTTAAAAATTCAAGTACTTGGTTCAAATATTTTTGATGTTATGTTACACTTGGATTAAAGTTAAACTACTTTGTAAAAAATGCATTTTTTTCGTATACAAATTCACCCTTTTGATTGAAAATTCAGCTATTCGGTTGAATATTCATGTAATTTGTAGAATTTTTTTTTATTTTTGGTAGAAAATTGATGGTCTTGATTAAAAATTTATCTATTTAGTTGACACATTTAATTATCTTATTGAAAATTCTTTTTGTTTACTTCAAAAATAATTTTTTTCTTAAAATTGAACTATTCCATTTTTTGTTGAAAGTTTATCTTTTTTTTTTTTTCTTGAAAATTCCACTATTTGGTTGACAATTCATGTATTTTGTAGAAAATTCGTTTTTGTTTTTTGGTAGAAAACTTATGTTCCTGCTTGAAAATTTAACAATTTGGTGGCATTTTTTTTCTTTCTTGGCTGAAGATTCATTCTTGGTTGAAAATTCAGCTCTATTGTTCGAAATGCATCCTTTTGGTTCGAAAATTCATCTCTTTCTGTAGAAATTTTCTCTTGGAATGTGTAATTTTTGACATGAAACGGGAATTTTGGAAAAGAATTTTAATTCTGATTCTAAAGAAGGGAATTTATTTTCAAAATCCTTGTTCTAATTCAGAATTAGTCACAGTTTGATACTTCCCTCTCCCAAATTTTGGAAAAATGGGAGTTACTGTACATCTGAATTATAATAAGACAATTTTGTAAATAAATAAATACTGATTTGCAGCAGGGTATTTCGTAAAGAATTGTAATTTTGAATTGGAACAGGTAATTTTTTACTTAGAACGCGAAATTTTGGAAAATAGTTTTAACTCTGTTTTCTAAAAAGGGAATTTACAAAAACTATCGCTGTTTCGAGTCAGAATTTGTCAGTTGTTGAATATTTTGTTGTTGTTGTTCAAACTTAATCTTCTTCGTTGCAAATTTATCTTTTTGGTTGAAAATTCAACTGTTTGGTTATAAGTTTATCTGTTTTGGTTTAGGAATGTACTATTTATTTGAAAATTCATCTCTCTGGGTGACACGTTCAACTATTTTGTTGAAAATATGTTTTTTTTAGTACAAAAGCAATGTTTTTAACTTTGTAGAAAATTGATGTTCTTGGTTGAAAATTCATCTATTTGTCTGAAAATAAACTTTGTTGAAAAGTCATCTGTATTGTAGAAAATTCGTATTTTTAGCTTGAAAATTCAACTCTATTATGGAAAATTCATCTTTTTGGTTTGAAAATTTATCTCTTTCTGTAGAAATTACAATTCTGACTTCGAACATATAATTTTTGACATGCGACGAGAATTTTAGAAACGAACTTTACTTCTTATTCTTTTCTTGCAATAAAAATTTGCCCGGAAGTGGAACTTTTCTCTTGCAAATTTTATAAAAGGAAAGTTACTATACTTCTAAATTATAATAGAAAATGTTTTAAATAAATTTAATTCTGACATGGAATAGGGAATTTGGGAAATAGATGTAATTGTGACTTTGAACAGAGACTTTTCGTAAAGAATTATCATTTGAGTTGTTGGAACAGAGAAGTTTTAACATGGAACGGAAATTTTAGAGAATAATTTCAATTCTGATTCACAAGAAGGGAATTAAAAAAATTTCTGTTTAAATTCAGAATTATAATTCTTTTGCAAAACTCTGTTCCAGATCAGAATCGTAATTTTCCTGATCATAAATTATCTGATGTTTCCAACTCAGAATTATAATTCTTTTCCAAAATTCCCTGTTCCAAATCATAAATCTTTTAAATCTTTTGAAATTTACCGGGAAAAATTAAAAATTGACTTGCAATTTTCCATACAAAAATTAAGATTTTTTTCTAGATAAAACTAATTTAGTAAAGAATGTTGACAATAGAAAGCGGAAAAAAATTAATTGGATATAATAGAAGAAATTTTGCAGTGTATCTCGAGCGTCTTGATATCATCGATCATCCGAGACTGACACTTAATCCGAGGCGGAAGAGCTTAAGCGGATGAATTCGCGGTAAATTTAATTACGCGAGTAAACGGTTTAATGGACACGAGGACGAAAGAATCGATTACTGCAAAACGATTAAACTGCAAAGGATTCCGAATTTTACTGAAAATGTGCAGAAATGTGATATTCGAACCCTTTAAAGCGGTGCAGTCGTAAAGCATATATAGCGATCTCTTATCTCTTTCGTTCGTAGTGAATCTCGCCTTCTTTCATACCTACTTCCGATTCATTAAATTTTATGTAAGAAAACCTTGTTTTCTTTCCGTATGTCATGTGAGATATTCGCGATGTTACTCTGTTTTATATCTTTTTCAAGGTCCCAGTTCTCACAAGAAAAATAATCGGGAGATAAATTCGAGGATAAATCTTTTGCTACACTTTTTTTTTTAATTTATTCAAAATAGAGGGTGCTAAAATTTTATTTTATTACGAAGGGGTTTCTGAGGTATTAACAACACCAGCAATTTTTTTAAAATTATTTACTGAAAACTATAAATAAATATTTCAAATTAAAAGCATATGCAAATAGAAACTATTTTTTTATTAACTTAAGGTTTAAAATCTGAAAAATATTTCTTGTTCCAGAAATGGACTCAGATATCTTTAAAAAGTACATGTCTGACACTCTTATGACAAATTATATTTTTTTTATTGTAAGGCATGGAAGGGAGTTTAACGATTGTGGTGTTTGGATTTCTGATTTTTTTTGCATTCTTTTGAAATATTTTAGGTTTTTTTTTAAATATCCTAAAATTTTTAACAGATTTAAATAATTTGAAGGGATTTCAAAGTATTTGAAAGACTGGGGCATTTTTAAAAATTCCAAGAAATTTTCAAGAGCTTTACAAATTTTCAAAGAATTTCAAAAGATTTCGAAAGATTTTCAATATTTTAGGGAATTTTGAAAGATTCTAAGGATTTTTTTATAGATTTCAATCATTTCAAGATATTCCAAAGAATTATCAAAATTTTAGGGTATTTTTATATCTTCAAAATAATTTTAAAAAAGCTTTAAAAAGTTTCAAAATATTTCAAAGGATTTTTAATATTTTAGCGTATTTCAAAAGAATCCAAGACATTTTCAAGAGATTTAACAATCTGTTAAGGAATCTCCCAGGATTTGAATGATTTTAAGAGATTAAAAAAAATAATAATGGGGGTTTAAAGAATTCTCTGGAATTTTAGAAGATAATTTTGAAAGCTTTTGAGATATTTTAATAAATTTTCCAGTATTTCAGGAAACATCAGATTTCATGTAGTTTCATGGAATTTTATAATATTTTGATAGATTACAAAGAATTTATTCACAAGAATTATGGGATTTCGCAGGATTTCAAATGTTTTCAAATATTTTAACGTATTACCAAATATTTTGAAGATTTAAGAATATTTTGAAAGGTTCCAAGGAATTTTCATTTGAAGGGATTTTAAGGAATTTTAAAGAATTTATGGTATCTTAAAATGTTTTAAAAAGTTTCAAGGAAAATCAAAAGATGTTGAAGGATTTCAAATATAATAAAAAATGTATAATAGATTTCAATAATTTGAAGTGATTTCAAAGGATTTGAGATATTTGAGGTAATTTAAAAACATTCCAAGGCATTTTCAAGGGCTGTAAACAATTGCAAGGGATTTTAAAAGATTCCATCCAAATGACTTACAAAATATTTTAGGAAATTTTTTAAAATTGCAAGGAATTTTTTGTTGATTTCAATAATCTGAAGTAATTTCAATAATTTGAAGTGATTTGAAAACATTTTAAGTCATTTTCAAGAGATTACAAAATTTTTAAGAAATTTTCAAGGTTTTTAATGATTTTAACCGATTTAAAAAAATTGTCATGTGGTTGTAAAAAATTTACTAGAGTTTTGGATGATATGGGACGATTTTACAGAATCCATAAGGTTTTAAGATATTTAAAAAAATTCTAAGGGATTTTATCAGATTCCCAAGGATTTCAATCATTTCATGGGATTTTAAAAGCTCTCAAGTTATTTTAATTAATTTTCCAGGACTTCAGGAAATATCAATTTTCATAGAATTTCACGGGACTTTATCATATTATAATGGATTTTAAAGAATTTTTCAACAGAAATTCAGGGATTTCGTAGGTATTTATAGACTTGAAGAGATTTAAAAATATTTTTTGCAATTCATATAAATTCATTTGGAATTCACCCCGAATTCCTATTAATTTATTTTAAAATACTTTAAAATTTTCTTCAATTCTTTCGAATTTTCTTGAATTTTTTTAATAAATTTGAATTTTTCCAAATTTACTCATTTCTACTAAATTTAATGGATTTTTTTATATGTCTGAATCTCTTTCAATTCAATTGCTTTTTTTAATTCAACTAGAATTTTTATGAATTTCATCGAATTCTTCTCAATTCCCTTAATTTCCTCTAAATTTACTACAATTTTACTGAAATCAATGGACAATTTCGCAATTAAATATTTCAAAATTTCATATTAAAAGCCTTGATAGTAAGTTTTCAATTTAATGATTTTAAATGTAAATATAAAGCAATTTCGAATTAAAAAGCTTAAAATTGAACGATTTAAAAAATTGGATTCATATTACAGTAATCTTGTTGTTTTATTTATTTTTTTATTTTTAATGTAATATCATAAAATTGTCCGATTTTTATAAATAATTTCAAATTGAAAAATATTTTATTAGAAAATTTCAAGAATGTATAATAATTCTAAATAAAGATTTTAAATTAAAAATTGATTTTAAAATAAAACTAAATAAAAATTAAACTTTCTGAAATTTATATATCAGTAATTGAATAATTTCGGTGATTTTAAATGGTTACAATTTTAGAGTTCTGAATTTTCATGTTGAACGCTAAATATTTTATTTTTCCCTTTTATAGGTTTTAATTTGACAATTTAATTTTAATTGGTTGCATTTTGGAAAATATAATTAGTAATTCAAAAGTTATTAATTTTTTAACGATTTAAATTTACTTATAAGAATTGAAATTTTGAAGCGTTTGAGTATAAAAAAGTGTTAATATTTATTTTTAAAGTTTTTTTTAAATAATTGAATTCACTTTTTGACTTTAGAAAACTTTGTCACATCAGCTTTAATGTTAAATTATAATTTTGTTGTGTAATAACAATGTAAAATTCTATAAGTTCAGAATTTTTGACTTTGAAAGGTTCAATTTAGTTTTAAATTTCAAATTGTCAAATTTTAATTGCCCTGAATTTAAAATGGTTCAAATTCAAGTTTTTAATTTTTAACTCTTTTAATTAATTTAATTTTTAGCGCTTCGACTTAGAAATTATACACTATTATTCAACTCCCTTTTCTAATTAAATTTTCCACGTTTTCAGCTAGAAATTATTAATTATTGTTTAAAAAATGTTTAAAACATAATATTGAAAAATTGGTTTAATAAAGATATTTACATTTTTTATACGATTTAAAGTAAACAGATTTCTTGCAAAAAAGTTTGCTGATGATTATCGAGTATATTTTTTTTTCTAAACCGGGTGAAATCACGAATATTTACCGGGAGAACCGGGAGAAAACCGGGAGACAACAATTTTAAAAATAGTGGTCACCCTGGTAATAATTCATTTTTTAATGTTAAATATGTTAAAGATGTCATGTCAATATGTTAAATTAAAAAAACCCGCGTCACCGTGTGATATAAAACAAATTATCAGCCACAGCCTCGATGGCGTAATTGGTTAATGCTCCACTCATGTATACTGTATAGTTGCGTTCCCGGTTCAAATCCGGGCTGAAGCAGATTTTTTCTCATTTCTCCAAAAATAATAGACCCCTAATCGACACTATTTAATAATAACCTTCAAATACTAATTAATTACCCTGTCCAACAAACTAACATGATTGTTCAATTGCGAATATAAACATCAATCCCAATAAAAATCAAAGTTAGTGCTGAAAATTCGATCACTCGTGGGTCGAATTTGGATGGGTAATTAATCAACAGCTTTGACTACATCCTTGTAAACTTACACTCGTAAAGTCAACGGCCGAACTTTATGTGTTTAGTTCAGCAAATCCTGATGACTCTACGCTATAGATTATAGAAGGCAATTTTGATATGAATAATCTATTCGATCCCGATTAGTGCTTTTCCAAGATACACAAGTTCCGAACTACCAAAGAAACAATGGTTTATCGCCCCTTTCAGTATAGTATTAACTGCCATACCAAGTTTTGTTGAAGGAAGTACTTAAAACTTGAATCCTTATGGGGGGAGTATAGTTAATTCGGACAAAAAAGGGCAAATTTTCAAGAATTTTTTCAAACGATACAGGTAATGTTGGTTTATTTCTTTAACCAGTACATAATAATAGAAAATCTGAACCATATTCTCACTAATATTCACTGCAAAATATTAATAAATAGGCCGTTGGCAGAAAATTTCCGAAGGCGCCTCGAAAAAAAGTTACTTTGGGGTGAAGGTTCTAACTGACCACTGGATCATCCCAAATCAAAAAATCAATGTGTGTTAGTTAGGTTAGATGTTTCTCGAGGTAACCTGGCTCACCTTTTTTTTTTGCATTTTTTTTTAACACTTTCAAGTCAAAACGCTTTTTTTGTTAAAAAATCAACGAATTTTTTATGGTAAAATTAATAATAATAATAATGTTTAAAAAAACTCGACCAGGTTACCTCAAGAATTATGTACACTGAGAGACTTTCCATTTGAATAAATGATAAAAATGTTTGAAACTTTAGTATTCTACAATATCAAAACACTCGCGCCATTATAAATTACAAGCTAGGGCCAGGCTAGAGGCCCCCGGCTTGGCCCAAGAATGGAGCCAGGAAGAAATGTGGCGATTTCCACACGGGATGATATGATACTTATCAATAATATATTAATTATTGACCAATATATTATTATTAATATAATAATATAGCAATCGAAAATATGTGGTTTGAAATTTCTTAATTTCTTGAGGTTTCCAATTTAAAATTTCACAATATTGTATTTTCAAATTTAAATATTAAAAATGTCAGAATAATGCACTATTACATCTTTCAAAATAAGAAATTTTCATATTAAAAGCATTAATAGTTCTAAATTAAATAATTTTAGATTTGAATATTTTAAATTGTTTAGTTTCAATTTTAGTCTGTTTTAAGTTTAATAATGTTAGATTTAAATAATCTAAATTTTTTGTCTGAATTTTTCTCAGTTTTAAATTAACAATTTTTTATTTAAATATTGTAAATTGTTTGGTTTCAATTGTAACCTCACAAAATTGTCTGGTTTTTTAAATTCTTCAAAATCGAAGTGTATCAATTTGAAAGAATTATTGATAGTTGCACAATTTTCAGATTCAAGCATTTCTAAAAAAAAATTGTATTAAATACCTCGAGAATAAATTTGAAATAATGAAAAATTAAGGCGATATATTCTTGAATTCGCAGAGACTTTAAAACTATGCATTGAAAATTAAATTATTCTTGTTAAAAAATGTTCCAGAATACTGAAAATTTCAAACTCAAAAAAAAAAAAAAACTATTTGAAATTGAAAGCTTAAAACTGTGAAATTTAAAAAATTGTAATTATATATAGCAATCTTGTTTTTCATTATTTTTTTTATATTTAAATGTGATATCATAAAATTTTCCGATTTTCAGTTAAGGATTTAAAGAAATGAATCAATTAAAATTGAAAAATACTTGAATGGAAAATTTCAAGAATGAATAATAATTCTAAATGAAATGTTAAAAATTTATATTTATAATTCAAATGTTAAATGTTAATGTTTATTTACATTTTCAATGTTAGGAAACAAAAATGCTTTGAATGTGGCTTGATACTACATGATATGATACGTAATATTAATATATTTAACAACTTTCAAATTTAAATAATTTCGATTTAAAATTATAATTCTGAATGGGCAGTTTTAAAACAGTTTCATTTTTGAGGCCTTGAAACTGAACTTATTTTCCTTCAAAAGCTTAAAATATAAAATTTTTGGTTTAAAATTTCTTAATTTCTTGAGGTTTCCAATAGAAAATTTCACAATGTGGTAGTTTCAAATTCAAATAATAAAATTGTCAGGACGATTTCGCTATTAAATCTTTCAAAATTAAAAATTTCATATTGAAAGTCTTGATATTCAGTTTTAAATTTAATAATCTTAGACTTAAATCTTTCAGATTGTTTGGTTTTTCCTCAGTATTGAATTCAATACTTCCAACTCAGTTCCACAATTTTTTGTTTGAAAAATTCGTAATGAAACAATTTTGAATTAAATTCCTCGACGATATATTCGAAATAATTTTTAAATAATATAATAATTTATATAATATAATAATTTTTCAAATTCAAGCCTTAACAATGAAAAGATTTTAGAACCAGGCATTGAAAATTGAATTATTTTTTATTTGAAAATGTTCAAAATACTTAAAATTCGAAACTCAACTTGAAAAGAAATTCAAATTAAAAGCTAAAAATTCTGGGATTTCAAAAATTGGTATCATCTATAGCAATCTTGGTTTGTATTTTTTTACTTCCATGTAATATCTTTAAAAAATTTTAATTTTCAGTTAAAAAGTTGAAGAAAATGAATCATTTAAGATTGAAACATTTCAAGAATGAATAATAATTATAAATAAAATGTTAAAAATTAAATATGAAATTATGAAGGTAAAAATTTTGTTGTTTAAAATCAAAATATATCGAAATTGAACAACCCCAAATTGATAGCTTGTTAATTGAATAATTTCTTTAATCTTGAATAGTTGAAAATTTTATACTTCTGAATTTCCACTTTTAATGATAAATTCGCCATTCTTTTCCTTTTATACTTTTTAATTTTGCAATTGAAATTCAAATGGCTGAATTTTGAAAAGTATACAATTAACAATTTGAAATCAACAAATTTTTAATCATAACTATTTTGTTGAGCATTCATTTTTTTTGTTTCAAAGTTGAATTATTTTGTTAGAAATTTCATCTTTGTTATTAAAAATGCAACTATAAGGTTCAAAATAAATCTGATTCGGTTCAAAGGGACTTTTTTATTGAAGATTCATATTTTCGTGTTGAAAATTCACCGGTTTTGTAGAAAATTCGTATTTTCGGCTTGAATAGTCAACAATCTGGTATAAAATTCAACTATTTGGTCGAAAGTTGAATTAGTTTGTTCAAAAATAATTTTTTTAGTTGATGATTCATTTATAAACTTTAATATTCATTTCTTCGGTTGAAATCGAAATATTTTGTTGAAAATTAATGTTTTACTTCGTTGGAAATTAAGTGTTTTTCATAAAAATTTTAGTATTTCATTTTTGGTTGCAAGTTTATCAATTTTAGTTGAAAAATCATGTATTTTGTTGAGAAATCGTCTTTTTTGGTAGGAAATCAACTTCCTTAATTGAAAATGCAACTTATTGATTGAAAATTATTCGTTTGTTTGTAAAAAATTTGACCCTTTCGCTTAAAATTCAACTATTTGGTAGAAAATTTACGTAATTCGTCAAAAAATCGTCTTTTTTTGTAGAAAATCAATCTTGTTGGTTCTAAATTTAACATTTTGGATAACATTTTTTTTCTTTGATTACTGGAAAATCTTCCTTAGTTAAAATTGTAACTCATGCTGAAAATTCGTTTTTTTTTTTATTTGAAAATGTATTTCTTTTGGTAGAAATTTAATTTTGTAGTTGTTACAATTGCACCATTTATTTGGTTGAAAACTCGTCTCTTTTGCTTCAATAATACGTGGTTCAAAATTTCAGAAAACATTTTTACGTAATTTATACACGATCATTAGTAGAATTTTTTTCATATTTAGTATTTCGCATTTAAAATTAGTTTTTATTTTGGAAGTTTATTCAAAAATTTTCCATTTTGAACGGTTAAAATGACACCGATTTTATCTTTTAATTTTAGAAAAATTTGCCTAACCAATTTTAATATTAAATTACTTTTTATGTAACACAAATTTTTTAAATGTAGAATTTCAGAAGCTTTGATTTCCAAAAATTCAAATTAGTTTTTAATTTCAATATTACAATTGTAATTTTTTTGAATTTCAAATTATCTAATTTTTAAAATTCTAATCTATAATTGTTTTATTTGAAACGTTTTCAATTCAAAATCGTTCAATATATTTTGATTAAAGTTTCATACGCTTTCAATTTGAAATGATTAATTATTAGTTTCTGTTCCAAAATATTTTCAAACCTAATATTCAAAAATTTGTTTAATAATGGATATTTAAATTATTTATATTTGTAATGTTATGAAACGAACATTTAGAGACGTGAACGCGCGCTGCGCTTGTGTGGATTTATTGCTAGTTATTAAACAATGATACTATTGACTACTAAAACAATAATTGAAAACTTACGCAATACCAGATATCAATTTTAAGACCATTATAGCCCAGTAATTAGGCACAATTTATTGAAATAAATCAGAATGCCCCTGAAGAAATAATGACACTATAAGGATCCACCTACGACCCTTCAAATCCGATGAAAATCCGCATATAAATGGACTGAGGCATGCACCTGAATTTATTTGATTTCTGGTCATTTTTATCATCTTCCACATTTATTAAAAACAAAAAAATAAGAATAATCACCAGCCAGATATGCAATGCCGAGTCGTCCTTTTTCAATTGTATTCATTTTAAAGTCGCAGGCAGCTGCCGGAAGAATAAATCCAGTAACTCCATTATCCAAAGCGGTGTTTAAATAAATTAGATAAAATATTATCGTTACTTTTATGTTGAATTTTCTAAATCTTATATAAAATTACAACAAATTATATTTTCTGCACAACTCTTCTGAAATTTTTGTCAACTTAAAAAAGTTGTAATATTATATGATTGAAAAAAACATCATTGTCAAAAACAATATTTGAACATTGCCTTTTTGAATATGTAGAGTAAGCGAACAAAACATGATAAATCCATTTTTTGTAAAAATAAGTTATGCATGGTTTTTCGCATTTTCAGGACTCGAGGAACATGATTATTGACGTTTGGATCATAAAAAATTTCTATCCGATTAACGTTCAAAATATATCAATTAAAATTCATATATTCTTAGAAAAACTGCATAAATCAAGCTGATAGATTCGATAATTCGATAATATTGGATAACCATCTAGATGGCTTCCTCTATATGATGCTATTTGAATTCTTCTTTCATCTCTGTTGTTTTTGAAATACAGCATTTGTCTAAATATTGAGAAATCATCTCGAATGGATTTATCACGTTTTGTTAACTTATTCCTCACATAATGAATCTAATTTTTTGTTTTTATTTTCTTAACATTTTAGTAATAAACAAAATACAAAAAATTAATTACTAATTTTAAAAAAGTATTTTTTGTAAAAGTCTTTCCTGTTTCGTTGATTGCCATTTCAGCTACGTATTCTTCAGTCTTTCTGTCTATATTAAAATAGAAAGCTTGTTTAGTTTTGCACCCTTGATCCTATTCTCATTTAATTATTATACTTTTTCACTAAATGCTAATAAGAAAGAGAATAAAGTACAATAACATGGTGATTAACTGATGTTCAGGAAAACAATAAAGAAAAGAAATCTTGGAATATGAAAAGAAAAACTATAGAAATTAAATTTTCTAATGAAATTTAAAAGTAATCAACACTGTAATGATGTTCATGATGGCATGCACTTTTCATTATTGACTATGCAATATTTATTAGTCGTACATTATCATGCATCTCCTACAGTGAGTATAATTTTTCAACTCAAATTCCAAAATAATTCACGAATTTCTGTTTGATTTTATCTATCAACTCAAAACAAAATCTTGGAGTCCGCTCAATAACTATGTCACACTTCCAGGGGGAGGGGGGTTAGTAAGTTTTGTGACTTAGGGAGGAAAGGTTAACTTAGAATGTAAAATCGCATATGGAAAATATAACTGTGAATAACAATTTCCGGAATTGTTTGAAAAAATGAAACTTACTGATTTTATTTTACGAGTAAAGCATCTAAATATAGACTTCACACTCTTTCCCATAAAAACAAAAAATAAAAAAATACTTTGAAAACCCCAATAAGAAAAGCCAAATATTTTTTGTTGAAGGTTAATTCATTTCAATTGAAAAGTCTGCTATTATATTTTTGGTTCAGAATTCATCTTCCTCCGAAAATTGATCGCTTTTAGATGATAATTCAACTATTGAATTTTTCATTAGGAATTCATCTTGTTTGGTTGAAAAATCATCTTTTTGGGTTATTATTGTATTATTTTTGCAGAAATTTTATTTCTTTCCGGGTTGAAAATTATATTATCTTCCTAGAAAGTTTGTATGTTTTGTCTTTTATTTTAGGCGCTTATCAGATACGAGATTAAAGAAAAAATGTTGACTTATGGATGTACACAACGTACAATCAATATCAAAAGTCGCAAATCTTTCGAACGTTTCATAAAATCGACAACAATAGATCTATGATTAATTTCTGCAAATCTTGACGGAGGCTTCTAAGCATACTTCAGAAAAAAATAATTATTCAGGTTGAAATTGTTTATTCAACCAAAGTTATTCAGAGTTTTAGTTTTTCCTTTCTCTTTAGGGAAAAGTTACAATTCTTATATAAACTTAATGATCAAGGTCCCATTTTATTCTTTGAAGGATTCTCTACAATTCTATTTTGGTAGTGTTTATTAAAATTTAAACTACTATTGCTTATAACAATAATAACTTCATGGTTTCTTAATTCAGTTTTTAAATAAAACCCACCCGAATAGAATGGTAGAGAATCCTTCAAAGAATAAAATAAGGTCTTGATTATTATGATTGAATAAGACTTGTAACTATTTCCTAAACAGAAAGCAAAAAGTAAAACTCTAAATAACTTCTCTTAAATAAACAATTTTAACCTCAATTATTTTCTTGTAAAGTGCGCTTAGTAGCCTCCGTAAATATTTGCAAAAATTATTAATAGATCCATTGTTGTCGGTTTTATAAATCATTTTAAAGATTGGCGACTTTTGAGATTGATTGTACGTAGTGCACATCCTTAAAAGAGATTAGGTGTACGTATTTGTGATGTTACCTTAGAGGGGGGGGGGGGTATGATTTATGTGTTGATCTGTGACGAAGTTGAGAAGGGGTAGAAAAGTGTTCAAAAAAACGTGACGTAGTTTTTGACCGGCCTCTTATGGAAAAATCTGGTTTAAAAAATCCATATGAGGAAAAAAGAAGGTCGAGAACCTTTTCGTAATTAATAATTTTTTAATGATCAATTTTCACCTACCCTGAATTGTCGTGGGTTGAAAACAGACATAGAAATTGTTTTTCCGATGGTATTTCTGGCACAGTTTTTACTTTCATGTTGTTTATGAACCATTTTAAGTATATCAGGAACCACTACAGCAGTTGTTGGTGTTGCAAGCACATTGGCTGTTTGTGGGGAATTGTGAGCTACTCATATACTTGGATCTCGAAGTTAAACGATCTTCACTGATCAAGGATCTCCATTCTCGACAAACAGGAAAAATTGTTATTTTGCAAGAGAAAAAAGTTATTCCTCTTATCTTTGGCATTGTCATAAAGATTTATGCTGGGAAACGAATTATACTTTTAATTTCATCACGATTCGATCTGCAAGCAAACTTATATTTTAATTTCTTCGACGAAGCATATCTCAAGACTAATAGGGATTGAGAAATTCAAAAGATATAGGATATATATAGGAAATAGGAAAATTAAAGTGCTAGATTCTTAACTGTACATTTTTTAATTATAGATACATTGAACAAATTTTTTCCTTGTGAAAGAATATTTTTGATAAAGATAAAGTCTAATCGAATGAACTATAAAAAAACGAAGTGTCTCAGTACACAGAAAATATATTTATGATCTACGCTCAAGGAATTATGGTCAAAACCTAGACATGGCCTTAAAAATAATGTTGTTTCTTTAAATTTCTCGTTGAACTAGTTTTTAAGATGCCATGGTGTCAAAATGATTTCTCATTTCAATGTGTCATTCCACAGTGAAAATGAAGGGATATGTATTCCACAGTTTGATCATAAAATTTTTTTTTGATTTTTTACTGGATTTTCTTATCTCCTGAGTTCTGTTCATGGTAAACCACTGCTTCAGAATGGAAAAAATTATTTTTTTTTAATTAAATTTTTGCATTTTTCTCGGAAACAACGAAAGGTAAAACAAATGTTTACATGAAAATTTGTTCACCTAGAAAATTTCTACAAACAATACATCTTGCTTTTTTGTGATATCTTTCATCGTTAACGAGAAAAAATCGAAAACTGTAATCGGAAAATACTGAAATTTAAAAAGGGAGTTAGCCATAAGATAATAAAAACGTATAAAATTACCTAATTGCAAAGAAATGAAACGATCAAAGTATTAAAGTTAAAGTTAGGAAAAATGCACTCAAAAAAAGTATTTCATAGTTTTCTAGGAGTTAACGTATTATTTATTGATGATTTCTAGAAAATTATAGTACAAAATGGCTACAAAACTGTCTATTTCACATTTAGTAGAAGTACCAAGAAACATTTATGACAAATGTGCAAGATTTTTAATATTGTATTAAAGATAATTTCTTTTCCATGATGCGGAATCTTCACGTATGCTCATCATTCATTTTAATGGATGAACGACTACAAGAAAAACCTGATAGGGTTTTAGAGGTTATATGTTTTAACAATCACTTCGAGCAACAAATCATTTTTCTTGGATTTATGCTATAAATCTCTCATCTCAAGACTTTTTAAACATTTTTTTAAAAACTTTTTGTTATATTTTTCGCAGTAAAAGTTACGACTCTGATGAAAAATTTTCTCTTTTAAACATGACAAAATTTTTATTTAAAATCTATCCATTAGAAAATTTTTGAGAAAAATGATATGTAGTGCTATTGAGACCTCCATATTTAATTACTCTAAGAGTAAGATCCGTGATAAATAATTTCTTCATTCACGAATTATCAAGGTTGATATTGCTGCCACTGAAATCATCAATACATCATGGTCACAAAAATATATATAAATGTTTAAATTATCAACTAATTTTGAATTGTATTGATAATTTAAGAATAATTTACAATTATTCAATTTTAGTTCAGAAAGTATGTGTTCCCAAAATGTCTGAAGAATTGAATTACGGGAACAAGAAATTATTTAAATTAAATAAAACAATACTGACCTACAAGTTGAAAAGTTACTACCATAATAAGATAAAAACAATTATTATCTATGAGATAACTACAAATAGTATTCCCAAACACGCCTCCTATACGAGATGCAAAGGATGTTAATGTAACTCCGGATGACCTAAAATAATTAATCAATATATATTAAATAACATAAAATATATACTAAACAATTAATCATTATAATGGTATTATTTTATGTACCTGAGGTTCGTTGGAAAAATTGCGACGAAGAATGCAAATGAGCCGGTTATGCAAACTGATAGCAGTGAAAAGTAGAGGCACAGAAGAATTAAATTTTGCGTGGAAGAATTAACAAAGTAAACTCCAAGAATCAAAGCCGAGGAGATGATAGAATAAAGGGCTGAAATAAATATAAAAAAGAAATTGCACTCATTTTTAACGAAGTAGTTTTAATCTTTCATCCTCATTTTCTCTAAATCTTGCAATTAAAAAATAAATTATTGCCTATAAAAAGTTTAAATCCCAAACGATTGACGAAAAATGTCATTGGGAGAACAGCAGGAGCACAGGCAGCAGACATGTATAAATTATTAATAAAAACGCTATTGTCAATTGCTCTATCACAGCCAAACGCCTCTTGCTGATCCTGAAAAAATTCACACACAAAAATTTCAATAATAAAAGAGAGTATTTTCATAACTTTATTTAATTTTAAATTATTGAATCATTAAAAATCATTGTACCCTGATTGAATCTGAAGAATGGATTTCACGTGAAATTGTACATATATTTGAGGAAGTTGCATTTTGATTTTGTGCATTGAAATCAGCAAATCGCTGAAAAATCTCCGGCAACCAAATAAATAATGCGTAATATGATGAGCTTAAAAAAAATGCAACAATACAAGCAAAAAATGTATTTTTTAAGAGTGGTGGCTTAAAGATTGATCCAATGTGTTTCAATTCCTTGAATAATTTTGTTACTAAGTACGATTTTGCGTTATTTTTTTCCACTGAATATCTACCACTAGCTTTATTTACCATTTCGATAATGGAACAATCACCACTGTTGAGCAATATTTCCTAAAAAAAAAATATTGTCAATTATAAACAAGTTATGAGATATTATTTTTTGGTGATTATAAATTTCCCTTACTATGTATTCTTTTCCTGGCTTTCCAACATTTTGTTCATACATGTTAGTAAGAACCTGGAGTAATTGTTCACTTGATCCCATTTCTGCCAAATACTTAGGTGTTTCAGGAAAAAAAGTGAAGCAGGAACCAATGAGAAAGGCAGGTAAAGAGCAAATTATAACGTACAAATTCCAGGAGCGAAAGAAAAAAAAGTTGTTCCTGTATTCAAAATTTAGAGGAATAATGGCCAAACCTAAAGCTGAGTTTTATAAATTATTTTATGATGGAACAGATTATTTCGGTTATTTTTTCTAAACTTCTTTATATTTACCGGATGCAAGAGCATGTCCTGAAATCCAGAAAAATTCCATAAATGTTAAAAGAGAATTTCTTTGATTCGATGGAATACATTCACTCATGTAGGTAATCACAATAAACATTTGTCCAGTAGCTCTAAAACGTATCAATTCAAATAATATATCTTTCAATATCCTTGTATTCTTCTAATATTACTGAAAGTTTTAAGCGAAGTTTGCAATTGTGTAATTTCTAATGCTTCAAGCTTGATTAAATTTATTTTGAATCAATTATTAATTTTACGCGTCGTAATAGAATAATCGAATTTTGAAAATCATGATGCAGAATATGAAAATTAATTACTTTTAACGACTTAGTTTCAAGATCCTAACTTGAAAATGCTTTAATTTTTAAACAAAATTTGAAATTTTGTAATTTTTAATGACTATTATTTCTGAAAGGTTACAATTAGAAAGCATATCATTTTCAAAGTTTTCAGAATAATCAAACTTGAAAGGTTCACAATGTTAAAATTTTTCAATTTTCTGTTGTGAAAATTAGAGTGATTTTTTCAATCTAAATCACATTTTTTAAATAAAAAAGTCTATTTGATCGTTCTGAATGCGCTTGATACTACATGATATGTTCCTCATCAATAATATATTTATCATCTTTAAAATTTCTATAATTTTAATTAAAAATTATAGTTTTGAGTGCTTCAAAAGTTTACATAAAAGGTTTGGTTTAAAATTTCTTAATTTCTTGAGGTTTCCAATTTTATTCAAAATTTCACAATGTTTTAGTTTCAAATTTAAATATAACAAATGTAAGGATGATTTCACTATTGGAATTTTCAAAATTAAAAAATTTCATATTGAAAGCCTTGATAGTCAGTTTTAAATTTTATAATTGTAGACTTAAATAGACTAAATTGTTTCGTTTAAATTTTCGCAACTTTTACATTAAATAATTTTATATTTAGTTGCACAATTTCCAGTTTTAGGAATTCGTAATAAAACAATTTTTAGTTAAATTCTTCCACAATACGTTTAAAACAATGACAAATTAAGGAAGTATTTTTTCAAATTCAAGCCTTAAAAATGAGAAGATTTTAGAACTAGGCATTGAAAACTGAATTATTTCTTATTCAAGAATGTTCCAAAACATTAAAAAGATCAAACTCAACTTCAACAAAAAATTGTAATCTAAAGTTAAAAATATTTTACATTTTTTTAAATAATAAAAATTAAAAAATTTTAGAATTTCAGAAACCTCGAATTAGAAAAATTCAATTTAGTTTTTAATTTCAATAATAAAATAATACGATTTCAATTCCTTTGAAATTTAAATGATCTAATTTTTAAAATTCTTATTTATACTTGTTTGATTTGGAAAGTTTTCAATTCAAAATCGTTCAATATATTTTGATTAAAGTTTCATACGCTTTCAATTCGAAATGATTAATTATTATTTTCTGTTCCAAAATATTTTCAAACCTAATATTCAATAATTTGTTTAATGATGGATATTTAAATTATTTATATTCTTAATGTTAAGAAATGAACATTCAGAGACGTGAACGCGCGCCGCGCTTGCAGCATTTACCGCTAGTTATTTAATGATAATACTATTGGCTATTAAAACAATAATTAAAAACTTACGCAATACCAGATATTAATTTCAAGGCCATTATAGCCCAGTAGTTAGGCAAAATTGATTGAAATAAATCAGAATACCCCTGAAGAAATAATGACAATATTAGGATCCACTTACGACCCTTTAAATCCGATAAAAATCCGCAAATAAATGGACTGAGACATGCACCTGAATTTATTTAATTTCTGGTAATTTTTATCATCTTTCACATTAATTAGAAAAAAAAAATTAGAATAATTACCAGACAGATATGCAGTGCCGAATCGACCTTTTTCAACTGTATTCATTTTAAAGTCACAGGCAGCTGCCGGAAGAATAAATCCAGTAACTCCATTAGCCAGAGCGGCGTTTAAATAAATTAGATAACATATTATTGTTACTTTTATATTGAATTTCCCAAATCCTATTCAAAATTACAACAAATTATATTTTCTGCACAACTCTTCTGAAATTTGTGTCAATTTAAAAGAGTTTTAATATTATATGATTAAAAAAACATGATCGTCGAAAACAATATTTGAACATTGCCTTTTTGAATATAATAAATATAATTTTATGTTTTGTAATAAGAAAAATACAAGAAGTGATTGGCAATTACAAAGAAGTATTTTTATAAACAATTACCTGTTTCGTTGATTGCCTTTTCAACTACGGATTCTTCAGTCTTGCTGTCTAAAATAAAATAGGAAGGCTTGTTAGATTTAACCCCTTGATGCCATTTTCATTTGATTAGTATAATTTTTCACCAAATACTGATAAGAAATAGAATAATGTTTAATAATTTGGAGCTTGACTGAGGTTACAAAAAATGAAGAAAAGAAATAAAAATCATAGAACAAAAGTAGAAATTAGGTCATCTAATGAAATTTAAGAGTAATCTTTACGATGTTGGACGATAGTAATTGGATAGCACTCGTCGAGTTTATATTTGTGAATTGCTTTTCTACAGCACTAAAATAATTTTTTAACTTAAATTTTGAAATAATTACTCTTTCCCATATTCCCCTCTCTTATAGCCCCTTTTTTAAAGAATTGTTTTTTTCTCGTTTGCAAGAAACATACCCTTTTTCTTGATTTTTCGATTAAATGCGAACTGAATTATATGGACCCAATAAGAGAATCTATGTTTTGTTGAAAGTTATTTCTTTTAAATTGAAAAGTCTACTATTCTATTTCTGGTTCAGAATTCATCTGTCTACGAAAATTAATTGCTTTCAATTAAAAATACATCTATTTAATTTTTTATTGAGAATTATTCCTTTTTGGGTAAAAATTCATCCTCTTTTTGTTAAAATTCTATTATTTTCGTAGAAAAACACACCATTTTGTTAAAAATTAAATTTTTTGTTGAAAATTGAACTGCTTTCTAGAGAATTTGCCTTTGTGGGTTGAAAATTAAAAAAATTGCTTGACATTTTTTTCTCTCTTGTCTGAAATTTTTTTTCTGGTTGCAAATTCAACTCTCTTGTGGAAAATTCGTTTTTGTGATTTGAAATTTCATCTCTTTTAATAGAAATTTGGTCTTTCTTGGTTAAAAATGCAACTGTTTGTTTCAAAATTGACTTGTTTGTTTAGCGTTCAACTACTTTCTTAAAAGATAATTTTATTGGTTGAGGATTCAACTATTTTGTCGATACTTTGCCCTCTTGGGTTGAATTCAACTGTTTTTTATTTTCACTTTAAATTTTTTTTACTTTAAAGTATCAACTATTACATTTTTTTGCTCAGAATTAATTTTCTTTGTTGAATTCGACTATTTTTAATTTAAAATTAAAATTTTCTTCAGCTGAAATATCAACTATTATATTTTTTGTTGAGAATTAACCCTTTTCGGTTGGAAATTCAACTACTTGGTTGAACTTCTTTGTTAACAATTCATTTTTTTGAGATTCAATATATTAGTTGAAAATGTAACTATTTTGTTAAAAATTTCATTATTTTGTTGAGAATTACACTATTTTGTTGAACATTCGTCTTTTTGGATAGAAGATTCACCCTTTTAGATTTGCACTCAACTACGTTCTAAAAGATTAGTCTTTTTAGCTTCTAATTTAAAATCTTTACTTCGAAAATACAACTTTTTTTGGTTGAAATTCAATATTTTTTCTTCAAAAATTCAACTGGTGATTAATCTTCTTTTTGAAGATTCAACTATTTCGTTGTAATTGCAACTATTTGGTTGGTGATTATTTTTATTATTAAAAATTCAACTGTTTCGTTGAAAATTCATCTTTGCAACTATGATTGAAAATGCAACTATTTGCTACAAAGGTCAACGATTTGATTCAAAATTCATCTCTTTTGATAGAAAATTAATCTTTTTTCTTTAAAAATGTAGTACATTTCGACTTAAAATATTGAGTGTTTCTTCATTAATTCAGTATGGTGCCCAGACATATCTTTTATTTAAAAGAATTATTTCCCCTATTTTCGCGAAAAATCGCCATACTTCTTCTGTTTTGTGAGCATTTTGGGCTGTGAAGTCTATTAAATTATTATGTTTATATGTTTTGTGTTTTATTGTAGCCGCTTATCAATTGAAATAAAAGAAAAAATTTTGACTTGAAAAGGGGGCTAGATGTTTGTATTTGTGACGTCACCCTGGAGGGGGGGGGGGGTAAACCTTGTGTGATCTGTGAATCTTTTCGTGATTTATAATCTCTTAATTATCAATTTGTACATACCCTGAATTTTTAATTTGCAGTCTGTAATCTCTGCAGATGGTGAAGCGATACAAAGTACTGGAGTTATTGAATTGAGAACAGACATAGCAATTTTTTCTTTTATGGTATTTTTGGCACAGTTTTCACTTTCTTGTTGTTTATGAACCATTATAATATCACAGGAACCACTGCAGCAGTTGCTGATGTTGCAAACAGTTAGCCTGCGTGTGAAGCATTGTCAGCTACTCAAATCATGTAATTGTTTCTCTTATTAAAACCATCTTCACTCATAAAAAATCTCCATCCTCGGAAAACAGGAAAAACTGGTATTTTATAGGAAAGCAAAGTTATTCTCGTTATCTTTGGTATCGACAGAAAGATTTATGTTGGAAAGAAAATTATCCGTTTAATTAATCTACATCATTAATTTCATCACGATTCAATCTGCAAGGAAATTTACATATACACTGTAAAAATTGGATAGTCAGATTCATAATTTCACATCTTTGTTGTATCTTTGATATAAAATTTTATAAAACAGTTTATTTTATTATCAATAATAATTTTGTTTCATTCATATTAATTTAAATGTTAATAATAAATTCACATAGAACAAGTGAAATAAATTACTTTTTATTCTAGTAAATATAAGTAAGAAGTTAATTAAATTTATATAATTATTTACAACTTTATACATAATGTGATTACTCGCCCAGGTGAATAAATTGTGTTTATCGCGCCATAATTTATTTTGGAAGCTCATTCTTGTCGTAAAACCTGCTTAGCATAGATGCTGCAAAGTAAAATAAGCACCTTTCTAAATTCCTAATGTGCGTTAGAAATTTAAAAAGGCGCTTAAGAATTGCTCGCACACTGTTATAAGATGGAAAAATATCTGCACCTTGCTTTTTAACTAACAAGCGCATACTGCTTTTCAAGACACGTACTCAGAGAGAAAACAGAGATTCCTCGATCAATTTGATTACATGTACTTTAACTGTTTATACTATTGTATAAACAAAATATTTATTTTGATTGGAAAATTTCTTTTTACTCTATGAAGTATATATCTCGAAAAGTAACAAACTTTCTTGTCTTGCTTTAAACGGTGTAAACTATATTTTATAGAATTTTCTCCTGATAAATACTGAACTTGTTAAAAAAAAAACTTGTTTACAAAATCGAAAAATTACAGTGGATATTTATAATCAGGGTTTTTTTTCGTCATTTATAACCTAAGTTACCCACTAGACCACTAAGTACATACAGAAATGTTAGTGACTGATGTACAGCAAAAAAAATTAATGATATTTTGGGAACACGTGAAAGGATAACTGCAATATATCAATAATAACATATTTTTTTACCCTTTACTTTAATAGTTTTTTCGTGTCACCGAGATGTTTAGAAATTATTTTTATTTCGTCTTAAAATTATGCAAAATTATGTAAACTTATAAAAATAAAAAAAAATAAAATGAAATCTTGCGTTCAATTCATCCCGAAAATTCCCAAAAGAAAATAAAAGTACCGAAAATATTTATTCCCAAAAATGTAAATTCATGAAATTTTAAACCCGAAATTATTGAATTCCCGAAAATACTTTCAACAAAATTCATTTCAAAAAAGCGAAAATAATCGTGATATAGAAAAATTAAAATGTTAGATTTTAAATTGCAGATACTTTGCAGATATTTTTCATACAACTAGAGTCTAATCCAATAAACTATTAAAATAATGTTGTGTCTGAATGTGTGAATGATAAAAGTTTGTCTTCAAATTAATCCTTAAATATAATTTTTAAGATAAATTAGATAAACAAGACGTATTACAATATTTAATTGTATAAATAAATAAAATGATTAAAGTAATAAGTTTGAAGTTCAAAATAAAACACTCGCGAAAAAATTGTTTTATAGTTTTCTAGAAATAATAGTATTTAATAATAATGCCTAGAACATTATCATAACAAATCTATAAAATTTTGTAGTATAATTGTATTATATTTTTCTAGAGGAAGAAGTATTATTTATTGATATTTCATAAAACATTATAATAAAAATACTATAACATTTTTTAGTATACGTTCATTTCATTCTATTAAAAATATATCTATCAGAATTATTCGTGTAAAAATGATAAGCAATGTCATTGACATCCTCATATTTGATCACAATAAGATCACTTTAAACAGTAACTTCTTCATTCACGAATTATTAATGTTGATATTGCTGCCACTGAAATCATAAATATATATAACGTTCATAGAAATATAGAAAAATGTTTAAATTATCAAATGATTTGAAAATGTATTGATCAATAATTTAAGAATGATTTTATAATTATTCAACTGTTAATTCAGAAAGTATGAGTTTCCAAAATCGTTAAAAAATAGAATTATGCTAAAAGAAATTGTGTAAAATAAATAAAGCAATACTGACCTACAAGTTGAAAAGTTACTACCACAATAAGATAAAAACAATTATTATCTATGAGATAACTGCAAATAGTATTCCCAAACACGCCTCCTATACGAGATACAAAGGATGTTAATGTAACTCCGGATGACCTAAAATAATTAATCAATATATAATAAATAATACAATGAATATAATAAATAATTAATCAATATACTAGTATTATTTTTTGTACCTGAGATTCGTAGGAAAAATTGCGACGAAGAACGCAAATGAACCGGTTATGCAAACCGATAGCAGCGAAAAGTAGAGGCACAGAAGAATTAAATTTTGCATGGAAGAATTAACAAAGTAAACTCCAAGAATCAAAGCCGAGGAGCTGATAGAATAACAGGCTGGAAAGAAATTTAAAAAACAAATTGCACTCGCTTCATACGAAGTAGTTTTAATATTTCATCTTTATTTACTCTAAGTCATGCAATTTTAGTTTCACTAAAATAATCATTTATTAATTTATATTAGTTGTTAATAGTCATTATTGAATAATAAATTATTACCTATAAAAAATTTAAATCCCAAACGATTGACGAAAAATGTCATCGGGAGAACAGCAGGAGCACAGGCAGCAGACAGATATAAATTATTAATAAAAACGCTATTGTCAATTGCTCTATCACACCCAAACGGATCTTGCTGTTCCTGAAAAAAAATCACAAAAAAATCATTTTAGTTAACCAAAGAGAGTATTTTCAGAACTTAATTGATTAATTTTTTTAATTACTAAATTATTTGAAATAATTGTACCCTGATTGAATCTGAAGAATGGATTTCACGTGAAATTGTGCAAATATTTGACGAACTTCCAGTTTGATTTTGAGATTCAAAATCAGAAAATCGCTGAAAAATCTCCGGCAACCAAATAAATAATGCGTAATATGATGAGCTTAAAAAAAATGCAACACTACAAGCAAAAAATGTGTTTTTTAAGAGTGGCGGCTTGAAGATTGTTCCAATGTGCTTCAATTCCTTCAATATTTTTGCTCCTGAATACGATTTTGCATTATTTTTTTCAACTGAATATTTACCACGAGCTTTATTTACCATTTCAATAATCGAAGAATCACCACTGTTCAGCAATTTTTCCTAAAAAAATTGTTGTTAATTATAAACATATTATGAGATCTAATTTTTTGCTGATTATGAATTTCCCTTACTATGTATTCTTTTCCTGGCCTTCCAACGTTTTGTTCAAACATGTTAGTGAGAACCTGAAGTAATTGTTCACTTGATCCCATTTCTGCCAAATACTTAGGTGTTTCAGGGAAAAAAATGAAGCAGGAACCAATGAGAAAGGCAGGGAAAGAGCAAATTATAACGTATAAGTTCCAGGAGCGAAAGAAAAAAAAGTCGTTCCTGTATTCAAAATTCAGAGGAATAATGGCCAAACCTAAAGCTGAGGGTTATCAATTATATTATGAGGTAATAGATTATTTCGGTTATTTTTTCTGAACTTCTTTATATTTACCGGATGCAAGAGCATGTCCTGAGATCCAGAAAAATTCCATAAATGCTAAAAGAGAATTTCTTTGCTTGGATGGAATGCATTCACTCATGTAGGTAATCACAGTGAACATTTGTCCAGTGGCTCTAAAAATTATTAATTCAAATAATGTATTTTCCAATAATTTTGTATTCTTCCGATTTTACTTACATTTTTAAGCGAAGTTTGGAATTTTGCAAACACTTCAAGCTTGATTTAATTTATTTTGAAGCAACGATCAATTTTTCACTTCGTATTAAAATAATTAAATTTTTTAAATCATGAGGCACTATTTGAATATTAATTATTTTTATCGACTCAGTTTCAAAATCCTAACTTAAAAATGCTTCCATTTTTAAATGAAATTTAAATATATTCAATTTTGAACGATTATTACTTCTGAAAGATTCCAATTAAAAAGCATATAATTTTCATAGTTTTGAGAATAATCGAATTTTAAGGTTCACAATGTCAACATTTTTCAGTTTTCGACGGTGAAAATGAGAGAGATTTTTTCATATAAATCACATTTTTTTAATAAAAAAATCTATCTAATCGCTTTGAATGTGGCTTGATACTACATGATATGATACGTATTAATAATATTTTTATCATCTTTAAAATTTCAATAATTTCGATTGAAAATTAAAATTCTAATTGGGTGGTTTTAAAACAGTTTAATTTTTGAGGCCTTGAAACTAAACTTTTTTTGCTTCAAAACCTTGAAATATAAAATGTTTGGTTTAAAATGTCTTAATTGCTTGATTTTTTCAATTTATAATTTCACGATGTGGTAGTTTCAAATTTAAAAAATAAAAATGTCAGGACGATTTCACTATTGAATCTTTCAAAATTGAAGAATTTCATATTGAAAGTCTTGATATTCAGTTTCAAATTTAATTATTTTAGAAACAAATATCCTAGATTGTTTGGTTTTAATTTTAGTCATTTCTAAGCTTAATAATTTTAGATTCAGATATTCTCAATTATTTGGTTTCAATTTCTGTCAGTTCTAAATTTATTAAATTTAGATTTAAATATTCTAAATGGTTTGGTTTGAATTTTCGTCAGTATTGAATTTAATAATTTTAGGCTCAGTTGCACAATTTTTAGTTTGAAAAATTCGTAATAAAATAATTTTGAATTAAATTCGTCCACGATATATGTTTATATTTTCGCTTTGAAAAAGTTCAAAATATTTAAATTTCTCGAAATTTAAATATTTTTAAATTATATTTATTTTATTTTCATTTAATTATCTCGACTTAAAAAGAAATTCAAATCAAAATCTCAAAATTGTGGGACTTTAAAAATCGGAATCATATATAGTAATCTTGGTTTTTATTTTTATTTTTTTACTTCCATGTAATATCTTAAAATTTTTCAATTTTTAGTTGAAAATTTAAAGAAAATTAATAATTTCATATTGAAACATTTCAAGAATGCATAATAATTATAAATAAAATGTTTGAAATTAAATATGAAATTATGAAGGTAAAACTTGTGTTGTTTAAAATCAAAATATATCAAAATTAAAGAGCATCAAGTTGATAGCTTGATAATTGAATAATTTCTTTAATTTTGAATGGTTAAAAATTTTAGAGTTCTCAATTTTCACTTTGAATGCTAAATTTGTAATTTTTTCCTTTTATACATTTTAAATTTGCAATTAAAATTTAAATGACTGAATTTTTAAAAGTATCATCAACAATTTGAAATTTTAAAATTTTCAATAAATTTGCCTCCCCTAGGGGCTGTAACACCTCGTAGTTGGTGGGCAGGCTTAAGCGTGTGGGACATGGGTGTCAAAAGGACATCGGCCTGCATGCGTATGGATATGAATGAACGGATCCCTATAAACGGGATCTCCTGGGTGAGAGGAAAAGGATCCCTTTCAACGAGCTCTCCTGGTATGCGTGATTACGGTATGGTAGAAGGGGGAAAGAGCCTAGCTAACACGGGCCTTCTGGATCCCTGGTTCAAGGCCCCTCTCGGACCGATTTACGGCTTTGAAATCGGGACAGGAATGACCTGCGGCCAGCATAGCGACCAAGAAACAGCCCTCCGTTTGTTATGGTGATCTGCAAGCGGATATTTGAACATTGAATATCTCACTCAGTGTGAGCACCCCCCTAAGTCTGACGTTGAGACATGTCCCGGCGGCATGGAGGAGTACGAGTGTAGTCTTTACTCCGAAAGCAGGTAGGATCGGTTGTACCTTACCCAAGGATTTCCATCCCATTAGCCTAACATCTTTCCTACTAAAAACAGTGGAAAGACTTGTGGATAGATATATCCGCGATAAGGTCTTGTCAACTTTTTGTTAAAAATTTATTTTTTTGGTTGAAGATTCATAATTTTAATTGAAAATTTAACTATTCAATTTTTTGGTTTGAAATTAGTTTATTTAACTGAAAATTTAACTATTATATTTTTGGTTAAAAATTAATTTTTTTTAGTTGAAAATGCATGTATTTTGTTGAAAATTCGTCCTTTTTGGTAGAAAACAATCTTCTTAGATGAAAATTCAAATATTTTTGAAAAGTCGTGTTTTTTGTTTGAGAGTTAAATTCTTTTTGTTACAAATTTATTTTTTTGGTTGAAGATTCATAATTTTAATTGAAAATTTAACTATTCAATTTTTTGGTTGGAAATTAATTTTTTTAACTGAAAATTTAAGTATTATACTTTTGGTTAAAAATTAATCTTTTTTAGTTGAAAATGCATATATTTTGTTGAAAATTCGTCCTTTTTGGTAGAAAATAATCTTCTTAGATGAAAATTCATATCTTTTTTAAAGTCGTTTTTTTTTGTTTGAAAGTTAAATTCTTTTTGTTAAAAATTTATTTTTTTGGTTGAAGATTCATAATTTTAATTGAAAATTTAACTATTCAATTTTTTGGTTGGAAATTAGTTTATTTAACTGAAAATTTAACTATTACATTTTTGGTTAAAAATTAATTTTTTTTAGTTGAAAATGCATGTATTTTGTTGAAAATTCATCCTTTTTGGTAGAAAATAATCTTCTTGGATGAAATTTCATATATTTTTCAAAAGTCGTCTTGTTTGTTTAAGAGTTAAATTCTTTTTGTTAAAAATTTATTTTTTTTGGTTGAAGATTCATAATTTTAATTGAAAATTTAACAATTCAATTTTTTGTTGAAAATTAATCTTCTTGGTTGCCAATTTATCTTTTGTGTTGAAAATTCCTATTTCGTTAAAAAGTCATCAGTTTTGTTTAAAATACAATATTTTTACTGGAAATTTGAGGAATTTAAAACGTTTTAAATTGAACTTAGTACAATACCCACATTAATTTTATTTAAAAGAATTTATGCCTCTATTTTCATGAAAAATCCAGTTTTTAGAGAATTTTGGCCTGTAAAGTCTGCTATCAATACATAACTATTTATTCTATTAATTCAACCCCTTAAAAGTTCAATATCAAATGTAATAAATTAATTTTCATAATTAAAAATAAATTTTTCAGTACAGCTACAATATAAAGCAAAACATATAGCTCTAGATGCCTCTATGAAAATAATTAAATGCATCTGTATAATATTAAAGCCTTTAAATACATTTTTTATAAATAAATAAATTACAAAATAAAAATAAAAATTGATCGTATCACAAATATAACTATATAAGTACGAGAAGCGAACTCTTTAATTGAAATGTACAAAGTTAAATAATTTATAAATGGAATATTTCAAGTTGACCAACTACAAAGTTGAATATTTTAACTTGAACAATTTAAAGTCGTTCAAAATTGATCCATTTGAATCTGATTTGAGCATTTTAAAATCTTACAGATAAAAAAGTTACAAATGTTTATTTGACCGATTTCAAACTGAACTATTTAGGATTTAAATATTTTTCGTTGAATCTGATCAACAAATTAAACAAAGAAAGCGTTAAATTTCGGTGTTTTCGAAAATTGTAATAACTCTGAAAATACTCAACATTTTTTAAAGTTCTTGGTCTCATTTTAAAATTAAATCTTCATAGTATTTTTCTGAGTTATTAAAATATGTTACAAACTTTTTCCCTAGATTCTGCACTAGGGACAAAATTAGTATAAAAAAGTCGAAAATTTTCAAAAATGTGTAAATACTTACAAACTTTTTTTAAATATCATTATTTATCATAAATAAGTCAAAGAACTTTTGAAAAACGTTAATTATTAAGTTATAAAATGAAATTAAATAACAATTTATTTTTAAATTTTTTAAATTTATATTACTGGATTTAACTATTTTGTTGAAAATTTGTCCTTTTTGGTAGAAAATCATCTTCTTAGGTAAAAATTTAAATATTTTTGAAAAGTCGTCTTTTTTGGTTGAGAGTTATATTCTTTTGGTTCAAAATTTATTTTTCTAGTTAAAGATTCATAATTTTAATTGAAAATTCATTTATTTGGTTTACATTTTTTTGTATGAAAATTAATTTTTTTAACTAAAAATTTAACGATTCCAGTTGAACATTACATCATTTTAGTTGAAAATTCGTCTCTGGTTGAAAATTAATTATTTAACTGAAAATTTAACTAGTCAGTTTTTTGTTGAAAATTCGTCTTTTTTGGTAGAAAATTAATCTTTTTTGGTTTAATTCATCTGTTTTTGATTTCAAATTAAATTCTTTTTTAATTGAAATATCAACTATTACGTTTTTTGTTTATAATTCATTTTCTTGATTGAAAATTCAACTATATTGTTGAAAAATGAGCTTCTTTGTTCAAAAGTCACTTTTTTGTTGAAGATTCATAATTTTAATTAAAAATTCATCTTTTTGGTTGCAAATTTAACTCTTTTGTTGAAAATTTAACTAATCTAGTTAAAAATTCGTATCAGTGGTTGAAAGATAATTTTCTTAATTGAAAATTTGACTATTATATTTTTGGTCGAAAATTGGTATTTTTTAATTGAAAATTTGATAGAAAATTATTCTTTTTGGTTGAAAATTCAACTTCTTCACTTAAATATTCATCATTTTAGTTGAAAATTCATCATTTTGCTTCCTCATAGAGAAAGCTTTGTAATGACAATGGTAAAATAATAATCTTTTTCGGTTGAAATATAATCTATAACATTTTTTGTTGAGAATTCATTTTTTTTCTGTTTGAAAATTCAACTACTTTTTTGAAAGTTAAACTCTTTTGTTAAAAATTCATTTTTTTGTTGGAGATTCATCATTTGAATTGAACATTCTTTTCTTTGGTCAAAAATTGTACTATTTTAGGAAAAATCTTTTTTTTAACAATAATCCTCTTGATTGAAAATTCATATTTTTGCTTCAAAATTTAACAATTTGATGGAAATTTTGTTCTCTCTTGACTGAAAAATCTTTCTGAGTTAAAAATTCATCTCAGGATGATAATTCGTCTTTATTTGTTGAGTTCAACTGTTTTTTATTAAAAATTAAAATCTTTTTTGGTTGAAATATCAACTATGACATTTTTTACTGAGAACTTAACTTTTTTGTTGAAAATGCATTTCTGGTTATAAATTGACCTATTTTGCTGAAAAATCTTTTTTTTTTAACGAATTATTTTAATTGAAAATTTAACTATGCCAGTTGAAAACTTATTTGTTGAAAATTAGTTTTTTTGTTGTTGTTAAAAATTAATTTTTTAAACTAAAAATTCAACTAATCCAGTTGAATATTCTATCAATTTAGTTGAAAATTTATCTATTTTGTAGAAAATTAATCTTCTTGGCTAAAAAATTCATCTGTTTGGTTGATAATTTAACTATTCCAGTTAAAGATTCATCATTTTAGTTGAAAATTCATCAAATTCATGGAAAACTGATCTATTTTGTTGTTGAAAATTCGTTTTTTGTTTGTTTAAAATTAATTTTTTGTTTAAAAATGTATGTTCTTTGATTGATAATTCAACTATTTGGTGGAAAATTTATTTGTTTTAGTTGAAACTTCAAGTATTTGTTTAAAAAACAAACTCTTTTGTTAGAAATTCATTTGTTTTTTGGTTGAAAATTTATTATTTTAATTGAAAATTCATCTCTTTTATTGAAAATTAATTTTTTTAAACTGAGAATTTAACATCTACGTTTGGTTAAAACGTGATCTTGTTTAGTTGAAAATTTCACTATTTTGTTGAAAATTCATGTATTTTGTCGAGAATTCGTCTTCTTTTTTGTTTTGTATTAATATTTTTAACTAAAAATTTAACTGTACCATTTTCGGTTGAAAATTTAACTATACGTGGACGAAAGTGAAAGTTCATTTTTAAACATTAAATTTATTGTTTGAAGATTCAACATTTTGTTTGAAAATTTAACTATTCCATTTTTGATTAAAAATGTATCTTTTTTAGTTGAAAATTCAACTATTTTGTTGAAAATTCGTCTTGTTTGGTAGAAAATTCATCTTTTTGTTTGAAAATTTAACTATTTGATGGCAATTTTGTTCTCTCTTGACTGAAAAGTCTTTCTAAGTTAAACATTCAACTCATGTTGAGAATTCGTCTTTATTGGTTGAATTGAACTGCTTTTGATCTAAAATAAAAATCTTGTTCGGTTGTAAATTCATCACTGGTTGAAAATTGATTTATTTTGCTAAAAATTTCCTTTTTTTTTAATGAATTATTTTAACTGAAGACTTAACTATTTTGTTGTTGAAAATTCGTTTTTTTTTGTTCAAAATTATTTTTTTAACTGAAAATTTCCTATTCCATTTTTTATTAAAAGTTTATCTTGTTTAGTTGATGATAATTCAACTATAAGGTGACAAAATTATCTTTTTTAGTTGAAAAATCAATTATTTTGTTCAAAACTCATGTATTTTGTTGAAAATTCGTCTTCTTTTGTAGAAAATTAATCTTTTTTTTTTTTTGAAAATTTAACAATGCTAGTTGAAAATGTATCAGTTTAATTGAAAATACATATTTTTTGTTGAAAATTGAACTGATTGGTTGAAAGTCAAACTCTTTTGTTAAAGTTTTTTGTTAGGATTTATTATTTGAATTGAAAATTCTTATGTTCAAAATTGACCAATTTTTTTTAATGTTCGTTTTTTTTGGTTGAAAACTAATTGTTTTAACTGAAAGTTTAACATAATTTTAGATCTCTAAATAGGATTTGAGTAGATCCCCTGGCAAGGAAGCTCGATTAGATTAATTTGGTTTCCTGTGCCAAAAAAAAAACTTTTTAAAGAGTGCTTTTCATTTGTAGTGTAAGGTTTTTTTTTAATTGTAAAGAAAGCTTTGCTTTCTAAGTTAAAACTTAAACTTAAAAAAACTTAAAAGTTAAAACTTGTTTTGTATTTATTATAAAATATATTTTAAAGAATTTTAATAAGCAAAAGGTCCAAAAGTATGGTTAAGATTCAATTTTCCTCAGTCTTCAAAGTTCGCTCTCCTTAAAATTTCAAAAGCAGAAATGGATTTTCAAGATTCTGCTGTTGTTAATTAGAATTATTTATCTGTTTTCTGAAATAGAATTCCTTAAAAAAAGTATGACAGTATGGATAATATTGTGAATCCAATTATGTGATATATTGTATTTGATAAGTTATCAGGGTTGCCGTTGGACCGGAAAACCGATTTTTTTTGTGTTGAGTATCCATCATTTTAATCGAAAATTCATTTTTTAGGCTGTAAAATTAAGTTTTATTTTTACGGAAATTTTAACTGTTTCAGTTCAAACTTTAACTATTTTGTTGGAAAAATAATTTTCTTAGTTAAAAAATTAACTATTCAATTTTTGGTTAAAAATGTATCCTTTTTAGTTGAAAATTCATGTATTTTATTGAAAATTAATCTTCTACCTTGAAAAGTTCAAAATTGTGTCTTTTTTTGTTTGAAGATCCATAATTTTAATTGAAAATTCATCTTGTTGCAAATTAAAAAAACTCAACTATTCCTGTTGAAAATTTAACTATTTTGTTGATTTTTTTTTTAATTAATTTTTTAACTGAAAAATTTAACTATCTGTTAAATATTCCATCATTTTAGTTGAGAATTAATCTTGTTGCTTGAACATTATTTTTTTTACTCTAAATTTAACTATTCACTTTTTGTATAAAAATTTACCTTTTTTTATTTGAAAATTTGTGTATTTTGTCGAAAATTCGTCTTTTTGGTCGAAAATTAATCTTCTTTGTTGAAAATTCTTTTTTGTTGTTGTTGAAAATTCAACTATGCCCGTTATAGATTTATAATTTTAGTTGAAAATTCATGCATTGTGTCCAAAACTTGTACGGTTTTTTGGTCGAAAATTAATCTCCTTGGTTAAAGGTCAATTTTTAGTTTGAAAATTCAACTATTCCAGTTCAAGATTCATAGTTTTAGTTGAAAATTCATTTTTTTTTTTATTTGAAATTTAACTATACGAGTTAAAGATTCATAATTTTAGTCAAAAATTCATAATCTTTGTTGAAAATTCCTCTTTCTTTGTTGAAAATTAAATATTTCAACTAAAAATTTAACTATTTCATTTTTGATTTGAAATGGATCTTTTTTAGTTGAAAATTCAACTATTTTGTCATAAAGTAATCTTTTCTATTTCCAAATTCAACTATTTGGTATAAAATTAATTTATTTTGTTAACAATTCGCCTTTTTTTATAGAAAATACATGTATCTTGTGGAAAATTCGTCTTTTTTTTTTGTAATTTTTATTATTCCAGTTAAAGATTCATAATTTTTAATGAAAATACATATATATGGTTGAAAATTTAACTATTTTGTTAAAAATTCGTTATTTTTTTGTTGTTGAAAATTAATTTCCTTAACTGAAAATTTAACTATTCCATTTTTTATTAGAAATTTATCTTTATTAGTTAAAAATTCAACTGTTTGGTTGAAAAGTGATCTTTTTTAGTTCCAAATATAACTATTTAGTCGAAAATTCATGTATTTTGTTGAAAATTCGACTTTTTAAGGGAAAATACATGTATTTTGTTGAAAATTTAACTATTTTGTTAAAAACTTGTGTTTTTCGGTTGAAGATCAATTTTTTCAACTAGAAATTTAACTAATACAGTTAAATATTCCATAATTTTAGTTGAAAGTTTATCTCTTTGGTTGAAAATTAATTTGTTCAACTGATAATTTAACTATTCCTTTTTGGTTGAAAATTTATCTTTTTTAGTTGAAAATTCAACTATTTGGTTAAAAAATTATCTTTTTTAGTTAAAAATTCATGTACTTCATTGAAAATTCGTATTTTTTGGATAGAAAATTCATAGTTTTGGTTGAAAATTTAACTGTTTGGTTAAAAAGTCATCTATCTCGTTGAAAATGCAATATTCTTATTTGAAATGTTATCGATTTGTCGCATTTTTAATTTAATTTGATATAATTTTCACATTAATTTTAATTAAAAGAATATATTTTCTTTTTCCGTGAAAAATCTCCTTATTTCCCCTGTTTTTACAGGCTATCTACTCATCTGGAAAATATTTTTCATTTAAAATATTAATATGTTAAATATGCACTTAGTTTGAAGTATATGAAGATAAAGTAAATTGATTTTTAAATTATTATTATAATTCATGGACTTTAGGAACATATTATAACTGGAAAAAGCCTGAAATTGTCAAGAAATTTTTTCCATGATTAGAGTAGACTCCTTGGATAACATTTATTTCAGTTATAAAATGCAATAGCAATTATTTTAGTTTCAAAAATGGTTGGTACCAGAGAGTACTCTCTGTTGGTACAATTATTAAAGGAATAAGAAAAGTCACTGCTGTTCATCATTATATATTTTTTTAATGGCCGGGAATTGTTTTCCTGGATAAAAACGGCCACCCTGATTATGTATCTCAAGTTCTGAACGTTCAAGTGAACGATATATATTTTCTCAATATAATTTTTTCTACAAATATTGTTTCCAATACAAATAAAAATAAGCATGATAAGTTTCTTTTATAATTGTATTACTTTTATGGTAATGAACCTCAAGTTTTGCAATGTTTATTCTTTAAAAAGCTATCAATAAAAAATGTCGTTCATTTGAACGCTCAGAACTTGAAGCACACTGATGAATGATGAATGAGAGGGATGTTAACTAATGATTGTTTTTTGTTTTCAGTTTGTGTAATTGTTAGTTTAGGACATTTTTGAAACATACGCTCACTGTAAATTCCACATTAAGAAAAAAGCTGAAGAAGAAAATGATAATATAGAATAATTGGAACGACACAACCACACTCAGCACGCATTGAAGACATCTGAGGATTTTCATGCCAACCACTTATCCTTTAAATCTCCAACGTTTTTGATCGATTCCTTTCATGAAGGATGACTGATGTTTAGGACGAAACTCGGTTGTTCTTGAATACGCTAAATTGAATAATTATCAAATGAAGCAATTGTTACGAATGGAAAGTAGTATCGACGGTATATGATGTGCTAAGAATTTTGTACACGGATAGATTCATAAAACTGGTATTAAGTGCATCTCGTTTGTATACTTTTTGCCGTGATACGCTTTATGAGAAGGAACTAGATTCAGAGTAGAGTGACCGTGATTACGGTTGGAGATTTGCTGATTTGCTGCTCTCCATTGTCAATGGGACTCGCACATCTACTTTCGGAGAGTGCCAACTTCGCTCGGTGTAATCCTGGTGCTTTTTGATCGACTATCTATCGATGATACGTATTGAAATACTGCATACACCTTCCTTCCCACTTCCTGGTAATAAAGGAGCCTGCATTTCTGCGGCATTTCAAAGAGCCTTTCTTCCTCTTCGCTAAGTTGTCGTAAAGTCGTAATAGTAAACGAAGATATAAGGTACCAAGAACCATTCTGTGATATCTATGTTAAACACTTAAATAATTGAAAAGACTAAAATTTCTAAATATAAGTATATATATATCGTGCGAGAAACAGACGCAGAGTTATAAAAGGAATTACTACCTTATTGTAATCGAAAGAAAGCCAGCATCGATTTCAGACAATGTCCAGCAATCCTCAGTGGAAATCTTTCCAGCCGCCGATCATGAACTCTGACCCAGCAATACTCGATTACAAGTCCATGGCCATACAAAGTCCCAAAGCACCCTCGCCCCAATCCGCCAATACCTATCGGAATGGTACCAATTTTAGCGGCGATCATTACATGAACTCCCCTCCAGATTGTGGCAAAAATTCCTCGGTTTTTGGAAATTATCCTACTTCACAGTCGCCGCGGAATGGATCCGCTAGGTTTCCTATCAGCACATTCACAGGGATGGAAGGTAACGTCGGATACACCGGCGAACCTGCGTCCAACAATTCATCTTATCAGGATCAGTCCGGAAATCAAGGGACACGCGAAACGGGAATCATTGAAAAATTATTGGTAAGCTTATTATTTTAATCCAATCAGGGATTCAAACTAAAATCTTGCAAAAGTCAGGGAATTTCTATAAGAGGCACTTTAAATAACTGTCAAGGATGATAAATTTGATATTGTTTTTCTTGGTTTATAAAAGATTCTATGTTAAAAGTTGTACAAGATTTGAGATTCTGGTCTTTGAATATTAATGGCCAGGGAAAATGAACAATTGGTCAGGGAAAAATTAGGGAATTTTGAAAATGGACGTTTTTTGGCCACTCTGATATAATATTCGTGCTAGTAATTTATTTTCCTTGTATTTCTACTTCTTTGTATTGCTGTTTCTTTCTCCTGAAGATTATATTTTCAGTAAAGAATTTGATTATTTGGTTGAAAATTCAACAATTTGGTTAAAAAGTCATCCTTTTTGTTTGAAAATTCGTCTTTTTGGGTTGGAAGTTCAACTATTTTGGCAGAAAATTAACTTTGTGTTGAAAATACTTTCTTGGTTGAAAATTCAACTATTTGGTTGAAATTTGATATTTTAGTTGCAAATTCGTATTTTTTGGTAGAAAAGTAATATTCTTGGTTTGAAATGTCCTCTTTTTTGGTTAAAAATGCAAGTGTTTAGTTGAAAATTAAAAAATAAATATACAAAAACTTCGTCTTTTGGCTTGAAAGATCAACAATTAAAATGAAATTTTTTTCTTCCTTGACTGAAAGATTCTTTTTTGTGTTGAAAATTAATTTTTTTACTGAAAATTCATCTCTTTGCTTGCAAATTTAACTTTTATTTAATTCATCCTATTTTTATTGAAAAATTTAACAATTGAAAATTCAACTGAAATTTGCAAATTTAACTTTTATTTAATTTGTCCTATTTTTGTTGAAAAATTTATCAATTTTTTTTAATTCGTATTTTTTTGGTTGAAAATTAATTTTGTTGTTGAAAATTCATATTTTAGTGTTGAAAATTCAACTGAAATCTTTTTTGGTTGAAAATTCTACTTTTTTTTATTCGTCTTTTCGATAGTGTCTTTCATTCATCTCTTTTGGTAGAAATTTTATCTTTTTTGGTTAAAAATGCAACTATTTGGATGAAAATTAATCTTCTTTGGTTGCAAACTTAACTTTTATTTAATTCATCCTATTTTTGTTGAAAAATTTAACAATTGAAAATTCAACTGAAATTTGCAAATTTAACTTTTATTTAATTTATCCTATTTTTGTTGAAAAATTACACGATTTTTTTTATTCGTATTTTTTTGTTTCAAAATTAATTTTGGTGTTGAAAATTCATATTTTAGTGTTGAAAATTCAACTGAAATCTTTTTTGGTTAAAAATTCTACTTTTTTTTATTCGTCTTTTCGATTGTGTCTTTCATTCATCTCTTTTGGTAGAAATTTGATCTTTTTTGGTTAAAAATGCAACTATTTGGATAAAAATTGAAAATTGAAATTAAATATTTTTGGTTTGAAATATCTACTATTACATTATTCGTTGAGAATTCATCTTTTTTGTTTGAAAATTAGTTTTTTTGTTGTTGAAAATTAATTTGTCTAACTGGAAAATTAACTATTCGAGTTAAAGATTCATCATTTTAGTCGAAAATTCATCTCTTTGGTTGAATTTTTTTTTTTTTACTTAAAATTTAATTGTTCCATTTTTGGTTGAAAATTCATCTCTTTGGTTGAACATGTAATTAAAAAAAAAAATTTGTCCTTTTTTGCTTGTAAATTTAAATATTTTTGAAAAATCGTCTTTTTGGTTGATAATTATTTTTACTGAATGTCTCATTATTCCGGTTGAAGATTCATCGTATTAGTTGAAAATTCATCTCTTGGGTAGAAATTTCATCTCTGCTTATAAAACCAAACTATTTTTGGTTGAGCGGTAATTCTTTTTTATTGAAGAGTCTACCATTATATTTTTGGTTGAAAATTCATCTTTTCTTGTTTAAATTTTTTTTTATTTTGTTGAAAGTTAATTTATTTTGTTGAGAAGTCAACAATTTTGTCAGAAAGTCATTGTTTTTGGTAGAAATTTCATCTTCTTTGGTTGAAAATGCAACTGTTTGGTTAATTATTATTATTAGTCTGTTTTGGTTGAACATTCAACTATTTTGTTGAAAATTGATTGATGAAAATTCAACTATTTGGTCGAAAATTTATCTTTTTGATATGATAATTCAACTATTTATTTGAAAATTCATTTTGTTTTTGTAGAAAAGTAATCTTCTTTGTTTTGAACTATCCTCCTTTTTGGTTAAAAACGTAACTGTTTGGTTCAAAATTTAACTAATTTACAAAAAATTCGTCTTTTTGGTTTAAACTTCAACAATTGTGATGAATTTTTTTCTTTCTAGACTGAAAAATCTTTATTTGTTCAAAATTCATCTCTGGTTCAAAATTATTTTTTTTGATGAAAATTCGTTTATTTTTATTGAAACTGAATGTTTTTACTGAAAATTTAACTTTTCCATTTTTGGCTGAAAATTCATCATTGTTGGTTGAAAGTTCAACTATTTTGTTGGAAATTCGTCCTTTTGGGTTGAAAATTCATCTTATATGGTAGAAAAGTCTTTATTTTTGTTGTTAAAATAAATTAATTTTAAACGTTAAAAAATATTAAAATTCTGGTCTGAATATTATCTAATGTTCAGGTAAAATGAAAATTTGGCCAGGGAAAAGTCCGGGAATTTTGAAAATTAAGTTTTTCAGCCACTGCGTCACAAGACTTTTCTTTCTTTTATCTTTTATTCTATTCTTGTAGAATTAATCTTACCTTTTTCTCTATTTATTTTCCACATTAGCACTCATATGGATTCATTCAGTGCTGCGAAAGACAGGCAAGATTATTCTTCCACTTCAGCCAGTTTAGCGGAAACATTGAACACCTGAAAATCGGAGATCCGGTGGAATTCGAAATGACGTATGATCGAAGAACCGGCAAACCCATTGCGAGTTTCGTCAGCAAAATTGCTCCAGAGGTGGTGAGTTGACGAATTCCGTTGTCTTTACTATATTATTCTTCACACTATTTCCCCCATTCTCCTTTTTTTCAAAAAATAATTCCTCTTCTTTCCCCTGTTTTCAAGAAACTTCCCCTTTTTTTTTGTGTGTTTTCCGCTTAAATGCGAATTGAATTAATAGAACACAATAAGAATATCCAACTACTTTTGGTTGAAACTTATTTGTTTTTGGTTGAAATGTCTACTGTTATATTTTTGGTTAAAAATTTATTTCTATTGATTAATAATTCTACTATTTCGTTGAAAATTTCATTTTTTGTTGTTGTTGAAAATTCAACTATTTTGTTGAAAAATCATCTTTTTGGTGGAAAATTCAACTGTTGTACATTCGTCTTTTTGGATAGAAAATTCTTCCTTTTGGATTAAAAATGCATCTAGTTGGTTGAAAATTAAACAGTTTTTGGTTGCAGATTAATTATTTTTGTTTAAAAACTCGATCATTTTGTTGAAAATGAATTTGTTTTGAAAATTCATCTTTCTTCGTTGAAATTTTTTTTTTTCGGAAATTCAACTATTTTGTTAAAAGGTCATCTTTTTTGTCGAAAATTAAACCGTTCAGTTATAGATTCGTTTTATTGAACAAAAAATTTGTCAATTCATCTTTCTTGGTTTAAAATTAACTTTGTTGTTCAAAAGTCAAATGTCTCCTAAAAAAAATTAGTTTTATGGTTTGGATATTTAACTATATGTTGAAAAATTACTGTATTTTGTTGAAATTTCATCTTTTTTGGTAGAAAATTTATCTTCTTGGTTAAAGATTTATTTTTTTTGTTGAAAATTCAACTAAATTTGCTTGAAGGTCTACTTTTTTTTTAATTAATTATTTTGGCTAAAGATTCGTCTACTTTTTTGAGAATTATCGTCTTCTTTGGTTATATTCAACTGTTTTTAATTTAAAAGACAAATAGTCTTTGGTTGAAAATTTAACTATACTTGGTTGAAAATGGAACTGCTTCTTTAAAAATTAATTTTTTTGGTTGAAGATTCATCATTGCAATCGAAAATTCATCTCTGTTTGAAAAATGAACTATTTTGTTCAAAATTCGTTTTTTGTTTGGCTGAATATTAATTTTTTTACTGAAAATTAAACTATTCAATTTGAAAATTTAACTATTTTTTTGAAAATTCGTCTTTTTCGGTTGAAAACTAATCTTTTTAACTGCACATTGAACTATTCCAGTTTTTGTTGAAAATTGATCTGTTTTAGTTGTAAATCCAACTATTTGATTGAAAATTCATGTATTTTGTTTAAAGTAAGTCTTTATTCGTTGAATATTAATCTTTTTAAATGAAAATTTACCTATCCCCATTTAAGGTTAAAAATTCATATTTTTTGTTGAAAAATCAACTATAATTGTTTAAAAGTGGGGCTACGTTGTTAAAAAATCATTTTATTGGTTGAAGATTCACCATTCCAGTTAAAAATTCATTCCTTTGGTTGAAAATGTGTAGAAAATTCTTCTTTTTTTTGCTAACGAGTAATCCTTCTAACTTTAAATTTAAATATTCCACTTTTAGTTGACTAATCATCTTTTTGGTTGGAAAGTTAACTATACTTGCTTGAAAATGGAACTGATTTTTTAAAAATTAATTTTTGTTGTTGCAATTTCATCATTTTTTAGTTAAAAATTCATCTCTTAGTTTGAAAAATGAACTGTTTGGTTAAAAATTCATTTTTTCTTTGGCTAAATATTAATTTTTTTACTGAAAATTGAACTATTCCAGTTGAAACTTTAAATATTTTGCTGAAAATTCATCTTATTTGGTTGAAAATTAATATTTTTGACTAAAAATTTAACTATTCTATTTTTGGTTAAAAATTCATCTTTTTTAGTTGAAAATTCTACTTTTTGATTGAAAATTCATGTATTTTGTTGAAAAGTCGTCTTTTTGGTAGAAAATTAATCTTCTTGGTTGAAAATTCATTTTTTTAATTGAAAATTCAACTATACTTATGTTTGAAAATAGAACTACTTTGTTGAAAATTAATTTTATTGGTTGAAAATTCATCATTGCAGTTAGGAATTCATCTTTTTCTATGGAAAATGAACTATTTTACTGAAAATTAATCTTTTTTGGTTGAACATTTTTATTTTTAACGAAAAATTCAATAATTCCAGATTTGGTTGAAAATTGTTCTTTTAGTTGAAAATTTAACTTTTTGGTTGAAGATGCATCATTTCAGTTGAAAATTGGTTTCATGTTGAATTCAATATGCTACCTTCAATAATTTTATTCAAAAAAATTTATCCTCCCATTATTCTACTATTTTCGTGAAAAATCACTCTATTTCCCCTCTTTTGAAAGCAATCAGTAAAAGTTTTGATGCTTGGTATCTTAATTCTAATGAATAAACTCAAAATAATGTACTCTACTAAAAACATTATCCGTAGTAACAAAAAGGTTGTTTTATTTCTTTCTCTTTAAAAATATTCTTCAGTGAACTAAACTATAATTTATTTAAAAAGTGATTTACGGTACTGTACATCAATTATGAATCAAGCACACAAGCATGGCGAATTGCCCATTCTTATTCTAATCTAAGACAGATCTGAATTAGTAGATCTATTTTCCCGGATTTCGAATTTAATATAAATGGGATTAGTTCAATCAGAAAATTAGACTAAACAAATAAAATCTGCGGAAAATGAGTAGATCTTTATTAAAATTACTGAATGATTTGTTGAATAGGTACTAAGCGAGGAACGAGTTACTGGAAATGTTACAACAGAGTTGCAAGCTAGTGGCGACTCGCAGGGCCGAATCAGCTACGAGAACAGAGGGGAGTGTTTTTTCCTACCTTATACCAAAGATGATGTCGAAGGAAACGTCACTTTGCGTGCGGGTGATAAGGTTTCATTTCAGATGGCCACAAACCAACGGTATGAACTTTTTTTCTAACAATTTTCAGTTTTATACAGGGTGGCCGCAGGTCAGGGAAAACCTGGAAATCAGGGAAAAGTAACAGATTTTGAAATAAAAATGGGAAAAGTCAGGAGATTTCTGTAAGAAGCACTTTAAGTAACTGTTGGGAATAATCAGGGATGCCACAGTCCCATTTTGTCACTTTTTTAGGATAAAGTCACTATAGCCACTTTTTTTTATTTAAAAAGATCACTTTAGTCACTTTTCTTTCAATAAATTTACCCATGGGTTAACAACTATTGAATTCAGGTTTATAATTATTCCTGAATTTTTTTAAATTCTTTTGAAATATTTTAGAGTATTTTAAAAGGTTACTAAAATTTGCAACAGATTTTATTAATTTGAAGGAAATTTTCAAGAGCTTTAAAAAGTTTCAAAGAATTTCAAAAGGTTTCAAAAGATTTGAAATATTTTAGGGTATTTTAAAAGATTCCAAGGAGTTTTTAATATATTTCGATAATTTTAAGGGATTCCGAAGGATTTTAAATAATTCAGGCTATTTTTCAAAATTCCTAGGAATATTCAAGAGCTTTTAATAGTTTTATGGGATTTAAAATATTTAAAATTTTAAAAGATTCCAAGGCATTTTCAAGAGATTAAAAAATTTTCAAGGAATTTCCAAGGTTTTGAATCGTTTTAAGTTTTAAGGAATTTAAAAAGCTCTCAAGGTATTTTAGTAAATTTTCCAGGATTTAATAAAATATCAGATTTTATAGAATTTTAAGGGATTTCATAATATTTTAATGGATTTCAAATAATTTATTCACAAAAATTGAAGGATTTCGCGTTGGATTTAAAAGAATTACAAATATTTGAAGGTATTTACAAATATTTTTAAATTTTTTAAAGATTTTAGGATACTTCAAAAGGTTCCAAGGAATTTTCAATTCATTTCAATAATTTGAAGGGATTTCAGAGAATTTGAAAGATGTTAGGGTATTTTGAAAGATTCTATTGAATTTTGAATAGATTTCAATCATTTGAAGCAATTCGAAAAGATTTTAAAGAATTTCAAATATTTCAAGGTATTTACAAAGATTTTTAAGAATTTTTAAAATATTGTAGTCTATTTTAAAAGATTCCAAGGAATTTTCAATTGATTTCAAAAATTTGAAAGGGTTTTTTTAAAATGTTAAAGTTTTAAGTTTTTTTTTTTAAATTCTGAGGAATTTTCAAGAGTTCAAAAAATTTAAAGGGATTTCAAAAGATTAAAAAAATGTTTAGGAAATTTTAAAAGATTCCAAGGAATTTTTAATTGATTTCAATATTTTCGACGGGATTTCAAAGGGTTTAAGGTATTTTAAGGTATTTACATACAATGATTTTGAAGAATTTAAAAGATTTTTAGGATATGTAAAAAGATTCCAAGGAATTTTTAATTGATTTCAATATTTTCGACGGCATTTACAAGAGATTTAAAAATTTTGAAGGAATCTTTATAGATTTATTTGATTTTAAGGGATTTAGAAAAAAATCATGGGGTTTTAAAGCATTTCGGAACATATGGAACAATTTTAAAAGATCTATAAGGTTTTAGGTTTTTGAAGGGATTCGAAAGGATTTTAAGGAATTTCAAATATTTCATGGTATTTAAATTTTCCAGGATTTCAGAAAATGCCATCAGTTTTCATATAATTTCACGGAATTTTACAATATTTTAATGGATTTCAAAAAATTTGATAGATTTGAGGTATTTTTCAAAAAGATTTTACAGATTTGAAATATCTTGAGGTATTTTTAATCGATTAATTCTGAAGAATTTTAAACATTTTAGGGTATTTTTGAAAATTCCAAGGCATTTTCAAGAGCTTTACAAAGTTTAAAGGGATTTCGAAACATTTCGAAAGATTTTACAAGTTTTAGGAAATTTTAAAAGATTCCAAGGAATTTTTTATTGATTTCAATCATTTTGGAGGAAGTTCAAATGATTTGAAATGTTTTAGGGTATTTTAAAAGATTCTAAAACATTTTCAAGAGATTTTAAATATTTCATGGGATTTCCAAGGATTTTAAGGGATTTGTACAAATTTGCATGTGGTTGTAAAGCATTTCAGTAGATATGAAACGATTTTACAATATTGGGATGGATTTCAAATATTTTATTCACAAGAAGTGAGGGATTTCGTTAGGGTTTTAAATTTTTGAAGAGAGTTTCATATATTTTTTGCAATTCATTTGAATTCATTTGAAATTTACCCTGAATTCTTATTAATTTATCCCGAATTCTTTTAAATGCTTTTGAATTCTTTGGAATTCTCTTGAATTTGGTTTAATTCACTTGAAATCTTCTAAATTCACTCAAGTCTACTCAATTTAATGGATTTTAAAAATAGTTTTTGTTTAATTTATTCTGAGGTCTTTTAAACTCACCTTGAATTCTTAGGCATTTCATCAAATTCTTTTAAATTCATCTAAAATTTTCGAAACTCATTTCAAACTGAATTCAATCAATTTTTTCATATTTTCAAATTGTTTTCAATTCACTTGAATATTTTTCAAATCACTTAAGTTTTTTTTTTTAAATTCATCATGAATTTTTATGAATTTCATCGAATTCTTCTCATTTCCTTAGTTACAAGTAACTAAGTTACTGGAAAGTTACGTTATTTGTAACTTTTAGGGTAACTTTGTTACTATTTTAAAAAGTAACTTTTAACGTAACTTAGTTACGATTTTTGCAATAACTTGGAACTTTAATTTTAGTTACTTTGAAGTTACTTTATGTTTTTTTATCTCCTATTAAGAGATGTTTTTGGGTCAGTTATGGGTAGGAAGTAAATCAATTTTGGTGTGGATTTAGCAATTTTATTGAAAATTTTTTTTTTCATTGACTTCAACTGTTTTGGTTTAAAATTAAAATATTTTTTGGTTGAAATATAAACTAATACATTTTTCGTTCAGAATTCATCTATTTTAGCTGAAAATTTAATTACTTAGTTGAAAGTGGAACTACTCAAAATTTAACTATTTGGTTGAAAATTCGTCTTCTGTGATGGAATATTAATCCTCTCGGAGATTAATTCATTTTTTATCGAAAATGATTTTTATATAGGAATTTAAACTTTTTGGTTGAAAATTCATCTGATTGGTTGAAAACTAAACTATTTCCTTGAAAATTTATTTTATTTAGTTGAAAATTAAATTTTCTACCTCAAATATAACTATTCTTTTTGAAAAATCGTCTTTTTTGGTAGAAAAGTAAACTGATTAGTTATAACTTAATCTTTTTGGTTAAAAATTAATTTCTTCGGTTGAAAATGTATCTTTTTTAGTTGACAATTAATATACTTTTTTGAAAAGTTGTCTAGTTTCGTAGAGTATTTGTCTTTTGCGCTGAAAATTCAACTATTTGGTTGGAATTTTTTTTTTCTCAGTTTGAAATTCGGCTTTTTCGTTTCAAAATTTATCTGTTTTTGTAAAAAATCTCATTTTTGTTGTTGTTGAAAATTCAACTATTTTGGTAGAAAATTATTCTGATTTGGTTGAGGATTTTTTGGTTGAATTCAACTGTGTTTGATTTCAAATTAAAATCATTTTTGGTTGAAATAATATCAACTATTATATATTTTTTTGAGAGTTCATCTATTTTGGTTGAAAATTCATGTATGTATTTTGTTAAAAATTCAACTATTTTCTTAGAAAGTTTAACTAGTTACTGGAAAAATATTGAATTTGGTTTCAAATTTCATATCTTTTGGTAAAAAAATTTCTGTAGAGGATTCAGCTATTTTATTGAAAATTTGTCTTTTCTGGCTTAAAATTCAACTAATCCGTTGATATTTCAATTACTTTGTTGAAAATTCAGTTGTAGAAAATTCAACTATCAGGTTGAAAATTAACTTTTTTGTTGGAAATTTAACTCTTTTCTTGAAAATTCGTCTTTTTGGTTTGAAGGTAGTGGAAAATTCAACTATATGGTTGAAAATTCATGTATTTTGTTAAAAATTTAACTATTTTGGTAGAGAGTCTAACTATTTGGTTGGAAAGTAACTTTTTTGTTGAAAATTCATCCTTCTGGCTCAAAAATTCAACTCTTTTGACGTGTCTATTACTGAATTTGAATTTTATTCTAAATATATATTATTGTTCACTTGCCGAAATATATTATGCATTTTTTATTTACTTCAACTAATTCCTGTTTATTTTCAAATTAAGTTTTTATGAATCATCATCTTAGTTAGTTTGATTTTTAAATGATAGAATTAAGGAAGTGAAAAAGTAACTTTTTAGTTAACTTGAAGTGTTTGAAATAAAGAGACTTTTTAGAATTAACAAATGGAAACTTGCAAATTTTAATACTTTAATAGAAAACCTCAGATTGAAATGATTATTCAATATTTGAAAGCCATCAAATTTCTCAACGATCCCTGATTTGAACTCTCTTTATTATCAGACATTTTGAAAAGTGGTTTTTTAATTGCAGCGGGAATTTAGGCGCTTGTCATGTAAGACTTGAGAATCCTGTACATCCAGTGCGTTACCGTGGTGTTGTGTGCTCGATGAAAGAAAGCTTTGGTTTCATCGAACGCGCCGACATTGTAAAGGAGATATTTTTCCACTTTAGCGAGGCCAAGTCTTTTAAGGATGAACTGAAACTGGGAGACGATGTTGAATTCATAATACAGAGTCGAAATGTGAGCACTAATCTTTCAATTTGGAATCAGAGCAGCTCTACGAATGGTGGATTAATTGTTTGTTTATTTTCAGGGTAAAGAAGTAGCCTGTAACATAACGAAACTACCACCGGGATCTATCGTTTTTGAAGAAATCAGCAATGATGTGGTCAAGGGACAAGTCTTGAAACCTTTGGAAAGGGGAAATACAACAAGACATCAAAGTGATCCTTTGCCAGGTCGAATCCGGTATCGAGCACCAGATCATTCTGAAGTCGAAGTGCCTTTCGGCGATAAGGATCAAAAAGGCGATTTTACACTTAGGTTTGTAGCTCCTTCTAGAAGAGGAAGTATTTTCAATGTCATTCTCTGTTCAGGGTGTCTACCCTACCTGGAAAACCTGGAATTTCCAGGGAATTTTTATATAACTGAAAAAAGCCTGGAAATGTCAGGGAATTTGTTTTAAAGACAGGGGATTTTTTCGAGAGTGTGATTAATTTTTTTTTTAAATAGCAATATAAAATTGAATAAGAATGATTTTTCATTTGTAAAAGTAGCTTTATGTTACTGTATTTAATAATTTTATTGGAAATTAGTTTTTTTGGTAGAAATTCATTTTTTTTTGTTGAAAAATAAAAATTCAATTATTCTAGTTTAAGATTCATCATTTTAGTTGAAAATGTATCTTTTCGGTATAATATTCAACTAAGTTGAAGATTGATTATTTTAGTTGAAGATTCATCATTTTATTTTAAAACGTATATATTTTTTTTCTTAAATTGTTATTTTTTTGTTGAAATTTTTTTTTAACTAAAATATAACTATTTTAATTGAATATTCCATCAGTTTAGGTAAAAATTAATCTCTTGGGCTAGATAGGTGTCACGCACAGAAGCTGATGAAATATATTGTTTCAATTCTAAATTATAATAACGGTATAATAAGTATTCAGATCGTATAATGCTTTGGCAGAATATAGCAAAAAAAGAATCTTGTGAAAATGCTCGTAGGTTAGGTTCTGGTGTCGTATTTGAAAAAATTAAAATATTGACATATTGTCTACAATTATTAACATTACTGTTAATTGTTTGCTTAGAGGGAATAATTTAGTTTTAGGAGTTTTAGTATTTTAATACAAAAATATTGGGAACTAACTTTAAAACCAAGTCAATTTACGATTTCAACAATTACATAATTCAACATTGAAACAACATATTTCACTTAACTTTTATGCTGGACACAAATTTTAACCAATATTATTGTAAGAACACCTCATCATAAATCTTTGACATCGTGGACCGCACATGTCATATGTAGACGAGCCAGCTGATAGAGTCTCGTTTAGTGGCCGCCAGATTTCGCATTTTCATGCCCATCGCGAATACCGACCGAACTGGCAATTGAAGTTGACATTTAGTTCAAATTTTTCTTTGTGCATCTTTTATACTCAAATGATGTATATAAACGTACTTTACTGTCGGCTCTTGCAAAAAATGAACCCAGTTTGAATTTCGTCGAAAATAATTTTTTGCGAAATTCCTCCTCGATTAAAATACGCAAACGTAGTTCATTGCCTTCTCATATATTTTCCAAATTTTCAGCCCGATATTTCATTTACAAAAAAAGTTCTTAGATTCAAAAAACTAAATAAAAAAATTGAAAAAGTGAGGTCGGTAACGTAGGTATTTATGTCTGTCACATGTCCTTAAAGTCTTTCAAATTATACGATCTGATCACGTTTATCCTAAAAAAAAGGTTTGTTAATAATTATAGGGTAAAACATCCTAAAGCACAGGGTTTTCGGGCCTCCTTTTTCAAGCGTCGACTTTCACCTATTCCCAGAAAGCGGTCGATGTTAGGAAAAATCTGAAAAAATTCACAGATATTTTTTCAACATTTTTTAATGCAATACATTTTTCAAAATTCTGAAATGTTCAATAATTCACTTTTTACGGGGTTCTATTTACAAATTCTTCATCTTGAGAACGAGTGAAGTTAGGAAGCATTTTAATATCTCCAAATGTGCAGTTTTGTGATACGAGTGCAGTGCAATAATTAAATTTATGAAAAATAATTGTTGCGCAAGAAATATCATTTTGGATATTTCTTTCTTTCATAGGTGTTGGCACGTGGGCGGCTCAGGGGGATAAGTAGTAGAAAAAAAGTACCCGTTCGATGACAATAGTAACTCCAGAAGCAAGCCGGCTACCCTGAACAGATATGATTGAACGAAGCAGGACTTTTCTAGCCTGAGCGCCGGGGGATGCTCTCAGGAGCCTCCCCCGCCCACATTAATAAATCAAATTAAATAAAAAGGGATATATTTAAAAAAAATCTAATTCCCTTCACTCCATTCCAAAAATTCATTTCCTAAATGAATTAAAGGAAATATGATTGTTCAAAATTTATATTATATACCGTTTGACATAATATATTTACTACATTCTAGAATACCTATTTAATTTTAGTGCATTAAATCATCAAAGAAAGAATCATGGCTTAATTTGCATTGAAAAATTATGAAATTTGAGTGAAATCTGAAATTTTGTTTAAGCATTCTTATCGAAAAGTACTTTTTGTTAACTTTTAGTTAATTGCTATTACCTTCAACTTTACATTTCAGCTTTGAAAAGTTCTAAATAAATATAAGCGAAATAATGCTTTAAAAACGAAGTGATCTCTATCTTTTATTGCCCAAATTCCATTATAAATATCAGTAGAGCATCTATTTTTTGTCCTATTTTTACTTTGGAAGGTTTTCAGTTTTCAGATTTTGTATGACTCTGAGTTTGGTACTCCTCGAACTTTAGAAAATTCTGAACATTGGGATCCTCAACGTTTTTCTTATATGTTCATTTCCGAGACGTTTTTACTGAAACGTTTGGAATTTTATGAGGTGTATTTAATATTTCAAACTTAAAGTTTCATGATTAGAAACGAGTTGAATTTCAAATAGTTTTAGATGTTTGCACATTAGAGTACTTCAAGTTTTGAGATTCCTCTTCCAAATTTTTACAAGTCTTACAACTTTCATACACTACAAATTTTAAATAATAATTCGTGATTTTAAAAAATTGGGCTCTAACTTCCCTGATAAATGTTTACAAGTATATGTTTGCTTTACTGTTCGCAATCAACACTTAAAAAATTCAATGAAAAATGACTACTTGATCTCGATTTTTTCAATTTCAGCCATCGTCGGTGTTATCCTTGGCTGGCTTAAGACGTTGTCGAGCCTTATATGACTGCGAAGCGGATAACGAGGACGAGCTATCCTTTCGCGAGGGCGAAGTGATCATAGTCACCAACGAGCAAACTGACGATGATAATTGGATGGAAGGTGCTCTGGAACAAGCACCAGAAAGAAGGGGCATGTTTCCCATAAGCTTCGTACATATGCTCCAGGATTAACATTCGATAAATCTCCATTCCATAGAGAATGTCCTCAACACTGCATAATGCGACGATTGCAGGCACCTCGAGAAAAAGACTTGCTTAGGAAGTAAAAATCCTTAAAGTCTTTTAATCCATCTAGATTAATATCACATGGAGATTTTTGCATTATCAAGAGATATAAATTTTCCATTCAAAATACGTAAGGCCGTGTTAGGTAGAAAATGGTATAAAACTTTAAGGACTGATAAAACAAAATGTTTTCGCAGAAAGAGATTTGTTTTTTATTGTTTTTAGATTAACTCTAACGGTTAAAAAGCTTTAGAGTTATACGTTTTAAGATTTTGGGTTTATCAATTTTTTTGTAGCTGATTTTATTCCATGGCTATATTTGAAAAATGTGCGTTTCCAAATTTTTCCATTATGAGGTAGCTAGACCTTATTTTTGCTGGTTTTTTAAGGTCATCTGAAAATTTCATGGATGCGTGTACAGTACTCCTTCGAGAAGTTAGCTAATTTAGCAGACGTTGGAATTTGAAACAAAATAATTTTCATTATTTCGATGTTAGTGTTGTTGACTAGGGTGAGAGCATTTTTTTCACAGACTTAAACGACATATAATATGTAATAATACTTTAATATTATTATTTCACAAACCAGTAGATCAACAAAAAATAGCATCGGGACAAAAAATAATTATTTAAAATTAACTCGTCACATATTGGCGTAATTTTCAGAAGTCTGTGACTGATAACCTATTACAAGTTTTGTTATTAGTTAGGCCTATACATAATAGACAACTCGGTTCGTTATTGAGTTCTCGGCTTCAGCCGATTTTAATATCACAATTAAAAAGAAGGTGGACTGGTATGAAAAGATTTTGAACGAATAGCGTCATTTGAATTCCAAGCCTTCGCCGCCTCGCAGTTTGTTACCTAAATAACCGAACCTATTTTTTAGATTACACATGTTCTCAAAACACGCTAGTCCAGCCTGTTTCAGCCATTAACCTCATAGATAGGGGATGTGGACTATCATGAGAGGGCCGATGCTCTAGAACGCCAATAACCAGGATGTGCGCTCCAATTTTTAAATGAGATATTTATACCGTTCTTCTTTTTCCCTCGCATTGATGTTGATTTTATTATATCCTGGAGCCGATAACTCTAAAACGAACTTAGTTGTTCTTAGCTACCTATTCTGTATATAAATGGCAAGAATACTTGTAACAGGTTATTAGTTATACTCTAAATTCTAATGATGTGCAAAATGGCCTCGATCGGATTGTATTGTCCGGTTATCGGGTTTAGCCCGATAACCTGACCAGGCATACTGTAAGGTAAAGCCACATTTCTTGTATCAGATTTCAATATCATTTGATAGGACTCACCCATAAGGATTAATCCTATCGTAGTTGAAGATTAGTGTGGTTCTTATTTTCAAACATTAAAAATGTTGTGCTCTATGTTTATAATTTCGTGACGTGACACGAGAGAAATATACCCACCAAGTTTTAGCGCAGTCAGAAAATATTTCGAGATGCCGCCATCAATTTGAAATTTCTCGTGGTATTTAAATAGGAAAAACTGAGTTAAACCTTGAAAATGATACAACTTTTTCAAATGACGGCCATCATTTTGATTTTTTTTTAATATAGAGATGAAAATATAGAGAAAGTGTAGAAAAAAAATTAACCGTGTAAATCTATAAAATTTTACAGTTTTTTGGATAAAGTTTAGATTATCGATTACCATGTGCAGTCAGATATTGCATTTTATGTATTTTACATATTTTTTATTACACTTTTTCATGCTGATTCTAAATCAGTCTGGCAAATTAAGGTGGGATTTAATGGTTCTGACAAAAAGGCGATTGAAATGCTACTTTAGCTCTTTAGGGCCTGAATTATACACAGCCATTCAAATTTCATCATTCGTGGTATTTTAGGGTTTTTGGGGTAGCTGATTTCGAATCCAAAGTCAAAAATTCAAAATGCCGAATCCAATACGGCACAGCAAAGTTGAAAAATGTAACCAATATGACTTAAAATTACTGTTTGGTGGTTTTTTGGGTCGCTGATTTCGAAAGCGAAGTCGAAAATTCAAAATATCAAATAAAATTTGTAAAAAAAATCTGATTTAATTAACAAATTATTATAATCTCGTATATTGTGGGTAAACTAGATAAATAAATTTGATTATAGAAAACCAGGAGCGGATCCATAGGTTGGTGAAACCGGGGGACCCCCCCCCCCGCCCAGGATCTTCGAACTTACCATCACTTTTTTCTTTTTCAGTGGGAAATAGAGAAAAATTATTAACAATAGGCAATTTCATTATGACATGTAATTTGTAACAAATCTAATTGATGCAGTTTATAAACTTGGTCAATTTAATTAGTCATAGTTCTCTGTGTATATACAATTTGCTGACGCCGCACCCCCCTTTACCCCAGGACACTTCTCTGGATTCGTGTCTGAAGAAAAAGCTGGTAGGAATTTTGAAATTTTGACTTTGGATTCGGAATCAGCAACCCCAAAACCCTTTAAATACCATGAATTGATCAAATTTTAATCAGCGAAACGAGGGGTTATTAACTTCTAGATAGATTTCACGAGATCTCTTAAGGTTGACTTCAACCAATTTCTTTGCAGGATTTAATTCTTTGATGTTGCCTGAATATTGTAAGTGATAAATGAAAAAAATCGATCGAGTCCTTTTTTGAAAACGCAAATTTTGATTTTTCAAAAAAAGGGCTTGATCGATTTTTTCCCTTCACAGCTCAAAATATCTAGGCATTATCAGATATCTGAATCCTGCAAAGCGTTTTAGTTAAATTAAAATTTGCAATAACCTTAGGGACAAAAAACCTCTATTTGCACTACAAAAACCTCTATAGAATACCCCGTTTTCGTTTAACAGAAAAGTTCATAGGAACTTTTTTACTTCATATTTTATGTATCACAGCGTACGCATAATTAAAATTTTGTGTAGCAAAAAAATGTTAAAAAATGAAAATTCGAATTTTCAAAAAAAAGGCTTGATCGATTTTTTTTCCACTTAAAATATTCGGGCAACATCAGAGAATAAAATTCTGCAAAGAACTGGTGTTGAGTAGATAGTTTAAGTTGGAGTTGATTGAGGCTCACCGTGACTGTAGAACAAGGATCTTACTCGCGCTACAGTGGCACGTCATTTCGATATGGCCTAAAACGTTTTCTTTTTACTTTTTGAACCCGTTTTTCAAAAATGTATGACGTGATGAAACATTTTTGACTTTAGATTCGTATTCTACGAAAAACCGATAATCTAAATTCCATCCAGAAACTGTAAAATTTGATATCGATTTTTAAGGATAAAATTTTTGTTTACACTTTTTCTATATTTTTCTGATATTATGTAGTTATTCATCTACAATCTGGGAGGATTCATACCTCTATGTGATTTGTATCAAAATATAAATTAAGTTTTTCCACAAAGAAAGTCTTTCACCCTTTTTTGCGAAAACCCGAAGTTTAACTGCTCGTCTAAAATCCGAGAAAGCTTGGATAAACTCGATATGAAGAGGCAATTTAAGAAAATTGTAATTTAATTATATTTGAGCAATGAACAAATGCTTTCTTAAAAAGACACTTCTACGGCAATTAAAGATGCACAGTATTAAATCTTGCGGTACTTATGACTGGCCAGTAGAGTTTTACGGTACTGAAGACTTACAAGCACATTTTTCATTTCTTGAAAACTAATAAAGATTTTTTTACGGATCAAAAAAAAAAAAAAAAGGATGAATATCTCTCAGAACTTATAGAGCTAACATTAATGAAGTCATAAAAGAGAAGTACACCAATATTGAAAATATTGACCGAATAAGTACTGTAAGATATTGATGCGCTTGCTCGTAAAATTTTCGATTCCTTATGTAGGTTTCGAGCTCAAAACTCTTTATTAGTTTTCCAGAAAAAGTTTCAAAACATTGAAAAAGGTTAATTTATAAATATCGACTATTTTATTAACGCTACATTAAGCCCCGTAGAACTCTAATAAGTAAGCTCTAAGTAAGCCTTAAGTACCGAAGAACTCTACTCAAATTTTACTGCGCACCCTTAAATCCCGTAGAAATCTACTGACAGTGTAATGAACAGCAGCTTTCGTTAGAACTCTTTCGGACAATTTCTCGGGTTTTAGATGGGCAATTAAGGAATAAGCGAACAAAATTTGATAAATCCATTTTTTTAAGCAATTGATAAAAAGATTGTTTCTATATGTGGGGCAAAATTTATCAAGCGTACTCGCCTAAAGCGAGTTTCGACATTTTTTAGTTTTTCTCCAAATTCGAGACCTTGAATTTTTTTCAAAATGTTTTTAAAAAAGCTGGATTTTTCCATTTAAAATGACTCAAGGTACAAAGTAGGGATAAGATTGCTATTAGACTTATAAAAGGGGTCTTGCGCTCGGCTTTCGCGCCGCAAACTGCTACAGTGTAACGAAGCATCTCGTAGGTCTTATTGCGTCTATTAATAATATTACTATAATAAGACTGTTTTCCCTAATTTTTTAATAATGATTTAAAGCTGAATATAATTTTTAAATTATATTAATTCAGGGTGCTTTTTGGTATGAGTCCCCTTGTCTCTCACATCGATGATTGAGTAGAGTGCTTATTGCACATGGACTACACATACACTCTTTTTCTACTTCGTGGCTTAGTGTTCTTTGGAAAAACCTCAAACTGCGAAGAGAAGGAATATTTTCTCAGTACTAAAGTTAACTCAACAGAGGGTATGAAGCATTAATACTTTTGTGTTCCAGGCCCCGTTTTTGGAGATGCGAATCTACTTTGAAGTTCTTTAGTAGTTGAATCGTGATTCTCCTTATGACTAAAGAATACTTCATCCTCATTACTTCCATGACTTCTGAAACTAAAAACTTCAATAGCTTCACAAAATCCAAGATATCGTCTGATTCGTATGAAACTTGGCACAGTGGATTTTTCGAGGTCGCTGATTTCAAATTTAATGTCACAATTTCAAGATAAAAAAGTCATATAAAAAAAACAAATATTTTGTATATATATGATATAATACTATAATATTATTAATGGAAAAAATGAGACCTACGAGGTGCTTAGTTACACTATAGCAGTTCGCGGGGCGGCAGCCGGGCACAAGAACCTTTTTGATAGCAATCGGATGTCCAATATCAATCTTATTGATCAAATTTAGCAGAAGTTATGATTAACTGAATAATGTCGCCCGAGTTAAAATGTCGAGAATTCGGTTCGAAGACAACAAATTTTTAGGGGTGTTCGCTTGACAAATTTTGCTTTATGTTTGAAATTTCATCAGTTCAATCATCAAACTAGTTAGCGAAAACAAAATTTTCTTCTTGATTTCAACTTCTAACCGTGAAATAAAATAAATTTAAACAAGAAACTTTAATATGCGATTACAGAGAAAGGCAAAGATTTCAACAAGCGTGAACTAAGCTGCCCGAGCAAAGCGAGGGCACGTATCACACGAGCTGAAATCGTTACTTCTCCCTATGTCACGCACACTATTTTTGATAACAACCCTATCGAAAATTTGACTTTCGATGCCTGCATAATGTGTGCGTTGCATAAACATTCTTACTAAGCAATGAAATCAATGCCATGATAGACAGAGTCCAGGTTTTAACTAAACCCAATTCAAAATGTTTTGAATTTTGAGATATACACAACACGACCACGGACTGAAGTTGGCTTTAAGACGTGCATCAAGATAACGCACGCAAGCTTTGCTGAAGAAGTTACGTCATATATTGCTGCTTCTGTCAGCTGTTTTTTACTTTCTTCCTAAAAAGGAACCTACTTTCTTACACAGGGTTGAAAGTACGCGCAAGCGTGAAGTTGATTACTTTCGCCCCGCTATGAAGGAATCGGAAGTCAAATTTTCGATAGGGATATTATGAATAATTATGAAATTCCTAAATACTTTTCAAAATTCTCTTATAATATAAGTAATTTAACAAAACATAGTATTCATGCATAAAATTATCATCTGACTTCATGCGTAAATAAGAAATTGTACATTTATATGATTAGAGCTAGAGTAATCAGTGGAATGTGCCTTTACTGAATCAAAAGTGAATATATCTATTTTCATTTAGTTAATTACTTCAAGACAGTATTCAATTTTAACAGTTTTTTTATTTCATTTATTTGACAGCCTGAATGATTACAATAACCTATTTCAAATTACATTTTGATTAATGGATTTCAAGCTACAATATATCCTTAAATATTGCGAAATTAACTCAAGTGGATTTACCACGTTTTGTTCTCTTACTCCTCCGTTAAACTTTCGGTTGTTTGATCGCATCGGAATGGATTGAAAAAAATCTTTCACACGTCTGCTAAATTCGGACAAATAAGGAATTCTTTCTTAAATTAAACCCAATGACATTTTGGGAGACATTCTAAATAACATGAGACAAATGCGAAACCAGCTATCTATGCATCTTGGATGAAGCAGTTCTCCATTCATAATCGAGACCAATCGCGGGACTTATTCGATAAACGCACCAAGCCAACACTGCTTTCTGAGATCGTATTTATTTTTACTGTATTTACTAGCTAATCCTTGTGTGACAATAGATCTGGCTTCGAATTTTACTCAGGTTATTTTGAATGCCTCGTAAAAATTCATGGGTTTTAATTTCAGTTTGAAAATTTGATTGTCACTATAGACGTTAAAAAGTCTTTCGATAGGTGCAATAGAGGGAAAACGTCGATATGGTTAATCATAGTCGCGAAGAGTGTACTCATCTTTCAGTCGATAATAATTAACATTGTAGCATAATAACTTAGAAAACGACATATTATTACTCTTCCTTCTTCTAAGAAATAACTCTGTGATATAATTCCTACATATATCCAAGTCAGTTTCTAATATAAAACATTTCTTTGCTTTATTAACACGTTCTATTGCTTCCAATGAAAAAGTAATTTATTATTATCAGAGTAAACTATGTAAAAGTAGGTCAGTAAAACTTACAAAGTTTTTATATACTTTATAGAACATAATTGATAACAGTAATTAAAACTTCGGGAAATCTTAACTATGCATTTAATTATTGCCACAAAGAAACAGTTCATAAAATCAATTATTTACATTTTTTAAATGTTTTCAAAAAACATTTTTAAAGTTTATTTTCCACGCTTCTTGTTGAAGAGTAGGTCATCGCTTCTCAAGGAAAAATTATAAATTAAAAAATACTTTCTTATGCACGATTGAAAATTATCACTGCTGGATTTCAAAATCTAATTGTTTTAATGGGTTGAAATATTGAAAATTATTCGAAATATTAGAAAAAATGACTTGACGGGGATTTATTGACACTTTCGGATCTCGAAGAGTAGAAAAGGTTGGTGCACATTACACAACATCTCATGCCAAACCTAACTCATCAAAAGTGACAGTTGTTAACATTATTTGCCTATGTTCTGTGTACTTGTCTTCCGTTCATTCATTGATACCAATCAAAATAAGCAATTGTCAATGTGACGTACAATGTGAATAAATGAGTTTTTTTATCTCACACATTTGTTACTCATAATATGTCTACAAAATTGTTTCCCGTTATGCCAAATGTGCCGAGTTTTGTAATCAGAAGCTTCAAAAAATTTTTTGCACATATTCTATTAAATTCAAATAGCCTACTCATAAAAGTGACCCGCTCTTGCATAGTTTCCCCTAATTTTTTGAAAAACAAAAATGAAAGTAAATGGTAAAATTCGGTGCTCAAAAGGCACAATATTTGATCGAGACCTGTCATGATTTCGAGATTAATGATGTTTTATGTTCTCTTAGTTCAATCAAATCGGAGAAATAGGTATAGATATTTGGGTACGAAGGAGTTTAGTCTACTTTCCCAACGATATTTAAAACTACTAGCCAAATCTGTAACAAATTAATGGATAAAAGTGAAATTAATAGTATCTTGTCGGTACTGTCTAGTATTGTAGAATTTTCCGTCTGAGGCTAATCTGACGTTAATTTCCGTACCTACGTTATTCCCCCCTCCTCCCGGAATTTTAGGGCAATATAATCCGACGCCTGTTCCACCCTCTCAGACCCCTCTTACAACATTAATAATAATATTAATATTTTATACTATTAAGGCTAGTAGGATGAAAAATTCCGTAATACTAACGTCAACGAGGCAGCGACATGACCGAAAATTTTGGTAATACTAACCCTAGCTATTTGATTGCTTAAACTTACGGAAAATTCCAGAATTATAGACACTTACTATATTGCGTATCAAAATCGCCTTCCACCCCTGATGCACAGGATACTTTTTGCCCCACTTTTGTCTGCAGAAGTTAGAACAGGTAGTATGCAACCGCCATTTTGGCCCTGGTGTATACACGGGAAATGCTTGTAATAAAGATGTTGCTTATTTTTGTTAAATAGGACCTAAAAATGATACAAAATGGATGGATACTGCTACAGATTGAAAAGATAGTAGCAGTAGTAGATTTTTACCCTATTTTTTCTTCCTTAATGGCCCAAAAAGGTTTAACAATGTCTTATAAACTTTTGGCGTGATAAGTGGAAATCGAACTTTATTTTTAGATTTTATTAGAAAAGTAGTTATTGTTTATCATTAAAGTGACATCATTTAATTATCTAAAGTGCAGTTGTTATGAAATAACTTTATTCGTTCGCGTTGGAGAAGTTGTTCAGAAAATAAAAGAGAAATAAGCTTCTAGTGAAAAATTAGGTTAGAAATTCATGTTTGTGTTTACATATCTCACACGAAACTCAACATTGAAGGTATACTCATGAATAAAAACAATTATTATGAAGCATACATACAGTTTGCTTACAATTTAAAGTCAAATTAATTCCATTTTTCTCTATAATTTATAATGAATTATGCTTTTTTAAATTCGCGGGTACAAATTTCTATATAACCTAACTGCATTTTTTGAACCAATCAAACAAGACCCTTCAGTTAATTTGTTTTGTTACAATCGAATTGGTAACTTTTGATTTTCTATTTTTTATCTCGATTCCAACTCGGTGATTAGGTTTTGGAATATTTATATTAGCATTTGGAATATTTGTTATGATACTTGAGGCATTCCATACTCACACAATTCCAACCTTATCGTCATTTTTGTGGGGGAAAATGCACTCACACACGAAATTAAAAAATTTTGTAATAATTGTTCAAAAAAAAAATCGTATGACATGTTCTCAAGTATCATAAAAATAATGTTAAGAACAACTGGGGTATGTTTCAAAACCTAACTCACAGAGTTAAAGTTGAGATGGAATTATGCTATAAAAAGCTATAAATTCGTTTGTAGCGAATCAAATGAACGAAAGTCTGTTGTTTTATTGGTTAAAGGAATTCAGTAGGGTTATAGAGCTGTCAAACATGCATCAAATTTTTTAGTCTCATAAAGCTTTGTTTTATAGGAGGTTTAGAAAGACTTCAGGCCATGTCACATATACCCCATTTCCATCTCAGCTAGTAATCTCAAGCGTCCTTATATTTCATTTTCGCTCATATTCTAAACATACTGCTCGTCTCGTGTATAAAGGTATCAAGAAATGAATTGAACGAAAACAAAGACTAATAATATGTACTTCTTACAAGGGAAAGGCTAACGGTCGAAATTCAAATCGAGATCGCGTGAGCATAATTTGAAAGATTATCGAATTTCATTCGACACGTGTCACGGCTTTTTTAAGTAGGGCCCGGTTTTGAAAATATGAATTTTTGAAAATTACGGCTGCCGTTACTGATTCACCAGTGTCAAACACGCGGCACGCCTCCCGCCGATCGCGGTGGCCTAGTAGTAGTGTTTCTACTTGCGACTCTGAAATTTTCAAAAATTTATATTTTCAAATCTGGGTCCTACTTACAAAAAAGCCGTGACAAATGTCGAATAAAATTCGATAATCTTACGAATTGTGCTCACGCGAACTCGATTTGAATTTCGATCCCCAGGTCTTCCCCTTGTTAGCGTAAGCGGAGAAATAAATGTATTATTTACAGTGGCTAAAGAAGAAGGGCGACCGCCCGCCATGGCAACTAATTTGAAAAAATTACATGGGCATTGCATGAAGACAGTCAATTAAACAATGCCGCTCGTCATGAAAAACAATCATTATACGTCAGTAAGAAATGTAAGAAAAAGAGAAAATGCCCCAGAAAATCAGAAATGAAGACCTTGCTATTTATGTTCATACTTGATACCAGGGTTCGGTTCTGATATACAGAAAGAATTATTAGAGGCATTATGACTCTTTATTGATTGCCCTTTGTTATTCTTAGTTTTTTCTGAGGGTGCCTGCTAGAGCTTGCGCAGGCACCTCAAAGGTCAAAACCGTTTCTCTATTCTACTAATCTACCTTAATGGGACTGCGCCCTGAAATTACATATTTACACATCTGAATGGCCTCTATTGTTCGCATTCGAGATTTCAAAAAATCATTGAAGGTGTTAAAGGCAGGGTAATCATTATCACATCACAAACGCTTCCCCATTCCCTTATCGGTGGAATACCTAATTAATGCACAATCAAAAAAAGAATTACGTCGTCCCAATTTTCAGTTAGCAATTTAAATTCTTTAAAGCTGGCAAAGTTTCGTTGGCAGTATGGTGTAATATTTTCAAATCTGAAAAAGAATCCTTAGCTACAATGGGTACAGAAGCGATTCCCTGTAAATGTGTCTGTAAAGAGCGCTTGTTTTCATAGCGATCTGGAATCGTATCCCAAGCAGTTGGGAAATTAGCATCAGTCACCAATACAATTTTAATTAGGTGACTAGCTTCATCTATCGACGATGTCTTTAAGTAGTGCAGTCGTAAGGCATTGGATAAAAAATCGTTGTCAACAGTAAGAGCCTCAAAACGATCGCAACAATTTTCCCAATCTACATAATTACCCAAAAATGCAGGCAAATTGGTTTCAGGTTATCTGGCATAGGCGGCATCGGTATGTGTACCGTAAACAGGGGATAAACCGCGCATATTTAGAAAAAGCAGCGCATCCATAATTCTGTATTTAAAATACGATTATGCTTCTTCTAGGTCTTTTAATTTAAGTTTCACAATTGTTAGTTGCAAGCCTCAATATTTTGGTCTAAAGGAAACAAGTATCGCATTCAGAAATGCAGAGTGAAGGGTGCTCAAATTTCCCCGCATGCGCCGCTCAGTTTATGGCAGTGTTAGCATGCATTAATCGCTCATCGACAGCGATGTCATTTGATTCAAAAGAATGCAGTTTGTTAGTTGAAAAATCAAGAGCTGCATATGACAAAAACTCAAAATTTAATGCCTCCATTTAGGATAGGCAAGGTTAATCGATTGTAATAATTATTAAGAAAAAGATAAAATGAGTATAGAAATAAAAATATACTTTTAAATTCAATATAAAGTAAATTAGTATAATAAAAATCACTTTGAGTAAAGCCGACAATTATAAAAAAAAATACAAATTCATACGTGTTTACCATAAATAAAGCTTTCACCGCAACAAGCGAAACTGGCAACTCGGACTTCGACGAGGGCGAAATAAACATTGGAACTAGCCTTTGAATAGAGCGACATCGTGAAAATGAGATTCAATCACTAATAGTCTATCAAGGCCTATGGTGATCCTCGTAGTCAGGATAGATTCCTTATAGTCTGAAAATAGTCTGCAGGTAAGGTAAAAAACCGCTGCAATACTTTCCATGGTTATATTTACGAAACGAAACAGCCAGCAATTTTGATTATTTGTTATCATATCTAGCTAATAACCCTCTTTTTTCTACTAGTTTATTTTTTAAATCAGAATATACCGAAGCGCTTAATCGTTAAAATTAAAAGAATTGTGCTAATAAGAGTCTGATATAGGCGATACGTATAAGGCTGGTCAACTTTGATTACTATTAGTTTTCGTTGGAAACAATCTATCTCTTTCAAATTCTTGTTACCAAGTTCTTGTTATTCAGTAAAAATTTTTAAAAATTCTACCAAAAAGTTGAATCACACGTGTACTACCTTAAACTAGATAGTCATATGTTCACCATTACAAGCTGTCACTGCGTCAAGCGCAGGTGACAAGTTGGATTCCGACGAAGTCGAAGTTTAAACACTGATACGCCTTGAGTTTAACAACGTCAAGAAAGCTTCTGCATACGGTTTTGGCGTGAAAATTTAGTGTGCAAATTGAATAAGAAATCGAGGTTCATTCACATTAATCCTGCTTATGGCCAAGAATAAGTAGAAAGACAGCTAAGCAACAATTGATTGTAATCGAACAGGCAGGAGCAGGAGCTTTCTCGACAGTTTTGTACTCGCGAACCTTACGAACTCGTTTTAGAGCAGCTTTCAGAGCTTTGGACCAAATAGTATATTATATATTAGTTTTTCTCGTCTCGTGGCGTCCTTCCTCGTTTCTCGCCTCGATTTTTCCGCGGAATGCGACAGATGTGCGCTATTGGAGAGGACAGATTGCAGGAGCCTACTTTTGCCACTCTGACGCGCTAATGCTAAATAGCGTCTTTTAATAAATAGTTGAAATCGAAATCTGAATACATAATATACTTGTTTGTCTATTACTGATTAATTTGATATCAAACACGCCTATGTTACGATTTTTTCGAAGATTTAACTTCACCCCATTAGTACTTTGTTTTGTTCTTATCAATAATTTATTTTTCTAATTATAACAGAGTATATGGAACAGGAATGTAAAAAGATAGTTATATTTTTAGGTCATTTGTAGTTTAAAGAATTTAACACATATTAAAATATTTGAAATGTTTGTGAAATCCTTCAAATATTTGGAAATGTTTGTGAAATCCTTAAAATATTTGGACATCTTGGTGAATTCCTGGAAGCCTTTGAAATTATGCAAAATCTATGTAAAATCCTAGGTGAAATCTTAAAATTTTTGTGAAATCTTTTTGAATCTTTTTAAATTTTTGAATATTAATTAATATCTGTTAGCTATTTTTAATTTAAATTGGGGAAACTATTAAGTCGTTACCGAAAACGCAGATAGAGGGAGTAGAAGGGGGAAAAGAAAGGGAGTGGAGGGAAAAGAGAGTTGCGGAGGACTATGTGAGTCGGAACACTTGTGGCGTGCTTTGTTTAAAAAAAATAAATGTTGTGTTGTTAATAATGCTGAGTTATTCATTCAACGGAGAACTCCTTAATACGAGTGCGACAGAAGTTGTGGCGTGAGTCCGGAGAAGTCTAGGAGGCAGGACCAGCCGAGCTCATTTGAACAAATAGGAGGAATATTTGTTTACAATTCAGAAGTGGGATTGCATCCCAACATTCTGACGAATAATCCTTAGTCTTATCAGACAGCTCAGAGACGACAAATACCTGGAAAAGTCTGTGAAATATTTAAACACGGTTTTGGAGGTTAGTTTCACGGCATGGCCAAAATGGCGTCGTATTGAAACTGGAGGACAAAGGAAGTGTCGTCGACGGTGAGTGTTGTGACTTATTTTAATTTAACGAGGATACAAACATTAAAAACATGAGTAGTCGGTCGGGATTTGGTGAACGGTGTAATTCTCTCGGAGGAATAGAGGGTGATCGGTCCAATGGATGGCAAAGGCAAAGTATGGCAGCGAGTGATTTTTTGGAGACGAGAAGCGCGATCAGTGACAGCGGTGCTCAATGCAGATCATGTGTCAGTGGTGGTGGTGGCGGTGAACACCTGAATGCTAGTGAATCACATTTAAATTACCTTACAGTTCCTAGAAATGTGTGGGAACGTTACGAGCAAAGTTTCCAAGAGTTCCTTGGTGGAGAAAACGCCGATGTACGAGCGAACCTTGTGGATATGCCAATTGTGCAAAGATGGGATGGGAATCAAGCACCTGGGGTGCAACGTAATTTTCAAGATTGCCCGGTAAGGAGGCTTGCATTCAAAGGTATTACAAAATTTCAAGCTTAACCTGAAATAAATTTAAAACGGCATTGTCGTTTAACGCATTAGAAGGCGTATCAAAAGAATAAAATTTACCAAATCTAGGAGGGTTGTGCATAACAATTCATCACTTTATAAAACTTTAAAAAAAGTTAGCTTTCATCACAGCTACCTGTGTAGCAATCAATCTTGACAACATAAAATGACTAATACCGTGTTTTTAAATGCTTTTACCCTCATTATTATTCGAAAAACAATAAATAAGAACAGCGACATGTGCGTGTAAAAAGGGATTAAAAATGTTCTATTTCATGGTCGATTTGGGGTATCCAAAAGTTTTCAGAAAATTATTGTCGCCACTGGGTACAGAAAAGGATTCAATTTAAGAGATAACTTATACTGCTCTGAGAATTCAAAACGCGAGGACAAACAAGGTATCGAAAAGGATTCAATAATTGTCACGTCACCATTGAATAGGAAATTGTGAATGCAGTTCCATTTCGTGCACAGTCTACACCATACCCAGGCAAAATAGGAAATCGTCAAAGAAGAGAGTTCGAAGGATAGTGAAAAGTGAACAGAGGTTTCAGAATGAATTTGATGCGCAAACTGCACACTTTCAACAGGAAGTGTACCCACGACAAAATTATCAACAATTTGAAGAGGAATGCGGAAGTGGTCGGAGGAATTCCGCGTTAGTTGATGGGACACAGAATGTGAAGGGTGAAACGCAAACCCCTGACGGTGAGACCAGTGATCAGTGGAAAGTGGTTCAGGATCTTTTAGCTCAGTTAATGATTGAAAATCCGAAGGTGCTTTTGATTAATCCTCGGTTACTAAAAGCTTTGGTTGGGGTGACAGGTGAACCGAAAGAGTAGGATAGAAGCTCTTTTCATTATCGATGTAATCTTCCATCAGTTTCCATGATCCGAGAATATGACGGGAGAGGAAAATCACGTAAAGCGGAAATGTGGTTGGAAGACCTCGAGGATTTGGCAGCATTAAACAAATGGAGCGAAATAACGTAGTTATTCAATCACGGGATTGAGAGAGACAGCTAGAGAGTGTTGGTCAGCATAGAGACACCTTATCACAACTTAGATTGAATTTCGACAATGATTTCAGAAGATATTTATACTTGATCAAACAAGGACGGAGTTATGGCGCCAGTTAACGGAAAGAAGACAATTACAAAATTAATCGACGACGAATTATGTCATTGACAAATTATATTTGTGCAGAAAACTCAAATTAGATTTTACGGAAATTAAGATACAAATCTTGGAAGGATTGTGGTCACAGCAGTTGTTTGTGCAGCTGAGTGCTCGGAAGTACACAAGAGAAGATCTCTTGGAAGACCTCACTCAGTTGGGAGCGATGAATGTGTCCCGATGACCTGTCAAAACGAGAAAACCGGAAGATAAGAAGGCAAACTCGGAATCGACAAATTTGAAAGAAAAGTCAACGGGCGGACATCAGAAAACTTTGAAATCCTCAGCACTAGGTAAGCGTCAGGATAGATGCTATAATTGTGGGGATGAAGGTCATTTGGGAAGAGATTGTCCAAGGCCTGGGAAAAATATTTGTTACAAATGCAAACAAGAAGGCCATATCAGAAAAAATTGCCCAAAGAAGGAAAATAAACCTTCGCCTTCATTAGTCAACGTGGTGGAACGAATCACAAATCCAATTACCTGCAAAAAAGTGATAGTTAACAATGAGTATGTGGAAGTTCGGACTGTTTGATTCGGAAGTCGATAGTAGAGCACTGTAAATTCAAGGTCAGATCACCAGAGCAAGCACGCGGAGGAGGTGTGTTGGTTGGAATCGGAGGTCCGGCACAAGCATCTGGAGTGGTGAATCTTGTCCTTGAGATCGATGGAGTTGTGGGACGAACAGTTCAAGCTTTAGTTGTTTCAGACTCAATGATTGCACGTGAAATATTGATTGGGAGGAGTTGGATGAATCAACAGGGAATTCGGAGTGTTTCTGAAGAAGGAAACGTGCAATTTTGGAGAGTGCCGCGTAACCTGAGTGATGACCTCCCTATAGAAGCTGCCGATGTGAATATAACTAGTCAAGTGAAGATCACTGAAAGCATGGTAATACGTCCATCGAAGGCATACCTGTTCTAAGACTCAAACCTGAGCGAGAACCTCTGGAGATGGGAATGCTCAAGGTAGGAGAAAATATCTCGAAAGATCAGGAACTTGAACTTCTTAATCTAGCTAATAAATGTCGGTCTTTGAATTCAGAAGAACTAGGAAGCACCCACTTGACGGCAATGGAGATACGAGAATTGGGGGGAGCTAAGCCGGTAAATTTAGCACCATACTGCGCAACTAAAACATAAAGAGACCAGTTTAAAACATCTTCGACGAATACAAGAGAGTGGGTCTAGTCCAAAATACGAAGTCACCATACGCCAGCCCAGCCATGATAATCAAGAAGAAAAATAGAGAACCTAGGATGGTGATAGACTATAGGAGACTCAATTTGCTACTTTAGATTTGGCTCTTGGATACTATCAGGTCCCTAAAAGTATAAAAGTAGAGAGGCTAGAGAAAAGACAGCGTTTGTGACACCGGAGGATTCTGGAGAGTTGACAAGGATGTCGTTCAGCTTGAAGAACGCTCCATTCGAATTTGGACGCGACATGAACCAAGCTTTCGGGAATCTGCGAAACAAAGTCGCATTATTTTATGTGGATGATGTGATCATTTCTGCAAGAGATTGGGACGACCTTTTAAGACGATTGGAGTTGATATTACAAGCATTGGAAAAGGAAGGATTGCCCTTAGATCCAAAAAAATGTATATTTGATGTCCCTGAGGTGGAGTATCTTGGACATCGAATTTCAGTGGAAGGACTACGACCAGGAGTGACTAAGGTGGATGCAGTTAAGAGGTTTCCCGTTCCGAAGAATTTTCACGAGGTGAGACGATTTCTGGGATTGACGGGTGCATTCCGAAGATATATCATACGATATGCCTTGAAGGTGAGCCACTGATGAGACTGCTGAAATCGGATACAAAATTTGAATGGACAGACGGACAACAAAGAGCATTCAAGGATCTCCGAAATGCCTTGTGTGAAGAACCTATTCTTGCTTTGTATAACCCAAAGACAGAAACAGAACTTCATACGGACGCCAGCGCTGATGGATTAAGTGGAATGCTGTTACAGAAAGGTGCAGACGATTACATGCACATAGTTTATGTAACAAGCAAGAAGACGACAGACGTAGAGCACAATTATCATTCCAGTAAACTGGAGCTCATGGCGAAAGTCTGGGCGGTTGATAGATTGCAATCATTTTTTATTGACATTGAATTTACAGTCGTTACGGATTTTCAAGCCTTGGTATATTTGAATGCAAATAGGACCAAAAATCCTCAGATCTTCAGATGGGCCGAGTTGTTGCAGGAGTATAAAATGACAATACGTCACAGACCAGGTGTACGAATGGCTCATGTTGATGCTCTGAGCAGGGCATTGGCTTTAATTCTTCAAAAGAATCCGGAAGATCGAACTGTTGGAGAAAACAATAAAGCTGATGGATATCAGATGGTTCAGCAACTTATTTATCGAGTGCAAGGGTCAAGACAAACAAAGCACTAGAGAATGGTGATCCATAAGTCCATGAGGAAATCCATCGTGGTTCGTTATCACGATCTGCGTGGACATTTTTCTGTGGACAGAACTGTAGCTGAGATTTTGAGATACTTCTGGTTTTCAAAGTTGAAAAAATATGTGAAACGTCATATATCTATGTGTCCCGAATGTAATCTAACGAAATATCCAGCAGGACGGAAACCTGGAGATCTTCATCCCATCCCACCCAAGAAGAGGCCATTCGAGGTCGTACATGCAAATCATCTTGGACCTTACGAGCGGAGTAGAAGAGGAAGAACTCATCTGTTAGTTGTGATAGACAATTTGACGCGTTACACCCTCCTAATCCCATGTAGTAATTACTTGATATCCAAAACGTACGATCCGCCGAAGAATAAAATCTCTTTGCTGTTCTATTGCGCGAAATGTAACGCGTCGCTATGCAGAATTTCTATGAAGGACAATTTGGGAACACTTCGATCAGTATGTGAAAAGTGTGAAGCGGAGTATAAATTGACGTCGAGAAGTTTAAACTGTATTTGGTTGATCAATATTGTATACCAAATCCAACAGCTGCTCAAACAAAAGGAAATTCAGATTGCACTATTCGAAAATATTTCCAAAATAAGAGACAATGAAGGTAAAGAAGAGGCAATTATGCGTGACGTTTATGATGGTAAACTATATAAGCGCATTCAAAAAAATGTTTCCCGGTAGTCTGACGTATAACTTCGCTACGAACGGGGCACCGACGAACCCTAATAGTTCAATAAAGAGTTTTTGGCCTTCAGAAATGATAGTTAATGAGCTTCCTTTGAAATTGCGCTTCAAACACGTTCTTCTGCCAGCAGTATGGATAACGAAGTCAGAACCCACAGTCGCTTTCATGAATCTGTACATGTCTAGTTTTATTGAAATGGCGCATCGATTAAAACGAAACGGTGTCTATTCAACACTGGGAAACAGGTGAAAATATTGTGTTGAAATTCATACCTCTGTGCGTATGTGTGGATTCAGTTGCACGACCAATAATGCAGGCACACGTGCAGTTCAATGGGTATGGAGCTTGCGGTTGGTGCGAAATCAGCGGCGTACACAAAAGAACCATTCGTTATCCTCTATCTGATGAAGAAGATAAGTTGCGTACACATGAGGGAAACTTGAAAGACATGGAGGAAGCTATTAAAAACGGCCGCTTTATTAATGGCGTGAAAGGTTTGTCTACGCTTTTTACTGGACTTCCATGTTTCGACAGTATTTGGAGTTATGCGTTTGAGTATATGCATTACGGTACACTGGGAATACCTAAGCAAATACACGAGAATTTGACAACATCAAGCTTTTGGAATGAATTCGAGGAATCGCTTTATGTAACCCCTAAATCTCGACTAGAAATCAACGAGCGACTGTCGTATACGGCCAGTCATAGAAATGCACAGACTTCCTAGGCCTCTTACCGAAAAGTGCAAATGGAAAGCAACTGAGTGGCGCTCGTGGATTTTGTTTTATTTAATTCCTTGTTTATTAGGAATACTGGAAGAAAAAGCATTCAAATCGTTGCTTCTATTTTCTCGTTCATTATATATACTTCTTAAAGATGAGATAAAAGAAGTAGAATTACAACAAGTTGAACGAGACATTTTAATGTTTGTTGGCGAAACCAATGTCCTCTATGGAACACATGCCATGACATACAATATGCACATACTTCTGCATATGGTACAGACGGTTCGGAAATGTGGGCCAACACAATCAACGTCTGCCTTTCCTTTTGAAAATGGCATTCTTACTTGCAAGCGTTTTGTTAGAGGTTCAAAAAATGTTGCTTCTGAAATGTCAACCAAATTGTTAAGGAAGTGTTCTCTAAATGACTGCATATCTCGTTTTTCAATGAAAGAAGCGTGTAAAATTTACTGTCAAAGCTTGCTTTCTCGCAAAAATCTCACGACAGAACATACAAGAAAAACAGATAATGATACTGTCTTAATGATTGGCAAGGGAAAAATAAAAGACGAGGTCACAAAGACTATGCGACTAATTTGACTCGACGAAACTGTGATACTAGTAACATGACAGATGTATTTATAAGAATACTAGACTGTACAGTTCATAATATACATGATCTGAAAAACGAAAGGACAGAATAGTATTACTTTATTCTGGGAAAATCGTGCAGATCAGAAGCCTCGCAATTACGTCGAATTGAGGAGAATGTGAATTCCAAATTCCCCACCGTTGGTTCCATCAGAAAGATAGACAATTACGTATGTAGATGTTGAATTTCATTCGAGAGAAGTAGATTTAAAATGAATACTTTGACATGAAGAGGCTTATACACAATGACAATGTTACGAAACTGCAAAATTTAATGCCAAGGGTTTGATAACGCTATTCGTGAGAAATATAAGTATCTCCATATTCACCATCGAAGTTTTATTGATAAGTAGTGTTGGAGAGACTACCTGCAATAAAACTAATAGTCGAAGTCAACCTCTGAATGGCACAAAACTTGCAGCAGTTTGTGGTAAATACATCCAATATCATCTTATTGAATATAATGTTATTTATAAAATAAAATATTTTACTTTTTTTACTTTATGCTTATATTATTATGTATATATTTTCAGATATTACGCGTTTCTATCTCCAAGAATTGGGGAAGAGCGAGGTTGAAATTGGTATAGAGATAGGGAAAATCGGAAAGACTATTAATTCGAAAATACAAGATTTAAGACGGGGCTCCAGACCAAGAAGGAAGAAAAGTAAACCTACCAGTAAGTTCAGAAACCTTATACTCTAAATGATGATGTCCATGTTTGACGCAATTCATAAATAAAATTTGGATCTCTTTTTCCAGGTGCTGCTGTTCTTCAAGAGGAAGAAGGCGAAACAGAAATTACTATTTCAGAAGATAATGTGACGCATGATGTCGACAGCAACAAAGAAAACGCTTCAGAAAGTCTTCTGCAAAATGACGATGTCATGAAGGAAAAGGATATGGAAATGGAGACTGATGATAAGTCAGAATCTTCGGACAACGAAAGTGGTAGTGATAATGGTAGCGACATTGAAGGTTTATAGTATCTTCAGATGGAAAAATTCGCCTTCTTCACTATAATAATAATCGAAAACCATTTTTACCATCATTTATGTCAATCTCATAGGTAAATAAATAAATATTTTGTATATCCAAAAACGACACATTTTCTAATTTTTATTAGTATTTTTGTATCGTTAGATGAAAAAATTCTTCTTCGCTAAAATAAAAGAAGAAAAACTAAAAATCGATTTTTCATTTTAAAAACTTCAAACGCACTTAAATGATTACAGAACGCTGGAAAATGTAATGCATTTGCTATAAATGTGCTATTTAATGATATTCTGTGACTGGACACATTATGATTTTTTTGAAATACAATTCCTTTTTTAATCAAATTCACACAATAGTTTAGGTTGGCTCCTGCCCTTTATTCTGAACTCAATTTTAATTTTCAATAAAACTGTTTAACGTATGTGATCTTGAACTACATGAATTATGTGAATATAACCATATCATTTTCTAATAGCCTTTCCGAACAGGAGCGTATGGACCCTGAGATATGTAGGGTCTGTAGGGTCCAATATGACACTGCCCAAAATATAATCCAAGTCCGCACAGAAACCAACAGAACCAATCTCATTCTCTAATAGCCATTCCGTATAGGGCCATATAGACCCTCAGATATGTAGGGTCCAATATGGCGCTGTCTAAAATATAATCCAAGTCCGCACAGAACCCCACAGAGACCATCTCATTTTCTCATAGCCGTTCCATGCAGGACCATACAGAAATGCGAATTCTAAACGCTTCTATTTAGAATTTACGTGACAAAAACCGATTAGATCCACATAGACTTTCTTTTCTAAACGGTTCTATAAGCCATTTTGTGGACCCTGACTAAACGTCCAGGCAAATTTGAGTACTTCTGATAAAGTCGGATATAGCCGTGGGTTATCGGTTGTGATTAAATTCATACAGTGATTCTAACATAAGAACAAGAGAATAAATGTCAAGAGTTACATCTCTGAGACCTAGGTATTGAAATATATCTGTTAGAAATATTCCATAATTATAGAACAAAAAGTGATTTTTAACATTGAGTTTTAGTAAGAAGCATCTGATTCATATACGTAGAATTAAGGCTCAATCGACTGGCCAAGATTTGTTTAATAAATATCGAGATAAGATATACTTCTGTGTGGTCCTTCTTTGTCGTACGTAATCGTATGGAATGGTCAATTTATATGCTTTCCAGTTCAGTCTCACATAAGCCTTCATCGAAGAAAGAGCAGTATTACAAACAGTCTATAATTTGTTTCATTTATTTAAGCCCTTAAGCCGTTAATACCTTATTGTTATTGCAGCTTCATCTTTTCATCGAAATTCATTAATGACTATTATCACACGATCCAGTAACCGTAAATATAAAAGGACAACAACGAATCGATATTTCGAGATTTTCATTACATGCTTTTTTAAGATTAAGAAAAATGCTTACCACTGAAAATATCGTCGATAGTTGTATCGAATGATCCTGTTAGGGTGATGTAAAATGACAAAGATGATCCATGGGCAATGACCAGAACTTCACCGTTAGGTGATAAGGCAAGAGTAGTAGGTGTTGCAGATTCCCAGGGTCCGTTAACGAGTATTCGTGGATCTTGGCCTTTTTCAAACTCAACTATAACTCAAAATTTCAAAAACATCAGTCGAGATAATGCGAAGCCCTGACCTAAAAGTTTGTTTCAATCAATGAAATCACTCACTCTTCGTATCGTAAAATCTGTAAGTCCCATCCTTCGAGACAGTGGCCATGTGACTAGTACCGGCACTGAATCCAAAATCGTATACCCCAGACGAATGGCCAGCAAGGTTAAAAGCTGTAGAGATCTGTTTGAATTCTCCTGACTTTGTGAATCCTACTTCCCACACTTTTAGGTCAGGTGTAAAGCCTGAAGAGAATAACTTTGTATTACATTTAATAACAGCACATAACACAATACAATTAATCATGATAGATAGAGTGACCCACTTTTTGGGCATGTCCCGCCAAGTCCCTAGTTTCATAAAATGTCCCGCTTTTTGACTTAATTCGGCAGTTTTGTATTTTTTTGTTCAAAAGCTTTTTTTCGTGCTGTACATTTATCCGTGAAAAATAATTTCGTTCATTTTTTTCCCACGTTTTTTGAAAGAGCCAATCACGAATAAGCTCGACAAGATAGGCCAATGAAAAACTCGTTTTCTAATTTTTTAAGGAAAAATCATTATCCTCAAGAGTGAAGTCTTTCAAGTACAGCCTTTTGCACGTTTTCGATATTTTGCCTTCTTTGCCTTCACGCGGCACACTTATCTCGAAAGATCGATACTTCGACTATTCGCTTTCGAAACTAAGTTCGTGGTACCAAATTCACGAAGCTAAAAGGTACCAAATAGCATTGAAGATAAGCAGAATTTTATAAAAGATTCATAAGCAACCTTTCATTATAAAGTAGAGAATGTTTAAAAAATATTTAAAATTTAAAAGTGAACTTACGGACTAACAACATGTGACAAAACGATAAGGAAGAATTAGAATTTTTGCTTTCAGGACAAATAGTGTATGCATTTTTTATCGGTATTTTTTAAAATTCAATTTATAAGTTTTTTATAAGCCATATCCAGTTTGGCGGAGAGTATCTTGAATTGCCGGGATCTTAGGTAGCAGCGCTTCGGCCTCATAACCGGAAGATTGAGTGTTCAATTCTCAGTGCCTGCACTTGAAAAAAAATTTTATTTTATGTTTTAAGATCTGCCAGGATCACTATCAGAATTTCTCGCTGACATTTTTAATTTTTTCAATAGCGATAATTAAAATACAAAAAACTCACATAAGCATAAGTAACTGTTCTGTTTGAAAATTCATATTAAAAATACAATTTTTTGCTTAAAAAACCTTGTTCCTAATTTTAATTTTACATAAAATTAGTAAAAATTACAACAAAAATAAGAAAAATCGCTGGCGAAACACCTGTACTGGTATTTCAACAGTAATTCTTACAACTCCTAAGCCAATAATACATCAGTATAAAGCCAACTGCTGGCTGAACACTTGTGTCAGTATTTGACCAGTAATTCGTATCACTACTGTACCAGTAGTAAACCCAGTATCACGCCAACCACTGGCTGAACTCTTATGTCGGTTTTAATCAGCACTTGAAGTTGCTATGTGACCAGCACTACACCAATCGCTGGCGAAACACTGGCGCCGGTATTTTACCAGTAATGCATATTACTTCTAGTAGTACACCAGTATAATGTCAACTATTGGCTGAGTTCTTATGTCGGTATTTCACCAGTAATGCGTATGAGTACTACGCCAGTAATATACCAGTATCACACCAACCGTTGGCGGAACTCCTATGTCAGTATCCCACCAGTAGTGACGATCAGTACTGGGCCAGTTGTAAACCAGTATGACGTCAACAGCCGACGGATCTCTTGCGCCGGTATTCTACCGGTAATGACAGTCAGTTCTGGGCCAGTTGTAAACCAGTATGACGCCAACCGTTGTAAACCAGTACTATGCCGATGGTTGGCAGAGTACTAACAGCCAGTACTGATATTTCTTCTCTATTACAACTGGTGCGGTACTGCGCCGGTCGTAAGCTCTGGCCAATATCCTACTTTCCGCCCTGGGTATGAAGGTTACCGGTAGGGTAGGAGCCATTCCCGTAGGTAAAAATATAACAAATAAAGCTAAAATTTCGATATTTAATTATATATTCGCACACACGTTGCTATTCGGTAGCGAGACCTGGACTTGCCTAGAAAAGTATAAGAGTGAAATTAACGTGGTTGGCATGTAATACCTGCGCAATGTGTGTGGTTAAATGCTAGTAGACAAAGTCAGTAATGAGAGAACCCACGAAGAATGTGGTGTGGAGGAGACACTGTTTGACAAGTGTTTGACGAAACAAGTATATGGAGGTAAAAGTAAATGGTTGTGTACCCAGAGGCAGACTGAGGAAAGAGTGGTTGGAATGTATTAAGCAGACCCTAGTTCAAAAAGATATAAAAAGCCATAGAAACACAAAAGCTTGCATGAGCAAATGCATGGACGTGAAGGAAGCTAAAGAAGTATGCCAGGATAGAAAAGTGTGGCAACAAATAGTTTATAAGAAATGCATGATAAAAACTGTCGGTGGAGTGAGTGATGCCTGAAACAAAAGACCTTGGATACTAATGGGCCCGAACTTTACACAATGACTTTGTGAAGTTCTGCGCCTGGAGTGCTTTCTAGAGAAATTGATCAGCGAGCTGGGTCGGAGCAGTGTTGCGGATCGTAAGTGTTATTTAAAAAAAGAAAACGAAAATTCTAGATTAATGTATAAATTTATACCCCCCCCCCCATCCTTATACCGCTTCGCACAATTTCCTTCCTCACTTTCTTCATAGGAACTTCCTGATTCCCGGCTAGAACCAAGTAAGTCACGTTTACCCCGAAAGGGATTTGGCTTAATGGTATAATAATAATAAATTTAATTTTTTTCTTCAAATTTAAATTCAAAGTTTTTGCTATATCACATTTAAATATTTTATTTTAATTCCATGCTTAAGAATTATAATGTAATTTACATACTTCATTCATCGCTTTCGACGGATTTCTTATGCAGTACTGCAATACCTTAGTTAAAATTTTCCAATCTACTCGCAGATAATTTGAGTAAGAATATATTCTCATAAGAATGTGAAATGTTAAATATTTAAGGTAATATAACATATAAGTACATAAATTGCGATATTTACGCTAAGCTTACTGACACATAACTACAGTAAAAAATGGCTCCCATATTAAAATGAGTCATTGCTTACTTCCAATTTAAATTATTAAAACAAGTTTTATGTAATAGGTTTCAAACGTACGCTCACATTATTTGAATTATATTGAAGCAAAAAAATAGCCATTAAGGCTGTTGAAAGGGCGTCCAGAAAAATGGAGAACTCTGTGGTCACACAAACTTGATCACTAACATTCGATAAATCGGAATTGAGGTTTTAAAAACGCACTTTGGAAATTTTCTGAACAGCGGAAGGGGTTTCGCGATGGCAAGACATTGGGTAAGTCTCTGGTTTTTGGAAAAAATACGATAACTACTATAAATTGAGCGTGGAAAAGTGTAGCAACGACGTGAAGTGGGAAGGAAGCCGACTGTCTGTGGGATGATAACTGAGCCCTTGATAGCTCGATCGTACTACGAAAATGCACTGTCGGCAACAGCCGCGTCTGCATGCTGCTGTCACATGTTTTTGGTGGGAATTTTAAATTTGAATTAAAAATACAATTTGTGATTAACGTTTTTGATTTGTTTATTGACAAGTCCGGATGATCGGCGAATGCAATAATATCATTATAATTTAAATGGATAATAATTTTTTCATAGAATAATAAACTTGGTCTCGGAGGAGGAAAAAGTGTATAAATGATAAAACGTTGCTGTTGTGAACTCGCTGATAATAATTGATAATAATTTATAATAATTTTTCTTAAAATAATTTATTAAATTACAGTTCTTTTCTTGACGTAAATTATAATAATTGTGTAAATCATTATTATATTATATAAAATGAAAGACTTGTCGTTGTACATATTTGTTGTGTTGTAACGTACAAGAAAAATATGGAAATGGCGCATTAAGTAAAATCCAAAGGTTTGCAGATTTTGATATTTTCCATGAAAAAGTTACATTAGTCTTGCCTTTCTGAGGGTGTTTTAGATTCTGGAAATCCGAGTAATGTTATTTTTCTATAAAGCAATTATTATAACTCACGTCATAACAAGATTTGTAAATAATTCAAAAAATTATTTTAAGGACAATTTCAAAATTATTATCAATTATCCTTTTATCACTTATACACTTCTCCTCTACCGAGACTACGTTTATTATTCTAAGAAGAAAGTAATTACTTATTTAAATTACAGCAATATTATTGCATTGGCCAATCATTCGGATTCGTCAATGAAAACAAAAATTAGAAAATCATAAATTGCATTTTTTATTCAAACTTGAAAATCCCGCCAAGACAGATCGAAGCAGCATACAATGCGGCTTTTACTGACAGAGCATTTTCACAGTACGATTCGAGCTATCAAGGGCTCAGCTGTCAATACACTTTTCCACTCTCATTTTTCAGCTCTTATCTAATGTCCTGCCATCACAAATGCCCTCCCACGGCGTCCAGAACATTTTCAAAGTGCGTTTTTAAAACCTTAAGCCCGATTTATCGAATGTTTGTGATCAAGTTTTTGTGCTCCACAGAATTTGACATAGATTCTTTAATAAAGCATTAAATTGGTTCTTATGTTAATCTTAAAACATGGTGTTCGATGAAATATTTCTTGACACCGTTAACAATAATATTATATAGAAATTATAAATTATTTTATAAGCAAAATGGCACAAACAGTTTTTTGACAGATAGCTTCATTCTTCAGAAATAAACTAGTTTCATTGTTTTTTTCCCATACGTATTATTTAGACAAACGATTCGCTTCATACTTTCAAAATAATACTCAAATTCAAAATAAGTTTAAAAAATTGCTCATGCTCAATTTCACTTCTGAATTTAGTAGAAGTTCTTTAATTCCTGAGAATTAATATTCCATTCATTCAATCGACTTTCTCCTAGATGACTCATTCATTTTCCAATAAAGAACAGGGCCTGAGGAATTCTTGGCCTATTTCGTGCAGCCATTTAGTCGCAACTGTAATTAAAAAAAACAAACATAATAAGTGCATTACGTGAAAAAGAGAGTTTTCGAGGCTATTGATAGTTTTTTAGCCGTTCTTAAATAATAAAGAAAAATATATTTTTCGCAATAGCCAACTTTAAAGTTGCATCTTATGTTCTTCTAAATAATGTGCACAGTGTCTCTATTAACAACAGTGACGTCCTTCGTAAGAAGAAATACCAACTGAATACCATTTCCAGATTAGATTCAAACAAAGTTTAGTATTTTTCTAGTATGTGCACCTTAGTTCATATCTGCATCACTTTTACGCTATTGAAATAAACAAGGGTAAAAAATTCTGAGGACCAGAATATAGCGTTATAAGACAGGTCTATCCTGGATAAATACGTACATTGTCTTTAGTTACGGTATTTCTTTTCATGTATGGAAAAAATAAGTTTTCGAAACTTGACTTGACTCTTTAAGACTTTAGGATACGCTAAAAAATTTCGTATAACGTTCATTACAAGCTTCAACACAATTTTAGAAATAATGAAAAGGGTTCGCGAATTATTCCTGGACTCTCTAAATAGTGAAAATATATTTTGAGTCATCGAATAATTCGCGAACTCTTGTCATTATTTGCAGGACTGTCTTGAACCTTGCAATAAGCGTTATAAGAAATTTGTAGAAATTTGTGGCATATCCTAAAGTCCTAGAAAGTCAAGTAAAGCTTTAACAACTTATTTTTTCCGTGCGATGGGTCACAGTGTGTGAAAATCCATTCTATTCTGTGACTCGTACTTTGTCTCTGCGGCGGTCATGTTCTGTCGTCAGTCATGATCCATGCTCGCCTGTTGATAGACGGCTGTCACCGTTTACGCACGTTACGACAACAAGACTTAAGTCACTGGAACCTGGATTGAATTACGGTTTCGGGCATAGCTTTAATTGGCCTTAATACTATTTCCGAGGCATCTAAACGTAAACAGGCAGGGCATAATTAGGCATGCATAATTTCTGTTAGATTTGGACGTAGGATAACAGCTGACGCAACTAACGCGGGGAAAATGCGGCTCTTCTGCTTGTCTGTCACGCTTCACTAAACAAGCCACTCGTTCGAACCCGATACTCCTCTCATCACGAAAGTGCGGGAGCCATAAGTTCTAGGAATATAGAAAATCCGAGGTAACTAATTTCAGGTTGCAGTTTACGTGCAATCAGCCATATACTTCTATTGAATAAATCATTCCTGAGTTGAAATTGTCTCTCACCTCTTTCAACCCACGTTCCTCTTAACTTATTTATTCGTGGGATTTGGTAAGTCGTCTTATGTAGTCATATTAAAAATTATCAACCGATGTTCCCACAATGATGTGGGTATATCGTCCATAAATAAATATTTCCTTAATTTGACTCCAATAGAATCGAGTCCCACATACTCTGCAACGCGGGTTAATAAATGAGGATACACGATACGTAATAATATAATACTTTATTCAAAGTAAACTACATGGCGTAGTTTTGCGTGGTTTGACCCAATTTTACTTTTCTATGAGGGTTTTGGAAATGTATTTTAACGAAGTTTACAATAAAAATAATCATTATACAATAAAAAAATTATTTCAATTTAATTTTTCATTTTGAAAAACATTTTTGAGTTTTTCTCCCAATGCGGCATTTTTAAAACTTTTTAAAGTTAGCTAGAAAAAAGCTTGATTTTTTCTCTTGAAAAACATCCCAAAACGAAACTGGGATGGAACATATTGGTGCGCGGGAGCTCCGCGTCAACTAGCCGCAGTACTACCAGGCGTGCTGTAGTATCTCAGTGGTTCTAATACTTGATCAAAATGATTTTTCTGTAATATTTTTCATCTCTAGAGAAAATCATACCACAACTGGTAAAGCCTTAAAACTCGGTTTGATTCTGCCAAGACTGTGACGGGCACACCAAAATACCATTCTCTTGAACCCTCTCCGGAATCGACTCTGATTTGGGAGAAGTATTCGTCATCTACACAGCAGGACTCAGTTAGAGTCAAGGAGATTATTACCAAAAAATGCCCCAAAACGTGAGAGGTAAGCGGACTCAACAAACAGTATTTTAAAATGTAACACACCAGGAGAACCATCAGTGGTGGATTAAGACAATTTGTCGCCCTAGGGAGTTGCGAAATTGGTGCCCCCACCCCTCCATAGTTTTTTTCAAACGATTAAATAAATGTACATTAGAAGCGGACAATATTGACAAGAGGATAGGATTAATATGCCATTTCTTTTTTATCAAATAATATTATTGATAACAAATTATAATTGAACATTTTCATTCGCAGTTTACATTTTGCCGCCCCTAAAAAGTCGCCGGCCTAGGCGGCTGCCTACGTTGCCTGTTCTGTAGATCCACCACTCAGAATCATCCTCCACAATCGTTTATTAGTTTACTATTAACTACTGTTTTTCTACAATAAAATCGTTTTGAAAATTTCATTTAGAAGATATCTGAATCGTTCTCCAACTACAAACAAGTGAAAATAATTTTCAAATTGCAACGATTCTAGCGATATCCAAAAGTGCTAAAAGTGAGTGTACAGAAGAGAGGTTCGTGCGCTCTTCTCTGGCTCACAGGCAAAGCGCCTGACGGCTGTTCAATAGAAATCAATTATGGCCTGACAAGTCGTCAAGCAACACGCAGAGGTAAAGACTCTTAAGGTATACAGTAAAGTACCAGTTTTCAATTTCATTCTAAAGTTTCCAGTATTTTATCACAGTTCTTTGTACATCCAAATATACAGTTTGTATATTTATTTTCACATACAGTGTTTGTTTCTTTTGACCTTTCTATCATACGCGTCTACAATATCCCATTAGTTCCAACAGGTTATTGACCAGGAGATATAAAAGCGATAAGCAACTAGTGAAGTGAATATTTGATTTTTTGGAGTGGCATTAGAGTATGGATAAAGTGACATTAAAGTGATATTGCAACCAACAATTACACATAAAAATAACTGCAATTAACAACCATAACTATGCGGTGTGGAAATACAGAGTGAAGCATATGCTTATGAATATCAAAGAGTGGTCAGTGGTGGATAAAGAAGCAACAGCAGTTCCGGATGAGGTTTGTCAAGAAAAAGACGATCAAACTTTTTCTACGATTGATTCGCTTGTGGACGACAACCAGTTATTACACATTTCGAACCCCACCAGTGCACGAGAAGCCTGGAAATCATTGGGAGACTACCATCAGAAATCATTAGATGCCAGTATAGTCCACTTATGCAGGGTTTTATGCAGAATGCGTTCAACTGAAAACGGCGACATGGAGGAACACGTAAATAAAATGTAGGATACATTTAATCGAATGACAGCCCTTGGAGCAGAAATCAGGGATAAGTTTGCAGCGGCTATGTTGCTGGAGAGCTTGCCAGAATCAGATGACACTTTGGTCACCACAATGGAAAGTCGGCCTGAAGGTCTTACGACATCTTTGGTGAAGATCAAGTTGATCGATGAATACAGGAGACACCAAAATAAACTGTCTATCAACGACATGACCGAGTGTCAAGGTGAAGCGGCGATAAAAGCTCAAGCGCGCACAAATTCACAGAAGGAATGCTTTTTCTGAAAGAAGACAGGGCGAAGAACTAGCTTTTACAAAAAGAGAATGTAAGGAGTCGAAACCTTCAGAAGAGGTTTGATCAAAAGCTAGAAAAGTAAAGACTCAAGAACGAAAGAAGGTTTGAATCATGGATTCAGGAGCAACTACCCACATTGCCAACGATAAGGATTTTTTTTGAGGAAATCGACTCAGGAAGGAATGGAACGGTTCGTTTTGCGGATTACAAAAAATTTGCTGAAGTACAAGGGGTCGGTGCAGGAACCATAAAGTTGATAGTTTAAGGACAGGAAGTGACCGTGGAAGTGAGAAACGTGATATACGTACCAATCCTAAGCTCAAGTTTATTGTCCGTAAGGAAATTAGCCGGGAAGGGTTTTAGTGTACAGTTTAAGAGCAATAATTGTGACGTCGTTAGCCTCAAGGACGGAAAAGTGAAAGCGACCGCAGCTTTAGCACCATCCCAACTCTATAAGCTAAAACTAGTTAATACGGTAGACGTAGAGGTAGTTTTCCAATCATCCATTAAACAGTTTCAAAAGAGAACAGGGAAAGCAAAAGATGATGAGGATTCAGCGAAGGATTCCAGTTCCAGTACACAGGCAGATGAATACATCGAAGGAGAAACGGAAGGAAGTAGCATCGGAGAAAAGGACAGCACGAATCAAGATCTCGTTTCAGATAGAGACGAGGATATAGATAATACAGAGTTCATCCTTAACGATCAATCAAAAATATTAATCCAGGATACAGAGTCCAGATCACCTAGAAACTCTGAAAGATGCAATAAAGGAACACCACCAGAGAGGTATACGGATTCATGCAAATCAGCAGGAAATGTCTACGGAGTATGCGGACAAGGGGGCAGAATGGCAGAGTTACCCTTTAACTCAAAGCCAGCACCAAACGATTGGGGCCCAATAACATAAATACCCCGGGATGTTGGGAGAGAAAAAGGATCTTAAAGCTCAAGTTCATCGACCTCAAAGGGCTTAAGTTTTTACATTTAAAGGATCTGAATTGATCAAATTAAATTTCAGTGCAGAGATAAAAATTACCTTTTTAATTTTTTTTTTAAATTTCAGTCTTGTTTTTCTTTTAAAGAAAAGTGTCAACGAAATAAGAGTTATATGTACATTGCTATCATATCGCTGAGGGGGAATGTTGGAATTGAAACGATTCTAGCGATATCCAAAAGTGCCAAAAGTAAGTGAACAGAAGAAAAGCTCGTGCCCTCTCCTCTGGCCTATAGGCAAAGGGCCTGAGGGCTGTTCAATAGAAATCAGTTCTGTCGTGACAAGCCGTCGTGTAACACACAGAGGTAAAGACTCTTAAGGTATACAGTAAAGTTCCAGTTTTCAATTCCATTCTAAAATTTCCACTATTTTATCACAGTTCTTTGTACATCCACATATACAGTCTATATATTTATTTTCACATACAGTGTTTGTTTCTTTTGACCTTCTTATCATACGCGGTTACTATCTCCCATCAGTTCTAACAAATAAAATAGAATTTTGGTTACACGTAAACAAGAAAATCATTTTTATGAAGTATTAGAACCACTGAGACACTGCACGCCTGGTAGCGCTGCGGCTAGTTTGCGCGGGGTACCCGCACTCATATGACCTTCTACAACTCAACCAATACTTTTCCTTCCATTTTTTGTTTTGGTATGTTTTTTAAGAGGAAAAATGAAGCTTTTTTCCAGCTTACTTAAAAAAGTTAAACAATGCTGCTTTTGGAGAAAAACTAAAAATTTTTCTTCAAAATGAATAATGAAAGTGAAACAATTTTGAAATTGGATAACTGTATCAGGAGTTATGTACAATTGAAATTTAGCGGTCGGGATGAATCATCGAAAATTAGGCCCCTGTATCCTGACAACCCGTCAAAATAGATGCGCCCCCTTTACGTACTTTGAAGAGGTCCACTTGCACTATAATCTGACGGAGTTTGAATAAGATAGGCGACAACAAAATTTTAGGCGGGGACATTTGGCAAATTTGACCCCAAATGAGGGACTTGGCGTCCCTCATTTACCAAAGTAAGAAAATGAGGTTCAAAGTTGAAACATATTATACTCTAATAAAATATTGTTAAAAGTAAAAATAAGTTTAACGGTAAAAAATAAGCCTTGATCAAGAAAATATTAACACAAAAATATTAATATGGGACTCTTTTATCTAATGTGGGAAATTGGTTTTGGACATGGCGTAATATGAGATTCAAAAAAATAATTTTGTTCTCAGAATATTCTTAGTACGCTATGCCTACAAAATATTTTTAATTGACCTATTTAGAATGGAAATCTTTATTTTCATTTCGTTTTTATTTTGCTTTTTATATTAAATTTAATTGTAACTTAAATTAGACACATAATAAACCGTTTCTAGGTTTTCTACTTAAAATTTCTTTTGCTGGCATAAAAATATACTTTATGCTAACATTAAGTTCGAAATATTTCTCACAGATTTTTTTTTTCAAATAGTTGATAAGCGATTCTGTAAATATTTAAAAAATTTAAATAAGTATGTACAAGAAAATTTTCAATTATTTACTTTCTTGAAATTTGAACCTCAAAACAGTTACCAGAGAAATTATGAAAAATAGATTTAGAAAAAGATTTTTTCTGAAGATAAATAGTAGATTACATGCCAAGGGGAGAAAGACAGCGATTTTTGACGAATGTGAAGATACTAGTCGAGAAACTGCGATCACTCCTTGGCACGTATACTTTTTTCACAACAAGCCTGCTGAAAGTTCGACTTTCAATTAGGCATTTCCAATGTTGAAGACTCATCAGTTGGGCAGCTAAGGGCTAGCAGAACTAGAAATTTCCAGAATTTCCTAAAAAAAAATTAATTTATCAAAATTTTCAAAAATTTTAATAATTTTCTCAAATTTTCCAGAAAATTTTGATGAACACATGCAGAATAGATCAGGCTGCTTAACTTAAATTCGTCGCTCATTGGACTTTCTATCTAAAGAAGGACTTAAATTCACCTTCTCTAGGACAGAAAGTAGATGACGTAGCAGAAAGGAAGTAAAGTAGCCTGCCATTGGTCACTTTTGATGCGCTACAAAGGCGATTTTAAGAATAATTCCTTTTGTGCACTAAAAATTGTGTGTTAACATATTTATTTGATTACAGTATTAAAATTTATTACTTAATTATTGAAATACTTCTGTTTTTGAAAAATACATTTTAAGAGACATAATTTGAAGCCACTTTTTATTTATCGTGGTGTTTTACAAGATATTTATCTCGAATTTTATGAAGCTTATATAAATGTGTATGAAAAAAAACTTTAGAAAACAAGTATTTAAAAAATAAAAAATAAATTATTAAAACTGTAGTCACACACAGGTAATTCAGACTTACTATGAGTATAGTCAAATCGACACTCCAGAATGTTAAACGGAAGTGGCTGTGTCACGACCTATACCGAACGCCGAGCGAACACACCCGACACCCGAAACGCATTTTTGGAGCTACTGACGTTCGGTGTCACGTTTGCCGTGTTTTACAACACTTTTAATTAGTTTAAACCGTCTGTTGATACTTCAAACCTGTGTAGAGAGTAAATTTAATGTGGAAAACATGTTGCAGAGTGGGTTGAGTGGTTTTCGTTCTGATTTTGAATAGCAAATTCGATACTTCCGAGGGATTGAGGACAAAGGCGTCACTCATTATTTAGTGCGTATTCTCAACATTTTCGACCGAAAACGTGCTCACAATTTCGCAATTCGTTGATAAAGAAACAAGACTTGCGAGATTCGTAATACGCATTTATATTGTTTTCTGGACTTTCCAGTGTTAATGTTTTCATTCAGTGCAGTGATGCCGTTTCCTTAGTCTCTCATGCTCAAAGTAATATGGTGTCAAAGTTTTTATACATACACAATCATATTTCAGTCATCCTACTCTTCAAAAATAATAAAGATGCTTTCAGAATTGATGGATTTTATATCAATTTTCATGTTTTTCAGGTTTCATTCAATAATTTATTTCCCGTCTCTCGTCTCTCTTACTCTAAGGAATATATATGTAGGTAGAAGAAGGAAAAAAGATAATAAAGTTGACCCTCTGATATGATTAAGTTAACACCCCAGAATAATTAAACTAAAATTCTTGAGATAATCAGGTTCAAACTGCAGGATCGTCAAATTTCTCTGGGATAGTGAAGCTAACTTTCAAATTTTGACACTACATGGATGGTACGCTAGACCATCTAAGGGCCTGTCCCTTAGTTAAAACTGAAATATAGACAGTCTTACACTCTAGATGTTCAGGCTGACTAGCCAATTTTCTCCGTGTGTAAACGCAACCATTTAGAAAAACTCTTCTTTCTTTCTCAACCACACCAACAACAAAATAATAAGATCTTTTTCAGTCTCTGACTAACGAGAGAACAAGGGGACGATATTTTCATTGTTCTTTTATTAATTTTTTTTCACTCTTGCGAAAGAAGCGCGCGACCACGGCGAACTGTTTCGCGAATTGAAAGTTCTATGTTCCGGCGAAAAAGCTTAACTACGCTCGAGCGCAATTGATGACAAAGCCCTGAATTTGTCATTTTCACAGGTAAATAAATATGAAAATGACCCGAAATTGAGATGCGCTCGAGAGTGGTAATCATCTTGTGCATCGTCGTAATTTAATGCGTGTTTTACGTTTCAGTGTTTCAACGTACGATGGCGCACACCGCGGAAAAATAACGAGCGATAAATGTTGACAGTTTTCCGTACAAAGCGAAGAACCGTTTTCGTATTATTTCAAATATAAACAGAGAATTTACTGTCGCCCATTGGTATTTGCATTATACGCGTATTTCAACATTGCCCCATTGTTCTAAAAGGAAATTTATCGCCGTTATTCGCCTCCGCGTGCGATAATAATTATAAGGGGCCTTTCACAAATTACGTAAGACACATTTTTGTAATCCCTTACCTTGCGAAAATTTTATTTTTTATCGTATACGCATCTTATTTAATACATTACGATGATCGGTAATTCATGATGTTGTAATTTATAAATTGGCCTTAAACATCAAACGTAAAAAGTTTATAATTGTACGTGCTCTATATCTAACAATATATTTAAAGTACTGAATATTTTTAATTTTCCAGAAATTCTAGTAGAAATAATAAAAATGTAATAATTTTCAATACAAATGTTACAAAATTAAACGATTTCAATTTTGAGACATTTAAAATTTAACAAGTTGAAAGTTTGACGTTTAAAAATTTTGAAATTCTTCTATCGTAACGCTTACAGTTAGAAGAATTTAAAACGAAAATGTTCTGTACCAATCTCACGATTAGATATAAGGAAATATAATTCTTTCGATTTTAAATGTGATTGATATTGAATATAAAAAAATATTTCAGTATAAAAGTATTACAAACCCTCTAAATTGAAGATAATTTTCAATGAAAATTTTGAAATTTGAACAAGTTATTTAAAAATTGAAAGCGATGAAAGTTGCAGAATGTATAAATTGAAGAGGCTTAAACTTTCAAATAAATTTGAATGTAAAGCATTAATAATTTACGAATTTCTAATTAAAATCGTACCATAGGCCAGTTTCAACTTGGCACCATTCAATTATCGATTTAAAGTACAAAAATCTGAAATTAATTAATTTTGCTACATATCAGAGCCTAAAATGTTTTAAATTTTAGACTATACGCGCTTTAAATGTGTACACCCCCCCCCTTCCCTCGCACTTTCGCTCATTCCAGAAGAAGAAACCAAAATACCTTTTTTCTTTACACATAAATGCAAAAACCTGGTTTGGCCACCGTTTGCAGACATCGAAAATGTTCGATTCCGCATCGTTCGTGAAGGCGATAAGCAAAATCCCCAACATCGGTGAGCAAAATGCTTTCATCGGTGAGCAAAATACTCTCCATGGTTACCAAAACATTTTGCTCACGACTTTTAATACGAGTGCTATCCAACGTCGTAAACGGTCACTATGTTAACATCGTGTTGGGTCAGTGAGACTATATTCGATGTCTGTAAACAGTATGCAATCTCAGTGTTTGCATTGTACTTTGTAAAGAATAATATTATTCGATATACGAGACCTTATGGGCGGCTGCTCTGCCTGCTCGTGTGAATGCACAGCACCAGTGGCCCTGTATCATTGATTCGGCTGATACGGCGGTAGCTATGTCCCTGCACAGCACTCACCCTTCGACTCGGCTTCACCTCGCCTTCGAGTTCATGCTGGGCCTTTACACTCGCAGTGAGCAAACCGCCCATTTGGCCTCTCGTATCGAAGTATATTATTTTCCAACTGTACCAGTTGTCTCATATTTTATAGACTAATATAAATGACCAATTAGAAGTATAAGGTTACAGTCTTCACGATACCTATTGTCGTTAAATAAAGGTGAAAAGGTAACATTTTTTTCAAACGCAAGTGACAAAAAAATTTTGACAAGCTAAATAAACATGCAAATTATGTTTGATAAAGAACATAATTCGCCGGTCAACGCACGATCGGAAAGGACTCAGTTATATGTGTTTATTTGACTTATCAAACTTTTTTGTCGCCTAATTTTTTTTAATCATCTGTTTAACAATAATAGGTACTGTGAAGACTACTTAAAATACTGGAAGTTTACCTTATTGTTAGAAAATAAGTTAGTTTTCTACTCCACACTTTTTGATTTTGGACCACATAAAGTATTTCGAACTACGCAACATTTTAGATTCTGCTACATATAAAAATTATTGCTAAAATTTAAATAATTTCAAGTTCATATTGTTTAAAATTAAATAATATTATATTTTTAACGTTTGACAATTAAGAATTAAAATTTTGTAAGCCTGAACAGTTTAAAAAGATTATGCTTACTTTTTTTAGCATCTCCCTCACAAAAGTGTTGCGTAATTTTTCGATAGCCACAAATACAAAGAATGATTCATTTTTTTGCGGATAATAATTGATAACGACACCAGCAATAAGAGAGAAAACAATAACCAGCTTGGTGCTAAAAATTTCATTCTGGCCCGGCCGGAAATTGGCGACATCGGAAATACTTCCGGTTCAGGTGGCTCGATCAAAAAATAATGGCACCGAATAAATTTGAAATTCGAATTAAACCTTTCACTGCTGAAAATACGCGATATTTTCACGAGTGCTGTTTGATAAGTCAGTGACTTTTCGACTAAAAGATTTTTTTTTCGGCAAATGAGCGTTGTACTTTTCAACATAATCTCCTTTTAGCACGATTCATTTAGTCCAGCGTTTTTCCAATTTTCTTATTCCTTCCAAATAATAGGTTTTCTCAAGGCCCTCAAAATAGACGTTTGTTTCGGTGATGACCTCTTCATTCGACCCAAATCTCTTACCGCCCGGCCATTTCTTCAGGTTTGGAAACAGGGGATTTACCGCGGTCCTACTGGGAGCCGACGTCATTTTTTAGATGACAGTTGCTCCCAGTGGGACCCTGCGGTGGTTGTTAACCTTTAGTTGTTAATTATATATATGTTGCTCATTTCACGAGCACTTTACTTTCCGTTAGCAAATGTATTTTCTTTCTCATAGAAGAAGCATAAATGATTCTTAGGCAAGAGAAAAACTAAATTTTTCATTTTGATCAATTTAGAAATAGAAATTTACAAAAAATCAAAAATGACAAATTATTACAAACCATCTTTAAAATATAATTTAATCAAACAAATCAAATTTTGTATTTGAAATCCTAATTTTTCGAGCTGGAAAAGGGTAGGGGGAGGTTCTTTCGCACCCTAACCCTTTTCCAGCCTGATTATTTTGTTGTGAATATTATCAGAATTATTTTATTTCAAAATTTATGATCAAAAAGTATTTTCTATTCACGGATCAACTTTGAATTATGTCGATGGAAAAAGTTTTCCTGTTTAAAACCAATTTTTAAAACATTATAATTGAGCATAACTTCTTTACTCTTCAATAAAGTGTATTAATATTATAGAAATAATATAGAATTTCTATTATTTGAGGAGTTACCTCAGATCGATATTGTTGATTTCCAGTTTCACAGTTCGTGAAAGTTATCTACATATGATCAGTCGTTACCAACTTCGATGATAATACAAATCATTTCTAATTTAACTTCTATTCAAAACATAACTCCTTGCTATTAAAAGCGTATGTTTTGAAAAAGTATCTGCCTTCGATCTCTCTAGTAGCTTAGTGGTTAAAGCACCCGACCGGCAATCGGAAGACGTAAGGTTCGATTCCCACCGGAGCGAAGGAGAAAGATATTTTTTCAGAAAGAAAACATTTTTCCTTTTACCGATTTTTAAAATATTTTGAAGTGCTAAAAAAATGCAATAAATACTTTTAGAAATCTTTTATTCAGTTTCAAGATATAAGTGCTGTAAATAGGCCTTCAAAATTTCATCAATTTATCTGCAACCTTCTGCAAGTTATCGTGTTCACAAAAAAGGGTAATATCCACACACACATGCATCCGGACAATTACTTAGAACATTATATAGTAGACATTTGTATGTAGAAGGACGTTTATTTGAATGCATTTAAACATTTTTTTACATGTATTATTACAAAACTTCTTCTATGAGGAAGCAAAATTATTCCCTTATTTCTGAATTCATTCCACAGTAAAATTCCTTTTTTTTACAGATATTTGGCAACTGAATATTATGAAACTTACTACTAAAAAATGATCCAGAGAGTTCAACTGCTATTTATAAACTTTTAGAATTTAAAACTTCAACATTTTCAAAGATTAATGCATCGAATATTTTTCAACACAGTTGTTACCAAAGTAGCAGAAAAATAATTTTGAGCTTAATGTTTGTTTTTAATTTAAAATCTCCTGACTGTAAAATTACTTTATTTGAAGTATTTCAAAATTTTAGGGTTTTAGTTTCAAGCCCTACGAAATCGCTGTCTTCGAAAATAAGAGCTTCCGAAAATCAAATGATGATACTCAGGAAATTCGAAACACCCCTGCCAAACTTGAAATCCCCAATGTTAAAAACATTCGAGCACATTCAAATGGGCGTATTAGATTATTTAGAGCTTTTCGAGCTGCTTAATTTTGGGAAACCCCTAATCCTTAAAGTTGAAAAAAAAAGTTTCCGAGAAAAAATGTATGTTTAAGAAACCAAAATGAAAGTGTGCTGAAGTTGAAAAATCTTGTATGACACTTCCGAAATTGAACAGATCCAATATCTAAATGTTCTTAAGATAAAAACTTGCAAAGTTAAAAACATCTCATTTTTTAAGTTCGAAATATGTAATATGGTTGGAGATTTTCAAGTGAAAATGTGAAGTTCATGAAATTAAAAACAGAAATATAACTGAAATCTTGCAATTTTGATATTTTCAAAATTAAACATTTTCTATGGTATACGTAGAGATTTTGGAGATGCAATCATTTTTAAAGTAGAAGCTCTGGTTTTGCGACGCGTCAATAATTTAATGGCGATCTACTTGTAAGTTCAAAACTAACAAAGCTAAGTCATTACAAATTAAAAATTGAGCATCGAAATTAGAATTTTTCATATTAAAAACCTTAAAAATTAAATTCTTTTCAATAACGTAGTTGAAGAATCTCCTGCTTGGAACTTAATAGATATATAAAAGCTTGAAAGATGAAAATCAGCTAACTTGGAAACTTCTAGTTGAACAACTGCATTGTAAAGTGGGGTACGAGATATTTGTCTAGGAGTCGGGGCACCCTATTACCCTTTGCAAAATATTCTATACCTCGTTCTACGATGCGGCAGTTTAATTTAGAACTTTAAAAAAGTCTATGATTTATACATTAGAACTTTAATACGGTGATGTAGAATTCAAAATTTATCAAAAATTTTAATTTAATTATGTTTCAAATTTTCATCTCACCGTCGAAAACCTTTCTTTTCTTAATTCCCTAATTTTTCAGTATTGCAACTGTTAAAAATCAACTACTTATAGAGTTGCGGGCTTAAATGTATTCAATAAAAATTAAGCCACAACTAAAATATCTCAATAATCAATGCAACTATATTGCGAAACTGCTTTCACGATTCTTCATATTCGTTCTGTTTCATTTCTGAACAGTGAACAGTTTTGAGTACTAATTTTAAAATTATTTGAGAAATTAGATCTTAAATTAAAAATAATTTAGAAGAAGGAGATCTTAAAGTTTATATTTCAGATTATATATTGCATTTGTTTAAAATTGATTTTCATAATATTCAAATCAAGAAATATATTTGGCAGGATCTCAGGAAATAAGTCAGTTTAGACGATTACAATCGAATAACTTTTCCAATCGCTTTTCAATTTGTCACTGAATGGATCCCATTAGCATTCCCTCTCCACATGCTTCTGTATCACCTAGCACGTTCTTTTTTTTTGTAAAGGAACGAAAGAAGGAGTAACTGAAGAGTTTCTCAGGTGAGGAGGATAGAAACGCAAAGAAATAGAAAATAAAAAATAGGAAAAAGGAAAAAAAGTCGAGCAATGCTCGCAAACGCGACTGGAAGCTGACTCGTGTATCCTACTGATAAGAAGTCTCGATTCGTATTTCGCGCCTCGTTTATATATTTCGACTCCCTTCATTCCACCCTCTTGTTCAGGGCTGGAATTCCTTCCACTCTTTCTATGCCCTCCTTTAGAATGAAAATGCGACATTAAACGGCAGACGACGACACAGACGACAGATTTTAGCAACACTGAAAGCGTCGAACGAAATAGGGAATTGGAGTGTCATCCCTTTGATGAGAACCCGTCCTCTAGCTGCTCGTCTCTCCCTTTCTTTCTATTTTACATTCTGTATTTCTTTTTCTTTTCCTCCTTTTCCTTTTGACCAGCCTCTCTTTCTTTCTTGAGCTCGATGTATGATAATCCATAGGGAATCCGATAACGTCTTTTAAACTTTCCCTCCTCTTTCCATTCATTCATTTGCTCATTTTCCTTAACCTTTTTCATCTCTACAACTCTTCTTTTGTGCTTCTTCTGCATCTTCTGTGATTCAAAGGTTGTCGGTAAAATTCGATATTAACAAAAAATTCAAAAGCAAAAATATTTCAATCTTAAATTCTTGACATGCGGCTGAAGATGTAATATTTTAGGTGTTATAAGTGCGAGTAGCGAAAATTAAATCAATATTCTATACCACAGACAATCACGAGACGTAAAACCTTCACGAAAATCCTTGTGGTTAACAAATTCAATATACGACAGTTCATTCTTTTTTTAGTAAATTCAATTTCATTAAGATAAAATCTAAAATAAGTTTTATAATGGAGATATGTTTACAATTCCTAATAAGGTTTGTCATTTTTGGGAGTTAGTCTCTGGCACTATATTTCCGTGCGGTCACAGTTCCTAGGGTCTGTCGCTCAAACCCTCTCGACTGCTTTTATGTAAAGATAGTGTCAGTGTGATGGCTCCCTCGTCGCGTCGTCTGGACGGCGCACAGTGGGACCAAACGCGTATTTTTCGTTCAAAAAAGTCTACGGTCTTCAATTTCAACCCGATTTACAATTTTTTTTTCAATCAAAGTGCACTAAATTTTGAAGAGCACCTTGGTAATAGATGTTTGAATTTTCATTTCTTTATTTATTATATGTTTACTCAAAGTATGAGAAAATTGAGATTTTGCACATCATTATTATTTACTCTCCAACAACGGTTTGCATATGATAAAAATCATCTTGAATCAACGCAAGAGTGCCCTCAGGATACAAATAATTTAATTATTCTATGTTTTGATTATTATAAACAATTTAAATTAACAAATAGCCAAATATCGTAATTTTCATTGGAAAACCTTTGTTCTTAGCTGAAAGTGTTCTAAATTATTGTGAGAGTGATTGGTAGTCAGAATATCTATAAACTATTAACATTTAGAATTATTATATACCATTTTTTTCAAAAATGTGGCATTTGTGGTTTTTTCTATTGCGGTTTTCCTTTTATCATCTAAATTGATGCATATGTTCTTAAAAATAATATATATATATATACATATGTTTAATTATATTTTTGAAAACACGACAATTGTCGATTTTTTAAGCAAATGAAATAAATGAATCTTAAACTTTGGCACTTTGGTCTGGAAAATAATTTTTTGTACCAAAACTGCTTTAAATTTTTGTGAAAGAGATTCGCAGTCACTGTTTGTATGTAAAATCATCAATCAGAAACTGTTATTATTTATTGTTGATAATTAATTTTGAATATCACGAACTTTCCATATATTTAAAAAATATTGTAATTTTGGTTGAAAAAAAAATTTTCATCTGGAAATACTTTAAATTATTGTGAAAGTGACTGTCAGTTACACTTTTAAAAAAATATTTTACAATGATAATATTTATGAACTATTTTTGTGGAAAATGTTAGAATTAATGGTTGCTCAATTTCGGATTTTCCTTCATTATCTGAATTGATGCAGATATTTCTGAAAATAACGTAGGTTAAATTATATTTGTTAAAATAGAACAATTGTTAATCTTGTAAAAAATTAAATAAATACAAAGCTTTGGCACTTTGTCCTGGAAATGAATTTTTTTTCACTGAAACTGCTTTAAGTTTTTGTGAGACTGTGACTGCAAATCTGTCTCACAAAAACTTAAAGCAGTTTTAGTGAAAAAAATTGTTTTCCAGCCGAGAGTGCCAAAGTTTTGCATTCACTTAATTTTTTTACAAGATTAACAATTGATCTATGTTAACCAGTATAATTAAACCTATGTTATTTTCAGAAATGTCTGCATCAATTCAAATGATGAAGGAAAATCCGAAATTGAGAAACCATTAATCCTAACATTTTCCACAAAAATGGTTTATAAATATCATAATTCTTCATTTTTCATAGAAAGTGTTACTGACGATCACTCTCACAATAATTTAAAGTATTTCCAGATAAAAAAATTTTTTTAACCAAAATTACAATATTTTTCAAATATATGAAAAGTTCGTGATATTGAAAATTAATTATTAGCAATAAATGATAACAATTGCTGATTGTTAATTTTACATACAAATAGTGACTGCGAATCTCTTTCACAAAAATTTTAAGTAGTTTTGGTGAAAAAAATTATTTTCCAGGCCAAAGTGCCAAAGTTTTAGATTAATTTATTTCATTTGTTTCAAAAATCAACAATTGTTGTATTTAAAAAAATATAATTTAACATATACATTATTTTTCCGCAAATATGCATCAATTCAGATGATAAAAGGAAAACCGCAATTGAAAAAACCACAAATGCCACATTTTTGCAAAAAATTGTTTATAATATATAAACTTTAAGCTAAGAACAAATGTTTTACAATAAAAATCACGATATTTGGCTATTTGTTAATTCAATTTGTTTATAATAATTAAAACACACAATAATCAAATTATTTGTATCCTGAGGGCACTCTTGCGTTGATTTAAGATGATTTTCATTATATGCAAACCGTTGTTGAAAAGTAGATAATAATGATGTGCAAAATCTCAATTTTCTCGTACATTGAGAAAACATACAATTAATAAAGTAATAAAAATTCAAACATCTATGACCAAGGTACTCTTTGAAATTGAGTGCACTTTAATTTTTAAAAAAATTGTAAATTGGGTTGAAATTGAAGACCGTAGACTTTTTTGAACGAAAAATATGCATTTGGTCCCACTGTGCGGCGTCGGGCTTTCTCTTTTCATATCAGTTTCAAATTCCTTATCGGGCACTCGTGGCCTTTGAGATCAAGTGTAATGCAATTAATTAATTAGATTTTTATTAATCACTGTTTTAAGTTCCAACTCTTGTCTCTCGGTCTGCTTTTTACTCTCACTGGGAGAGGTCGTTAAAAAGCCAAATTGAGACACAAGTTCTTCCGAACCGCGCTCGCGATTATTTGCAAATTCTAAATTCAAAGTTCATACTTTACTAGAAAGCTTCTTCAAATCAAATGACTCGTGATTGCATTTTCGGATGATGTGTAAGGTGAAGTGATTTTCCCGGCTCGCTCGGTTGCTGAGGTTCTGGAAAGTGACAAGTCAGTGACGATGATGACATATACGAGTACCTCCAGTTACATCGGGATCGATCATTCCGAGAACGATCATCGTCGTAGCTTCTGAAACCTTAAACTTCTCCTACTTTGTATAAGCTAAACTACTATAAACGACTTATAATTCTACTTTCTAAATATTGTTTGTATGTCAAAAGTGACGTGTGCGAATTGACTCGCAGGTTGGAACTCGGATTATGGTCAAATTAGATTGAATTAGATCATAACAAAAAAAAATTAGTAGACTGTTGACTAGCCTATTTAAACATTGGTTGATTTTGATTTTTATGAATTCAAAATTTTTTAATTTGACTATAAAATGGCAATACGTTGTTCTCTCGTTGCCCCACTCCAGTCTGTCCTTAATTCATTATCAACGAGTTCATATTATTAGCTTCCTTAAACAAATATTTTCTTATTCTTGACTGAAATTTTCTTCTTGCAATGTTTACGCCTCAAGAAAATATCCAAATAAAGAAACTGTTTCCCTTATATTTATCATCACTTATTTTAAACTATAAACACTATTACCAGTTTCAATTTAGCACAAATGAGCTTTCGAGAATTAAGATGACCATTACGTGCAATAGGCCCTGCTTGAACGAACGAGTTGGTCAACAAATGTAACGCACCGTATACATACATGCAACCCTCCATGCATGAACCGTGTACCATTTCAAACGTTATGAAATGCGGCCATTGAGTTTATGCACCATGCGACAATATATACGTGTAATGAAAGTGCCTCCTCTGTACTCTAACCGCAACCTACATGAACCTATTCTCATATTCTGCTTCATTCTAGGTACACTCTGCACTTGCATTTGCAAATTCCGAGTTAGAATATGTGCGAAAATACATAGACGCAAGATAATATTCATGATGTTAATTATTTGATATCCAGAGCACGTGTGAATAGAAATTATTAGTCATGGTTTATACCAGTTTGTAGAGATTAATCTCTTGACACTAAACGGATTTCCTTTCCTAGATAACTAATTTCTTCAATTTATCAGTAGCTAGAGTAAGCAAGCGCGTGCAACACATTGCAATTCTGTGTCATATGATGGTGAAACATTAAACAGACCGTGTCAATCTTTTTTCCAGCTCCTTCTCAGCATAAATATGAACTGTATTTCATTTTTAGTCTATTTTTTCTGAGTCTTATTGTAATACCTGAAATTAGCGTTGAAATAATACTTTGTTTTTACAGTGGACAGCCTATATCTCGCTAAGGTGCATAAGGTGCGTCTTTTACTACCTCATTGCAATTAAGAGGGTACATGAGGTAAACTTTTGATTTTTCAAACAAAATTTTTATTGCACAGTCCTTCACAAGTCTTTGGAACCAAGCCACATTTAGAAATTTAGTTATTTCGTTTTTTCACCGTAGTCACGATCACTGATGACGGAATGCTAAAAAAAATGGTGCGCTATTTCTACAATATCCAACTTTTTAGACGGAGTCTGATTATTCAGGAAGCTGCATTTATGCACTTGAAGACGTTCATAACTTTTTCTCAGACATTTTACGACCTGAAGGGTGGCTATCATGGAGAGAAGAGAAAAAATATAAATTAGAAAAAGTCAATTAGTGAGCCAATCTTTATTTTTCTAAACTTTAACTGTTGCTGTTTATTGCTCGTAAAGTGAATAAGTATGTCACCAAATTGTGCATTATTCCGTTGCTTAGGTTACTGTTGATCCACTTATGAATTTTGCCTTTCTTTTTCATGGGATTTACCTATTTAACTTCCTGAACGCCTATAATTTTTAATAATATCTTCTCACATCTAGTTCATAGTCTATAACCATGTAAATCTTTTTCTAGCTCTTTTTGAAAGCCTATCCAATATAATACTTTCCTCTCAATACCAGCCTATTCCTAATCCATTCTGCTCAATATTTTTCTATATTTGTTATAAATATTAACAACTTTCAAGTTTTAGGCAGTGGCATTTCAAGAGAATCAGTGACATGAAATTTGTCAAGATTTCAATCAGTGAAAATTCACAAAAATTGCAGTCGCTTTTCATTGATTTCTTCTTAAAACTGACATTGAAGATTTTACTTTACGAAGTTTAAAAGTCAAATTATGCTACCAAAATTGCAATATACATGCATATTTTTATAAAAATGTACATTGTATGTTATTGCAATGTTTCGAAATTTATATTTCTCGCTAATTTGAAAGAAGATAAATATTTGGGATGGGGTTTCATATAGCTAGTAATAAAACCACATAGTGAAGGGATACTTTGTTTTATTCATATCTCTTTTCCCAAAAGATTTCCTCCAAGGGCTTTTGGTGATTCCCACTCAAACGTAAGCCCTGCAGAGTATTTCCTTTAGGTCGTATTCATTCGCAATGAATCCTTCATACACATTAACCCACCTGTATCACTGAAGCTGAAGGTCTTCTCTTGTACAACTGAAGAGGAGTGCTTCAGTATACCTGTACCTACCTGTGAACATAGAGTATGTATTTCTCAACTCCTGAGAGCTACAGCTTAATTCCAGTAGCTTCGTTTTGTGCTACGAAGTTTCATTATGTTCTTTCATTGCTACGCTATAATTATTCCAACTTAATTTACTTATTGCCTTAGTTAGTTATAATGACAGGAGCTCTATACAAAATTTGGTGCTAAACTAAGTACCCAAATTATATATTTTTGTAACGGATGAATGTAAATCATGATATCCCACGTATATAAAGCGGGACTTAAATACCTGATTCTAAAATAGTGATGGTTAATGAAAGTGGAACATGTCCACGGTCACAAATTAGTCTTGTTGCTTTCTAGGGAGTTGTTTTTGACAACGTAGCGAAATTTATTTTCAAATATTGTAGAATGTTATATGGAAAAATTCCGTAGCGGCGCGGCGCACAGTTGACCCTTTTTGAAATTCTGTCACAAAATCGTAGAACCATAGATTGCAATGACCTAGAGGACTTGATATGTGAATTACTGTGGGCTAAAATTGAAAGTGAAGGATCAAATATGGCGGGTAGCAATGGTGAAACGAAACCGATTTTACTAAAAATTGCTATTTGGGGTTTTTCGGGTCGCTGATTCCAAATCCAGACTCAAAATCTAAAGAAAGCGCGATTTTTAGATAAAATGCTGCAAAAGTGGTTTCAAGTATTTTGATTCACCATATTGTATTCGCTATTTTTGATTTCAATATTTTGGATTTGGGTTCAAAATCAGCGACCCAAAAAACTTCGAGCGAATTTTATAAAACTCTCTTTGATTAGTTTATATTTAAACACATTTTTTTTAGAATTTGTATAAGGGACTTCCAATTTTGTAATCAAATTGTTTCATAAATAATTTCAATTTTAATAAAATCCAATCCAATGAAGTTGCAAAGAATCGTAGGTTGCATGCCGTATAAACGAGCCCAGTGTCGTCTTATATACTCTGCTGTCATTATGTCGTACATGTTGGCAAGGTGAGATGGACGTTTGAACGTACTGGGCTCCGCGAGCGTGTTGGTGTGTTCATGCTTTTTCTCCGGGGAACTTAAGTCTCTACGATGGGATAGAAACATATAATCACTTGACTCTAATATCTGCACGTCCGTATGAAAAGGGCCCTTATGGCTGGTTATATAACATAAGAAATATTCCCATTCCAGCAAACTGTCTCTATGCCGACCATAACTGACCTTGTTATATCTTAGATATACACAAATTGGAGTAAAATTTAATTACATCACAGGTAATTTCAAATTCTTTTATTCATTAATTTCATTCATCGTCGCTACTATCCAAGGATTGGTTTAATGCAACTCTACATTTCTTTCTTCCCTGCTCTAATATTTTTCTTTCACAATACCTACTATATCCCACACTATGTGTAATTTGTATTTCCAAATTTTGTTTCTCTTTTTTCTTCCACGCTTCTACTATTTCTTCTAGAATTGTTTCTAATAGCCACTAGTGCCTGATAAACTTGAGCCCCACAGTGGACCTTTTTTAAATTCTGTCTCAAAATCGTAGAAATTTGAATCGGAATGACCTATATATATATATATTTGAATTAAAGAAAAAACCGTTCCAAATATAAAAAAATTATAGAGAAAGTCGAAAAAAATTGTGACCTTGAAAATCTGTGTTACAGATGAAATTTTTGGCAAAAATCGTTTATTGAAAACCAAAAAAGCTTATATTTTACATTTTATTTTCTATACATATTTTCATATAGATTTTTGAATGCTCAATCCGAATCAGACATGTAAATCGTTTCAGGACAAAATCCAAAATAGCGGAGCCAATATGGCAGACTAAAATTGTAAAACGAAACCGATTTGACTAAAATTTGCTACAAGGGGGGTTTTCGGGTCGCTTATTTCAAATCCGGGATCAAAATTAAAAAATTAACAATGGTGGACCAGAATTGTGAAAAAAAAAACAGATTTGAGTAAAAATAGTTGTTTTTGGGACGCTGAAAAATTAAGAAGTTTAGAATAGCGGATCGAAATTCTCCAAACCACTTTTGGTGTATTGTTCCTAGAAATCGCGCGGCTTTCTAAATTCGTCAATACATATATTTGTAATAATAGTTCTTGCTGAAAACCAAAATTTTATTATTCGACAAGTTTTGAAAATTTTAAGCAAAAACGAAGAAAAGAATAACAGAAACCACTATAGTGATCAGTAATATGAAATATTGTAGCTTTTAAAACATTGAGGTGTTTAGAACATGATTGAAACAGTAGAAAACAAGTTGAAACAAAATGACATTTTAATTTCTAATTTTACGATCAGATAATATTAATAATATAACCACGAGAAATGTACGCAATCACAGTAAGCCTTGAAGAGGTGCCTGGTACCTGATACGAAACGTTGATGGGTCTTTGGTAGAAAAAATTATTAAAAGCACCTATGAACTAAGATAATTATCTTAATCGCCTGACGCCTCAAACGATTCACCTAACGGAGCGCGTTATACGCTTCAAAAGTATTTGAAGCTATAGATATTTGAATTGGATTCTGTGCAGTTTATTATTATTGAAACGAAAACAATGTCAAAAATGGCGATTTCCATAAAAAAATTTGTAATTTCTTTATTAAGCAAAGACTTGAAGAAACTCGTTCGAAATCACAATTAATGCCATCAAGCTAAAAAATACAAATCTTTAGTTTAAGATTCAACCAAATTATTTTCAATAAATTATATACATAATTATATAGAAATATTTGTTTGCGCAGCGCTCAACAGCAAAACGTTATCAACTTAAAATTCTAAAATTTGTGTGAGAATAATATTTATCATGATATATGTTATTATTGACAATAACATGACTGGTTCTATAACGAAGTGTCTCGTTGTCCCAAGATTCGAGATGAGTAGTCAATTATTTTTTATACTTTTGGCTTTTCTTCTTCTCCAACAAATATTATTAAAAAATCGCATACTGTAAACAATTTCTCACGAAAAGAAATGATTTTTCCTACCAAATCAAGTAGTAGACACGTAAATTGTAATATTCCTCTAAGAAAATATTTCAGAATCTCTCAATTGTTATTGTTTAGTAACAAAAATGATCACAAAATTAAAAAAGAGGTCCTGTTCCTCAAAAAAATGAATACCTACATGACTGTCGAATATGCAAATAATTTTATTAATTATTTATAAAAATATTTATAATGACTTAATAATGACAAAATTCAGTCATCTGCCATGATGAATGTTATTCTCATAAAATTTTGCAACATTTTAAATTAAGATACAGTTTTTGTTTGTGATTAAGCATTGCAAACAAGTATTTATTTATATATAAATAATAATTAATGACAATTAGGTTAAATCTTCAAATCAATATTTTTGTTAATTGGGTGTGACTGCAGTCATTAGGAGGAATAATGAGTTAATTTAACGTGAGTAACAAATAATTGTTATTTTATTTTCATAGAGTTTATAAAACGTTAAAGTATAGTCTTTAGTTCGAACATTGTAGGCTAGAAAGATTCAAGGTAGGGTCAGCATTGCAGGAGAGGTTAAAGAGCGTCAAAGTAGGGTCTTGAGTTATAAAAATGTAGGCTCTAAAGATTCAAAGTAGATTCAGAGAGGTGTTACAGCTTCAAAGTAGGTTCTTAAATATGAAGACTGTGGCATCTACAGATTCAAAGTAGGGCCTATAGATTGAAATAGAGTCAAAGTAGGCTCTAATATTTCATTCTCTAGGATTTAGAAGTTTAAAGTAGGTGATATAGGTGTAAATAGCATCAAAGCAGGTTCTAATAAAGAGTCATGAAGTTTGCTGAAATTTCTAAACATTTTGTGGAAAGTTATGTAATTTGTGGAATTTCCTGAACATTTTGGAAAATTGTGAAATGTATGTCCGTTGAACATTTCTGAAAACTTTAAGGGTAATAATACGCTTCCTTATCTACTGGTTAACTGCAGAAGGCAGTATCCTCCTCAATATGCAACACAAACCAACCATGACGGATGGGACTGACGTTATACAGAGGGTCCAGAGACAGTATGGCGACCTAGTGTACTGCTCTCTGATCAAAGAGCTAGGAAAAGATACAAGAATTGCAAGCGGTGCTGAATGTGGAAAGGATCTCTTAGTTTTAAAAGTGAACTTAGGTCGAGGATGGAGAAGAAAAAGAACTAAAAAGACGAAACAGATGCGAATCAAGATGGAGAATTCAAAGAAACCAGAAGTGCGAATACATTTTTAGAATAAGATAAACGAACGCACAGATAGGGCAACTTGGAAGACACTAATATGCAATAAAGATATAGAGGGCCCATGGAAAATTGTCCGGGATATCATTTTTGGGACTGAGACTGAAGAATATGGTACTGCAGTTGTAGAAAGAATGACTGGTGAATGGTGATGATTGGCGGAATGATGAAATCCGTGTAGCTGTTAACGAAAAGAAACGACATACCCAAGAACGTTAAATATTACGTGCCTTAGCAATGATGAGAGAATTAGATTACAACATTTTATATGATATGGATAAAAGCAAGAGTGAAATGGTATATAATGCGGACGGAATAAAAAAAGCTTTGAGAGACTTTTTTGAGTAATTATCAGGTGGTGAAGCTATAGTTCAACACAGCTGCGACATAGAAGATGATACATGGGAAACCCCGGTTAAAGAATCTGTGCTAATGAGATTAGGGATATAATTAGAAGCTTAAAATATTGTGAGACTGCTTGTGTAGGTAGCACTAACGCCGAAATGCCTAAAAGCGGTGGCGAACATACATATATATATATACCGCAGAGGCTGTGCGAGTTTCTAAATATATGTAACCAAATGGGGAAACTACCAGATGACTGAAAGAAGGCGATCATCGTTCCAATATTCAAGAAAAATCGAGATAAAATCAACTGCAATAATTACAAAGGTATCAGTTTGCTGAGTATCGTAAGCGAAATATATTCAGAAATACTTATCAACAGGGTAATGAAAGTAACAGAAAAGAAGATGTGTGAAGTCCATCGTAGATTTATGCCAGGAAGATCAGGTGGGGATCAGATGTTTGGCTTGAGACATATCACAGAAAAAAGTTTGAGGGTGAACAAAAAAGTTTTTTTTTTGCATTTGTTGAAGTGAAAAAAGCGTTTGATAAGATGGATGAAAGTAAGCTTTTGGAAGTCCTGAAAGAGTAAGAATATAATGGATAGCTTCTGAAAGCAATAAAGAAGTATATGCAGGTAGCAAGGTGAGTGTGAGGTAAATGGACAACTGAGTGACTAGTTCGATATTAGGAAAAAGTGAGGCAAGAATACGTTACGTCCTCTTGGTTATTTATTATGTTTATAAATAAGTATCTAAGAATGGCCCTCTTCGACGAAGAAGGTGTGGTCCTTGGGACAGCGCGGTACGCGGGATAGGTGATGATAAGGTTGTTATGGCACAGTCAATCGAAGACTTGCAGAGAATATGCTGAGTAGACTGAATACTAGCATGAAGAACGAAATTTATTATTTGTCTAATTTTGTGGCACAAATATAATTTTTTACAATCAATTATAAATGATCTTTTTTATATTATTTAAAATGCTTCTATTTTTACACCCAGCTCGGATAACTACCTATGATACAATTCGCTCAGTTCGCGCGTTTGTATAGTTTAACCTTCACAGCTTTAAAAGAATTGATTTAGGTATATGTAAACAACTTTTGTACATACACATACACACATAGCTTATACATATTTTCATCAAAATGTTTTGTTTGTTCATGCAGCATTTCGAAATTTATATTTTTGTCCTGAATTTGAAAAAAGATAAATCTTTGAAAAGGGGTTTCATATAGCTAGTTATAAAACCACATAGTGAAGGAAATTTCTCTTATATTCACACCTCTTTTCACAAAGAGTTGTTTCCAGGACGTTTGGTGATGACCATTTAGATGTAACCCCTGCAGAGTATTTCCTTTAGGTCGTATTCATTCAGAACGAATATTTCATTCACTTTAAACTGCCTTTAACACTAAAGCCGAAGATTACCTCTTGTACAATTGAAGAGAAGTGCTTCAGTACGTCTGTACCTACCTGTGAACAGGGAGTCTGTATTCTTCTACCACTGAGAGCTACAACTCAATTCCAGTGATTCCGTATCGTGCCATGAAATTCCATATGTACCTGCTTTCATTACTAGGCCGTAATTATTCTAACTTTTAGTGCTTATTGCTTCACGTACTAATGATGAATTGCACTTTATCCCAAACTCGGTAAGAAACTAAAATTTCAAATAATATTTTGAATCAAAGTGCCTTGTATTTAACATTTTATAAGAATAGTAATGAGTACATCTTCAAATCCGTAATGTCTAAAAATTGAAATTTGAAATTTTACACTCAAAAGAAAACCGTCGAAGCTGAAAGTTAATGGCTTGAAGCCTTAATCAAACTTTATGCAAATATTCTGCAGCCTGTCCACAGAAAAAACAAGGTGTAAATCTTGTTTCGGGTAATTTCATATTTTTAACTATACGTTTTAGCAGAATGTCGCCTTAGGCTGATTTGTCTATAATGTTCATAATGTGACAGCCGTAGGTGAAGTGAAGTTAGCTGTCAGCATAGTAGAAAAAAAAAAAAAATAGTCAGCATTACTACTTCCAATGGGAAAAAGAAAGATTACTAGAACAAGCAACTTCAATAACTATTTGGAATAGTACAGTTGAGCATGTAAGCTGTATGAATAACTAATTTACATAGTAAGCAAAGAACTTTTGCAAGTGAGTTTCATCTCCTTTTTCGCATTGCTACAAACACTACGCAAGATTGTCGGCCTTACTATTTGAAATGGTAAGTAAATAAATTCAGTGGCATAAGTACAAACGTGTAGGCCCCATCCGCAAAATTGTTTAGGAGGTTTGTTTGAAAATAAAAAAGAAGGCCGATTTATTACTTGCTTATCAGTAAGACAACAATATAGCCTAGTATAGTATTTTCGCTTCTCAATCTAGGAGCCCCCCCCCCTGGACAAAACGGGGGTTTGCTTTACAGTAGTTACGCCACTGGCATTTTACAAAGTGAAATTGCCGAACATTATTTTATAATTTCTTCTCTTTTATCATAATATCACTTCAGATAGTTATCATGAATAAACATAGCGAATAACGTTTACATTATACTTCAATACTTTTCTGTTGTTTGGTACAAAATTTTAGGAATTCAAAAATATTCGGAAGAATTATATGAAAAAAATTACATTGTTTCTACTATGGAATTTTCTGCTTATGATATTTTTTATTTCATATAACACTAAAAGTGCGATTTAAATTGTACTTGTCAGCCAGGTTCAAATATTGTATTATCTGGAAGAATTTTTCTCAGTGGAATAATGCATTCTTTCGAAATATCATTTATTGATATAATAATTGGAAAATAATTTGTATTAAAATTTTAGTTCAAATTCAGTTACAATTTGAACGTAGTAACAATTTTTTTAACCTCTTCGCATTGATAAATTAATATTTGTAAAAATTACTATCATTTAATGAAAAAAAAGAATGTATTTTCTTATTTTTTCAGATTTTCAACAAAAATGTAACATTTCTTGTACTGATTCAGCATCTTTATATCTCGGAAGAGAAATTTTATCTTTGCAAAAAATTCAAATTTGAATCACTATTCAACGTTTGTCTCATGTTAAAATAGTGATTTCGACTTTGCTTTTGATATATTATCAGGTTGCTCAAACTATTTTTTCATGGATTCAAATGTTCTCTTCTGGCATATTTTATCGCGTACTAAATTGAATTCCTAAGAATTTATTATGAATTCCAAACGGTCTATTTTGAATTCCAAACAATTCTAGATTAATTGCAACAAGTTAAAAAATTGACGTTTGGGAAAATATGTCGGATAATAGAAAATTAAAGGGAGATTTTGATGACAGTTGGAGGCTAGGTTTCATCTGTATATATCTCCAATAGGAAAGGGGTAGGAGTTTGACCAACACCATTTACGTGACCTGTCACAGGGGTGCTTTTCCTTCTTCATTATTATGGAAATTTATGCAATGTTTGTAAAAATTATGAAATTTGTAAAAAAAATGAAATTTGTTGAAATTCATCAAATGTGTGAAAATTTATGAAGTTTGTGGAAATGTAAGAAGTTTGTGGAAATTTTTGTTTGCGGAAATTTACGAAATTTGCAGAAATTTATAAAATTTGTGGAAAATTATGATAATTTACGGATAATCATGACGTTATTAAAAATATGACGAAAGAAAAAATTAAAATCTGGCAAAATCTGCATGAAAAAAAAAACTAAAATTCGGCAAAATATGCGTGATACGTATACGCTACGTTTTTTATGAAAACATTAGTCATGAAAATGAACGTATGAGCTAATACTTCTAAGCAAAATATTTTTCCCAAACTCGTTACAAAATATTAGATATCTTCTGCAAAGCTTAATTAAAACCTCTAATAATATGTATGTATATATATATATGTGTGTGTATATATATATATAATATGTATAAAAAAAACCCTGCTAAGACAGAGCACGACACATATTTCTTAGCTGACCACGCTTTTCTCAGAGAAAATGCTTGATCGAGGGTTTATCAGAAAAATCTAACCAGTTCCGTAGCTCACTTGACTAATGCGTGCGCTAGACTTAGATTCCAGGACAGGTTTGAGCTGGTTAGGTACGGTTCGATTCCCCAGCGGGGGTGATTTTTGAAAGCACCTGAGCATGCAATCATATGTACAAGTCTATGTACATGCAATTGTGTAATAATAATCGTAAATTAAGTGCAGTAATCATATGCGAAACAATGTCATAAGGACAACTGCAGGATATCGCTGGAAGCAGGTGCTAATCCTGATAATTTCAACCGCTCTCAACGAAATCGCGGTAAAATTTCAGCTATTACCACGTCTCACCATCGAGAGATATGTGGTTACAGTCTGCTACGAACTCAGTACGATGACCCAGCAAAAGTCTCATGCACCCTGAGGACACATAGCGACTCAAGGACGAGCGCCTTCTGCATTTTCCCCACAAGTGTCTCAGCATTTTGTTGACACGCAGGGATGTTTTTCAGGCTATTATCCAGTGAAACCCTGTCACCTCCAGGAGCGCCAATGATCAAGACGATTAGATTAACAGAATATTCCAGGTATAACTATCGCAAATCTCTTTCTGTTCATTATCCTTGGCTATTACGTTTTTGTCAGCTAATGCTGAAAATTTGATAACGAACATAGTTCACTTCTCGAAGTCAAGAAGAACTATGTCAGGCCTTGAGTGCGCAACAGCAACAATTGTCGAGAGTAGGGATTTCCGGTATATGCAGCACTTCTCATTTTCGACAATTGACTCTATTTCCTTCCGAGCGTTTAGCGGAGCGGCATTTGAACTAATGCCGTGAAAGTCACCGAGATGTTGGTAAAGCAATCTTAGTGCCGCATTGTGCCTTTGGATGTAGGTCGTTCCCGCATGAGTTGGACAACTAGATAGTATGTATCATAGATGCTCGGGGTTTGCATGAAACACTCTGCAGCTATCACCGGGTCTTGCCTCAAAATGTGGCGACGGTATGCTAGAGTTGAAATTACACCAACGTGACATGCCAAAATGAAACCCTTCGCCCGACATGTTCTTTTTGAGGAGCTTTTCGCGGAAGGTTTTCCCTGTGCTTTCTTAAACCGGGCCTTCGGGAGTAAGTACTACAGATGGATAAGATTTGATGCATTTTGCTTACTCCTGATATTGAAGTCAAAATCGAGTGTTTCAGCAGCCTCCTCCCCTGCTTTGTACAGAAACGCCCCTTTGCCCACTTCTTCTTTCTTCCCTTTGTCCATTTGCGACTATATGTGCTGTACCCAGAATAATCTTGCTGTAAAGACGTTCAAGGATCAGTAATCCGTGACCACTTTGACAGCGTGAGATGTAAAGTCGCGAATCAGAAGATTAAACCACCCCAAACGAGTAGAGCAGAACCGGGACGGCAAGCATGTTAGTCGCAGGCACCTTGTTCAACGCCGGCAGATTGGAAGACCAAATCTGTCAATGAAGATGCTTGTATCTGCTTTGAAGATACTCCTTTACTGATGTTACGTTCTGAATGCAGCTTTGAGGCACGCCCAGGTATATATAATTCTCTCTAGTGTTAGGATGTCTAATAACACTTATGTCCACAAGCTCAGGGTCTTCGGGAACGCCAACAATCTTTCCTTTCCTCAGAAGAATTTTAGCACATTTATCCAATCCAAAGAATATCCCAATCTCTCCTGTGTACTTCTGGACGATATTTATGGCAGTTTAAATTTTGCTTTTACCAGAGGCAAAGATCTTCAGGTCATCCATATAAAATACATGAGTGACATTATGCTCGCGCTGGTTAGTGTCGCCACAGAGGTATTCAGAAGAATGTAGTAGTGCGAGAGATAGAGGCAGAAGTGTTATGCAAAAAAGGAACGGGCTCATAGTATCGCCCTGAAAGACGCTTCTCTGGAAAGTGACGTTGTTCGTTGTCACGCGATAATTTCCAGATGAGATAGTAAATCTAGTTTTCCAAAGAGGCATCAATGTCTCTATGTATCTCACTGTGTGTGGATGATGACAGCCTGCCACAACTTTTTTGGAGCCACGTTGTTCGTACATCTCACGCCACACAGGCTCAATTCGCCGAACAATCCTGTTGTTCAGGACAGCAGTAAGGATCTTATACAGTGTATTCCAACAAGTTATTGGCCTGCAATTCTCTGGGTTGGACAAGTTGCCTTTTTTCGGTAGAGTATAGTGCGTTCTAACACCAGCCACTGCGGAATGGACGTCTCTGACTTCAAATATGAGGTTAATATATGGGCCAAATGTTAGCGTGTAGAAGTAAACTTCTTCCACCAGAAGATCTTGATACAATCTGGTCCAGCACCGGAGAAGTTCTTCGTACCTCTAAGTGCTTTTTTCTCCTCTTCGGCAGTGATTGATGGACATTCCTCCTCAGATTTTATGAAGTTGTCTCAAAATTCGTTGAAGCAGATTATATTGTCAGTATCTTCTTTCAACTTTAGTGTTTACGGGATCTTGTATACCTCTCTCCAAAACGTTTCTACCTTGTTGGGCTTGGGTGGATTTTTGACAGAAACAGGGTGATCACTGAAGAGGCGAGATGGGTCAGCGATAAACTTTTGATTCTCCCTGATCCACCTCTCCATCTTCTGTATTCTCCTCCTTGCGTCAGATAATAGCCGTATTTTGTCAACAATTTGCTGCTTGACTGTCAGCAGCTTTGACTTGTTCAATGTATGATTCAAGATCCTCAGTTCTTGGGCGAACTTTCGAACCCTTTCCGTGACTATGTGGGTAACTATAACATCATGAAATAAAACCTCGAAATAATTTTTTTAAATTTGGCAACACTGTCTTCTAAAAGCTCGTTTGGAGTCATCGAAAGTTTCATTGACTGGCTTCGGAGCATTAGAGTATGTGTGTTTCAAGTACTCTATTCGTCTGGTATTCACATTTTCATTGAATGTCTTTTGTACTTTCTACGATTCTTGCTATTATTTGAATATGTATCAATCAAAGTTTCTAACGACGATACTTTCAATTTATGACATCCGTTTGGCCCTATCCTAGAGTGGTTGACCCAGTCATTTAAAATTTCAACAACTAATTTTTTCCGTGTATGGAAATATCATACTCAGAGATCAATAAATATATACTTTATGGATATGAATTGAAGGGCCACACTACATACGGGCGTGAGTGCCGAATTTCGGAAATGCGTTTTATTGGCCTAAAATAATTTTTTTAACCTAACTCATATTCTGTAGAAGATCATGGTCCATTTCGATTTATAATTTTTCGGGATTTGGCACTTACGCCCTTATGCAGTGTGGACATTCAATTATACACGTTGCATATCAGGACATGAGACTATGATAAAACCAAGAAATTTTAACAACCTTTTAAAAATGTATGCAGAACTAATAAAAATGTGGAAAAAATTACTATTTTCACGATATATTTGATTTTCTCTATAATATTTCAAAAAATCCTCTCATTTTATAGTATGCTTAATTATTGTTTACGCGTGCTTTGATTAATGAATAAGTACTCGGGTGAAATTACTAATTGACACGTGTGTGTGTGTGTGTTTGCGTGTGTGTGTATGTGTATGACGTATGCTTACTTTTCAACTCTATTGATCGCCGAAAGCGGGCGAATTTTCAGTGCGAGATAAGAGAAAGAAGCGAGCGGCACGCGTACGCGATAAGAATTTTTGCGAACTCTTATAATTGACAAAATATTAAATTAAGGAAAATGAGTGCAAGTAGAACAATTGACAATCAATAAACGACAATTCACTCATATTAAAGAGAAACAGTTTTCTTTGCATTAATGAACCAGATCTTCACTCTGATCCTTATCTAGCAACTATCAATCTTTCAAGCGCTTTAAAAAATGATTTCCGAGCGAAATAAGCAATTATTGTGGAGCTTTATCAAATATTTAGAAAAAAAAATATGATGCAAAAATAGTAATCACTATCATACTGAGATAATTTAAAAAAAATTAATTATTCAAAGGGAAAGTAGGAAATGACTAGGACTTACAGCGGTCCACTTTTTGGCAATCACCCATGTATATTTAATAGCCAATTACTACTTTACCTCGTGAGGGTTCGGATAGTAGGGGTAGGAAGGAGAAGTATGATGAGTGTTGAGAGAGGGAGTAGGGGAGAAGAAGTATTGGGAGGGGGAGATTTGAACGACTTAATTAACGTCTTATAAGGCTACGAAATCTTATTTTTGTTGGCGCGCGATTGGCGGCTACTTGGATTAATTTCAAATCAGCATATATATATATATCACTATTAATGAAACATGTGAGCAGAGGCAACATTTTTTATAATTGAAGAAAATCGATATCGTAACTTCAGAATTAATGTATGTATAACATTTTTGCATAGACAATCAAAACAATCAAATTTATGTTCAACTAAAAATACCAATTTCAAAAGAAAATCACGAGGGGTTCACAACTTGTCCGATGGAGTGTACACTGACTTCAAGTGATTTCAGTGACTTAATGTGAATTCAAGTGACTTCAGCAATGGTGTACACGTGACTTCACGAGTTTTTGACCCCTCGGAAAATCACTAACATAAGCTTTATTTGCTCAAAATTGTGAGTGATTTCAGGTAAAAAATGCTAAGATACTCATTTATTGTTCAAATATTATAAATACTTGAATTTATAGAATAACGATAATATGAAAAATCTTGTACTTTTTATTGAAAATACTAATTTTCGACAAAGGAACTAACAAAAAAATATAAAATTGTTCGAAATTGTAAATGCTCCTGGACATTTAGTTATTTTTCTTTAAAATGACTGAATTCCGATAAATAACTTTAACGTAACAGGACGACAGAAAAATTACGAAAAATAAAATTATCGGGAATTTTCAAATTCGGTTCTATTATAAACTGTCGGGAATTTTGCAATTTGACATTCTTTGGGTATTTTATAATTTTGGGAAGCTTCTGTTCCAACCATTTTTGTCGTGTATTTTACATTGGTGGAAATTTTATTTTTCAGGATTTTTCACTCGTTCCGAAATAACCATTCTGGAAATTATAATAACAAAGTACTTCGAACTTAGGGGTCGTGCAAAAATTACGTAAAAATTTTTTTTGGGAAGGGGGGGGGGGGGGGTCTAGCATAGTGTTACATAATGGTGAAAAACTACAGGAAAAAATCGGAAAAAGCGTTACATAGGCAGGGAGGGGGTCAAAATTGTCGGAAAATTGCGTTACGTAATTTATGCACGATCCCTTACACTCACTACTTATTTATTTATTTGCATTAATTTAAACTTATTAAAAAGGAACAAATTGGATTCACCTTCTCATCGAGAAAGATGTCTGAGTTAGCAAGTTAGAGCATTTAATGCTCTGAATAAGGGAAATAACGTAAGTTAGTGCGAGGAATCAGTGGAGTCAGTGAAAATAAGAAGTAAGTAGGAGCGAGTCAATGCGAGTATAAAGCAATCGTTAAATTGCTTTAGACTTAGACGTCGTTCCTCGGCATCGTTCGCGGCAGTGCATTAACACCCGAGTAAAAATGCTCGGACTTGAGTTCGACTTGGCGCTGTCTTCAGTTCGTCTCCAAGACATCGGTGTCTGGCTGCATCTCAAAACTGAGACGAGACATAACATTATGTCTTACTTTTATGGTTTTAGTATGGTGATTTCAAGTCGGCGAAACTTGTCTAAAGACGAAAGTTCTGGACTCAGAAATGACACTGTTAACAGATGCGAAGGATTAAAATTAATGAATGAAAAATTTGTAATTATCAAATTAGCTATTTTTAATTTGAAAATTCAGAATCTGTGTGTCTGAGCGAGTATAACCCTCGAGAATTTTCCTCAAAGAAATTAAAATTGTGATTTTCTGTAAGGATCTCCTGAGCCGTTATAAATACGTGAAAACAAATAAAAATTTTGGTATCGTTGTCAAACAAGTATAATATAAATGAAAATCTACAAACGAATTGATTCAATATATACACATATAAATATCTTGTGTAAAAATATACAAAATCGCCTAATTATTAACAAAGATTATCTTTGATGACAGTCAGAACCTTTTTGTCAGGGCAGGTATATACTCAAAGTTATAAACCGCTCGTCTTGAAATCATAAAAATTCGACTCAATATATAAATATATGTCTTCAAGACATAGAAACTTGTCTCCAAGACATAAATTGAAGTCTGGCTCCGTCTCAATAAGAAGATATGCTGGAGTAGAACTTTTTGACTTCAGCATGTCTTGATTGGGGGCAATTCAAGTCGAAACCAAGTCGAAGAATTCTTACTCGGGCAGTCAATGTATATTTGTAAAGTAATAATTAGAAACGAACATTTTTCTAAATACAAGTGAAACTATTGCGTTAAAAATGATTACTATTGTAAGAACATATGGCTTTGAGTAATTGTTGATCATATTGAGCATGATTTGATTAAATTTTATATCTACACGTCGAGAGAAAATCAAAATGGACTGATTCCATAGCTTCCTCACTATAAAAACTGAGACCTTTTTTGTATACGGTACAAAAATCAACGACGTGATAAAATACTGCGTGCATTTTTGGAGTAACTGAAATGTTTAAATCAAACTAACTTGTTTTGAATTTCTGAATGGATTGTTCATATTCTGTATGTAGTGAACTTCCAAAACAATCTTCAACAATATTCTTGAAACTACTCAATACAACAACGTATTTTAGACATTCTAGATTACTTTTCGCTCGAAGAACATCAATTTTACTCAGGAAAATTTTGCCCGAATTTCCATTGAAGCCTGTACCCCCATGAGTAACTTCTCGTTCAACCTTGCTTCCTTTAATACAATCGTTCGTTGCTTGCTCAAATTCTACTGACATTTTATCAATCAGTGTGTTGACAACACCGAGCATAAAATGCAATTCGGGTGGTGGAATAATTTCAAAGTGGCCTGAAGAAAAAATGGCACACTCTGCGATTCCCGTCATTGCATGTTTGAACGTGAAAAATTTTCTAGAATCAGGATCTGCAATGACGTGTTAAGTGAATAGAAAAATGTGTGAAATGAATTTATTCTAATCCTCTGCGTTATTCCTTACCGGTCTACTCTACTGGATATATCGGTCAGACTAGCGTAGCGAGTGAAAATAAAAGGGAGCAATTAAAGTTCGAAAGAAAATAAATGACAATTGTAGTTTGATAGTTTTAGACTAGGAAAACTATCTGGCGCGCTTCAGGCAATTATTGGGCTCATTCTGAGTCCATGCTAAAATAGAATTAATTGGGATCTGAATGAAATAAAAATAATCGGCAAAACGCTGGTTATAAATAGCGTCCTACGCAGGGGCCTAAGTAACGCAGAAGGAGGGTTAGGAAAAGTTTTGGAGATCGAATGAATTCGAACATTGGAGCTCACTCCAAAATAAAATAAAATTAAAACTTGAAATGTGAAGCAAGTTAAATTCATGAGAAAATAAATCGGAACAAATAAAATTTCAAATATAAAGTTGTTTTGACGTTTTAGGTGACTGGTGATAGCAGAGAATGAGTCACCACACGGCAATCTGAATTGAATCATGAGTGAGGTGTTGATAAACACAGACCAATTAACTTTCGAAAACTAAAAATAAAATGTAACTTTATATAATTTTTAGAATAAATGTAAATTTTGAAATCGATCTAAATTATAATAAAATAAAATAAAACTAAAATGGATAATAAATTTGAAAATTGAAGTAAAATTAATCAATGACAATGTCATTTTCAGTCTAACTTTTTGAAACTTTTGTTTATGCTGTTATTGATACAGATGGTCATCGAAATTTAATTGGTCAGCAGGTACTGCAAAATGCCAACCATTCATTGCAGATTGAACAATCGGACGTGGCCCATATTTCTGACCTATCATTAAATCAGATTCCAGTTTTTGGGGTTTGTAGTTTGTCGGTCACGGTGGCCAGTCGAACAGCAGAATTGGAGTTCTTGGTTCTGGAAAATTTTAATGACAGCTGTGTGCTGGGAACAAAGTTCCTCGAAGCTTTTAACGTCACAATCACCTTCAATTAAAGAGCAAACCTTCTAGAAATTGTTCGTTTGTACTTTCTAAAGTATCAAGGATAAACGGACAAATAAGTTTCGGGCTGTACTGCAGCAGACTTGACATAAACTTAATAAAGCCTTAAATAAAAATCCCCTAATGAAATAAAAATGTTTATTATTCAGTTAAAAATTATTTGTTTATCCTCCTTGATGTAGCAAAGATAAATAGACAAAACTGAAGTTGCTTGCAAGAAACCAAAAATAACCTTAATGGAATTTGGAGTAACCAATCTGATAATCAAATAACGGCGATAGTGGGGATATAACAATAAACCCAGATTCTCCTCAGGCTTCAACAATTATACTTACCTTATTTTGAGTATTTCGCCAGGATAATTGAAAATTTGTTTGAATTTACTCTGCTTAATGTACATGATAAATTTAAGAACAATTGATTGTGTTACCTTGATTGATGTGAATATACTTTGAATTTTGTTTTTGATTGTAATTTGGAACGTTGAATTTTTTTATGGTGCTTTGAAATTTCGAAATTTTTTTTTGTGGGATTGCATATCAATTTAAAATGGTGGATGAGCGGGACATTGAGATCTCACCTTACGTGTCGCCGATGCCTGAGGATGATGAATACGAAGCGAAAATGGACATCGGCGACGCGCAACGCTCAGTCGAGTTACAGGGGGTTATCAACGAAATAGTAGGCCGAGTGTTACTTCACACGGAAAGATCCTCATTGCGTGATGGTAGTGAGGCAGACTTATATGAAGATAGTATGATTGCTGCCCGGAGATTATTTGAATCTTCCACTTGTAGCATTGGGGGGGGGGGGGCAATTAAGTAATAGGCCCCTTGAAACACATCTTATGCCTTCACATTCTGGGGCAACTAGTGTCCATACTTTGGTCACTAGTCTAGACGTCATCGTCCCAACGCGACCAAATACAAATTCAGTCAGCTCGTAAACACGTTCGGACTGGTACTTTATACAATAATTTTCTTCCGCAAAATCGTTCAGTCTTCGTGTCGGCAGGGGCAACGCCTGGCTTAGGGGCAAATTTTGTGGCGTTCACACCATTTTCAACTGAACCACCAAGGTTTAGCCCAACCTTTCAGCAGGCCACGATTGAGATGCCCATCGTAATCTCAGACCTGATCTTCAAAGGTCTATTCGCCGTTGCATGTTTTCCGACTATAATCAATTAACGCTACTTGCGGTAGAAGTGGAAAGAACGGTGAATTCAGATAAAGAAGAGCGATCACCTCCTAGCCCGGAAGATTCATTCTTCCCTGAATTGGCTTATGCCAAAAACACTAACCGTTCTCGTGGAGCTAGTAAGACTACTAGCATCGAGCGCTGCCAATTCCTGTTCGGAATCCTTGGTGAGTGCGTTGGTGAAGCTGGTGTATAACCTGGGCGCCAAGACCTGCTCACATGATAAGCCTAATTTGGGAAATGGTAATTCAGTCAGATTTAACAATAATAAACCCAGTGCCAACACAAATTAGAGCGAAAATCATAGTGAGAGGAGCTTGGCGCAGGCCTCAACTAAGCCTGTCTTCACCAAACGGAGTCCATCTCTGAGAAATAGGGTCCAACCAAAAGCTGAACCACCCTGCTTCAATTGTAGTGGAGCTGATCACGGTTGAAGAACGTGTCAAACCCGATCGGTCTTCAAATTAGACTACTAAATCTAAATTGTTTCAGAACTCATCTTCTGAAACTAAACCTGAATACATTTAGAATTATTCTTCTGGAGCTAAACTTGAATTGACCAAGAAACTTTCTTCTGAAACTCAGCTTGATTTGACTTTCAATCAATCAGCTTCAACTCTTGAAGCAGGGAAGGAGACCTCCCCACCCTCAGTCGCTCAATTGAGTTCGGAACCTCTTGTTCCAAATCCTCTTTCAAAATCGCTCTTTCATTCTAAATCACACCCATCTTTGAGTGCTGGACTTACCAATCTCTCAGATGTTCATTAGACGAAGATGCAGATCAACACGAACACTTCTGACACTACGCCTGATCGTATATCAGGTATTGCTACCAATTCGAGACCCTATGCCAGTATAGCGATAGTGGGTACTGAAATTCATTCATTGGTGGACACGCGTTCATCTAGAACTTATTTAGGGTCAGTGGGGTTGCAGATACTCGGTTCTAATGGTTATAGGATTGATTACTCGAACGCAGGCGCTGTCATAATGTCTAATGGCACTATTGAGACTATCATTGGTGAAGCGTGTCTGCCGGCAACCTTTTCAGGAACCACCCATTCAATTAACTCCAAGATCATACCTGGGCTAACAGATACTTGCGTACTAGGCATGGACTTTGCGGAAAAGTTCGGTGTCGTTGTGGATTTGCGCGACAGGCATTTGTGGCTGGCTGTCGAGCCAATCACAAAATTTGCGTTCGGTACCGCGGGCAAAAATGAGATCAACACTTGTAAAGGCATTGCATTGCTAGATGAAGCGGAGACAGTTAGGCTAGACCAGTTTTTGGAGGGTATAATCAAACCGAAACCCGATAAGTTATCCGCCACGAACTTTGTCCAGCAAATGATCGACACGCAAGGGAGTCCTCCTATTCGTCAGAGGAATCATCGTATGCCACCTAAGGTGTGTGATGCGTTAATCGCAGACGCGAACATACTGATTGAGCAGAATTTAATTGAACCTTCCAGTAATGAATGGTGCAACCTGGTGATAATGGCCCGTAAGCCGGACGGTAATTACCGTCTCTGTATTGATTTTTGACGGGTTGATGAGGTGTCAAACAAAGATGCGTATTCGAATCCTTTTATGGCGGAAATATTGGACCGCTTAAATTCCGCTCGACACATCTTAACCCTAGATCTAAACAAAACTTACCATCAAATCCCCCTAAGTGAAGATAGTAAGCCAATCACGGCTTTCACTATCCTAGGAAAAGAGTTGCACCAATTCAAACGCATGCCGTTTGGTATTGGTTGGAGCGGACCATTAACCGCTTGAATGAAGCTGGGCTGACGTTCAGCCCAGACAAGTGTAAATTTTATCAGACGGAAGTAAAATTTCTGGGATTCAAGGTGAACAAAGATGGGTTGTTAGTAGACGATGATGAGGTCCGACGCATACTTGAATATCTTTGATCCAGAAATGTTAAATAAGTCAGAAGTTTCGTAAGGGCTACATCATGGTATAGATGATTTATCAAGGACTACGCTAGAATCTATGTGGCACTCACTTGTATAACCAAGAAAAATTACAATTTCTTTTGGGGAGACGAGCAGGAAGAGGCATTCCAGACTCTAAAAACAGCCTTGGTGTCATCGCCTGTATTGGCGTACCCTCATTTTAATCTACCATTCCGCGTCCAAATGGACGCAAGTGATTTCGGTTTGAGGGTGGTTATCACCCAAATGCAAGATAAGCACGTGCATGTGATCACATATGCTAGTCGTGTGATGTCCAAAGCGGAGCGGAATTACTCGACTACCGAGAAAGAGTGTCTGGCCGTAGTATGGGCCATCAAAAAGTTTCGGTACTATCTCGAAGGGTACTACTTTTCAGTGCTGACTGACCACAGTAGCCTCCGATGGCTATACAACCTAAAAATCGTGACAGGCAGAATGGCGCGCTGGGAGTTGGATCTCCTAGAATATAGTTTCGAAATTTTTTATCGGAAGGGGTCGATGCACCAAATGCCGGATGCACTTTTCCGCATGTTAGAGGATGGAGAAATCGAACATATTGCGGCCATGATGCCGGTCGAGGACGAGTGGTATGCCAGGCGGCGTGAGGCTGTGTTGAAGTCACCCGGGAAGTACCATGGTTGGAAACTGGTCAACGGAGAGCTTCTTAGGTACCGGAAAAATCCGTTCTTAGAGGACATCATGGATGGCTATGATGCTTAGAAACTGGTGGTTCCTAAGAAGCTCCAGTCAGGCATGTTGCATGAAGTGCATTACACGCCTGCAGCCGGCCATTTAGGTAGGGAGAAGACCTACCATCGTGCCGCAATTCGTTATTATTAGCCTAGCATGTTTAAAGACATCACGTCTTTTGTTAAGAAATTGCGAGACATGTCATCTCAATAAACCTGAAAAAGCTCAATCGCGTGGGCTTATGATCCAGCAAATAGTCAAGGACCCATTGACAGTCGTAGCAACCGATGTCATGGGTCCTTTCCCGCGGAGTAAGCAGGGATATGAATACATACTAGTATTCCAGGACTTATTCTCAAAATGGATCTAGTTGGCACCCTTGAAAAAGGCCAATGCGGAAAGCATGATTAAAGCTTTCCTTGAACTAATTGTGACTAGGTAGGGAACACCTAAGGTGTTTCACTCAGACAGTGGCATCGAATTGAATAATAACGCGGTGAACGACCATGCTGTGGATTTCGGTATCCACCGATCTTCCACACAGCATTACCATTTTTAGGCTAATCCTATGAAGAGAACTAACAGAGTTCTCAAAACTATTACTAGATCATCCATTGACCAAGATCATAAGTAAAATCATAAGAGAATTAGAATAAGAAATTTATGGGCTCTTTGGAAGAACCTCGGTATATTAGTGCCACTCCTAGTCGAATTAATTACGTTAAGCAAGAATAAATTAATTAAGTAAGACTAAACTAGAAGGTGAAATCCCACACCGGGCCAATTGTAGCCAATTTTTTGTTTGTTTGGTATTGACAAGTTGATCTAGATGGAAAGATGAGGGCTTTAACTTCAAAGTCATTTTACTGGGGATGTGAGTTTAGAGTCACAGAACAAATCCATGGGCTTTATGTGAAGAGTACTAACTAGCCGAGAATATAAGAGTTCTACCGATATTATTCAAAAAGAATTCTAGTCTTTGCTGTAATTTCTCCTATTGTATTTAATTTGAAAATGGATAACTTCAATAACTTCTGTGAAAACTCTATATGAAATAATAGCCTCGAATATGAGAGTTCGACGGCTAATATCAAACCATGAATTTCTGATTAGCTTTCTATTTCACTAGTAATTATTATTAACTCACTTTGCCTATTACACTAAATCAAAAAATTTAAAAATAGGAAGAATTCATCACCTGTGAAAACTAGAGAGGTTAGGTCACGCGACCAGAACCAATACTTGCCAGACAACGCGGTTTCAAGTTATATAATTCTCCGTATTTCCTCTAATGTCTTTTTGTATTCCTTTCGTTTATTTCATATTCAACTCGAGCGGGAAGGGTGGATCAACCACCCCGCACAACAATAACCCCTGGACCGTCGATTAGCGGGAAACGACAGAGGCTTGGGTGGCATATAACGCCTTCTGCCAGTGCACCACCACGCTGCTGGAAACCGAACTTGGCAGTTGTCCTGTTCCTTCGACTGTCCTCTCACTCAGTAGTTCTGCACTCTTGCGCGAGTGTCGCTCCGACTCTTATGAGAGGGAGAACGGAGACGCCACTCTGAAATTCCGTTCGTGATTCTAAGCTCCAAGCGAGTGCCTCGACGTTTTGACGAGCAAGTCATTTTTGGAAGCAAAATTGGATCGAATAATCATCAATAGAGAAATGTGTTAATTGAATTCATTCTAACCCTTTGCGTTATTCCTTACCGGCCCACTCTACTGGAGCTTTTGGGAAAACTAGCGTAATGAATGAAAATAAAATGGAGCAATTAAAGCTTGAAAGAAAATGAATGACAGTTGTAGTTTGATAGTTTTAGACTAGAAAAACTATCTGCGGACCCTCTGTATTCATCACTAGCTTCGAACGCCAGCAAACGGATCTTTCCGGCACGAATAAAATCCTGCATCAGGAATTAAAACTTAAGAGATAATTAAATGACTAATATTTCTAAGAATCTATAAGTCATAAATTCCTACACAAAGTGAAAATAAAATTTTTCTTTAGGCTAAAATTAACTGAATACGATTAAATTCTACACGAGAATACCGAAATTTAGCTATGTCGATAGGGGGATCTATATATGTCGAACGCAGCCTACTCATCTACTGGTAAAAAATTATGAACTGTATTCTGGAAAAATTAAAAAGTCCAAACCATATTCATGTGTAATCTTTGTACAATGACTGTATATTAATCATCTGTGAGGTTACCGAAAAAAATTAATAATTTTTTTTCTTCATCAAACAAAATTTCATCAAACAAAAAGGTGCTACTCACTCCTCTATTTCTCCATAAGAATAACATAGGGAAACCTACATTTTCTTTAGGAATATGAGACTCGGGGTGCAATTTTCAACTAAACGAGTGAAAATTACAAAAACCTCTTAAAATGACTCCCCTGGATATGAGGAATTAATTGATTTTTTATTTGACCCCCGCTTATTTCCTTCCAATATTTCGCAAAGCTTCACTTCACAATTTTAAAATCATTTGAATCGCGCGATTACAAAATATTTAAAAATCGGAAATATCGATTTAAGATTGCAGATTTCTCACTGTGACCAGATGGATTTCACAAGATCTCTCAAGGATCTTGTCATCATTTGCGAAGATTTTTGAAGAACTGAAAGATTTTTTAAATTCCCGCCGATCTGATTCTGATTTTCGCGATTTTGAATCTTTCATTTTTTCATTTTATAGTGACTTTGAACAAGATTTCCGAAGTAAATAGCCCGTCGTCTGAATCAGGGTCAAGAATTTTTTCGTATTTGGGTCCTAATTACTGCTTTCTTATAGTTATATTTTGAAATCATTTTAAATATTCGAATCAATGAGGCTTATGTTTTTGTTTATAAAATATCGACACCTCTGAGTGAAATAAGGTGAACCTTCCGAATCTCCTTGAAGAAGGTGTTGGTTTGGAGTTTGTTTGAAAAAGTTGTTCGTTCCGAGTTTTTCAAAGAATGTGTTCGCTCGAAAGAAGGCGTTCGTTCGGCAAAGTATTGCTTGAAATTTTTTAGTGGTACGACTAACGCAGGGGATCGAAGTTAAAAAAAAAAGTTTCCTTTTTTATTTAGGCTTCTAACTCATACTAGCTGCATAATTGAGTAAAAATCATATAATACAACAGCATTGTCAATTTTAGTTGTGGAAATTGCTGTATTATGAATTAATTGTAGTATATAATATAGTGTGGTAAGTATTGAACAAAATACTTTCTTTCAAGGATAATAAAATATTATTCACTACTATAATTTATTTTATTTCGTTGTAAAATATTGTATATTTTACTTAGAATAAACTATAGATCATATTGATTCAAACAACACAAGTTCATCGATAAAATTTATTCCGATTCATATTATTTTGGAATTAATCTTATCGTTAATTTGAACTTTTATACATTGTTCGGTTGAGTTTAAGCATAAAGTTAAATCTAACTTATATTTTTCCATTCACAAAAAACTTATTTTATTTAATACTCACTACATTCTATGGCATACTACAATTATTCATGATATAATAATTTCGAAATCAATGTAAAAAGTTATATATTATCTTAATTTTTTATAATTATGCAAATAGTTTGAATTGAAGCTTAAAAAAAAAGAAAGTTTATTTTTGAATAAATTCGATCCCCTCCGTCAGTGGTACCACTGTGAAATTTCAAGAATAAAATACTTTGCCAAACGAACAAAGTCGAAAATCGAACGAACTTCTCTTTCTATCCCCACACGTTAGAAAAAGATGTCTGTTTGATTTTCGAATTTCGACACAGTATCGGAGTCTCACTGCAGAACCAACATCTTCTTCAAGTAGATACGCAACGAATATCTTATTCCACTTAGGGGTCGATATGAACTATTCAAACAATTTCATTTTCTTGAAACTATTATATTTTTTACATTTTATGGCTAATAATCCGTATCCTGACAATTTCTTGTTATTGACATGTAACTTTTCACTGGAATGAGGCAGAAATCCGCAGTCAGCTTTTAGAAAAGGGCATGGCAGGATAAGCATGTGTGTGCTGCCCCCGCTCGGATCTGATTGAGATTTTTACAGTAAGTTGGCGCTGATGTAGGACTAAATTTTCCAAAATATTATATTCAAGAAATAATTTTTATGGGAGTTATGGGGGTTAGAAGAAAAATCAAAAACTTAGTTTTTCTCTAGAATAGCCAGACCGATTTCAATGGGCAGAAAATATGTTATGGGACTCAATAAGAGAATGTTGTAGAAAAATTTTGAATTTTTTTTTCAAAAAAATACAGATCAAAAAAAATTTTCAAAGTTTCTTTTTTTTTTCATGGGATGCATTTGAGGAACTATCACCATCTTTCGTTGAAATAATCTTTGAACAATGTGGAATAACATATCCAAATCTCAAGACGATCAGAGGGGTAGTACATAGTTTAATATAAGAAAGATCTTGGACGCGTCACGTACGGTCTCCGACGCGCTGTACAAATGCCTCGCTCCGTACGCAATAGCATCTTTAGATACATTGTGCGACTCGAAATACTTGAATAATTGGTCAAATTTTCTTTAAATCTTTTAAATTCGAAAAAGGGGGTTCATTCAGTACATCGGCATTAATTATTCATTTTTTACAGAATCGCATAACTTGCACAAGTCACAAGTTGTCACAAGTTGCAGTACGATTTCAGACCCCTTATCAAAGGGCGCTTTTTTTATGTGAGTCTGCTCGCTCCTCACGAATCGGGGTGCTTTTTTAATGTGAGGCCCCTCGCCGAATTAAAGGGATCTTGCAGGAAATAAGCACTTTAATTTATGAGGGGCAAGGGGACTCGCGTTAAAAAAACACCCCGATTTGTGAGGGGTAAGGGGACTCACATAAAAAAAGCGCCCCGATTCGTGAGAGGCGAGGGGACTCCCATTGAAAAAGCACTCCGATTTATGAGAGACGAGGGGCCTCACATTAAAAGAGCGCCCTCATTTGTGAGAGACGAGGGCACTCACATTAAAAAAGCACCCCGATTTGTGAGGGGCAAGGGGACTCGCGTTAAATAAGCACCCCGATTTGTGAGAGGTGAGGGGCCTCGCGTTGAAAAAACACCCCGATTTGTGAGGGGCAAGGGGACTCACATTAAAAAGCGCTCCGATTCGTGGGAGGCGAAGGGACTCACATTAAAAAAGCACCCGGATTTGTGAGAGGCGAGGGGCCTCGCATCGAAAAAGCACCCCGATTTGTGAGGGGCAAGGGGATTCACATCAAAAAAGTGCCTTGATTTGTGAGGGGCAAGGGGATTCACATAAAAAAAGTGCCCTGATTTGTGAGAGGCGAGGGGCCTCGCATTGAAAAAGCACCCTGGTTTGTGAGGGGCAAGGGGACTCACATAACAAAAGCGCCCCGATTCGTGAGAGGCGAGAGGACTCACATTGAAAAGCACCCCGATTTGTGAGAGGCGAGGGGCCTCACATTAAAAAAGCATCCCGATTTGTGATGGGCGTGGGGACTCACATAAAAAAGGCGACCTGTGATAAGGGGTCTGAAATCGTACTGCCACGTGTGACAACTTTAGAATGAATGACTTGGACAGTAATGGGAAGTTAGTAGCAAAATGTGTCTAAAGATGCTGTTGCGTACAGAGCGAGGCACTTGTACAGCGCGTCGGAGACCTACGTGACGCGCCCAAGATCTTTCTTATAATAAACTATGTACTACTCATCCGATCGTTTTGAGATTTAGATATGTGAGTCTACATTGTTTAAAGATTTTTTAGACGGAAGATGGTGAAAGTTCCTCAAATGCATCCCATAAGAAAAAATTCAAAAAAATTTTGAAAATTTTTTTTTGCCTGTATTTTTTGAAAAAAAAAATCGAAATTTGTCTACAACATTCTCTCATTAAGTCCCAACAATTATTTCTTGAATATAATATTTTGGGAAATTTAGTCTTACATCAGTGCCAACTTACTGTAAAAATCTCAATCAGATCCGAGCGGGGGCAGCACATACATGCTTATCCTGCGATGCCCTTTACCGTCATAACCATTAGCCAAATTTTCGAATCGTTAGTGAAATATACTTCCCTCCTTCTAAACATAATTTTCAGTTAAACTGAAATTACCTTCAAGAGATGAAGACGCCACACACACATAAAGTAGTTCCCCATGAGACGGAGCAAGCGTACACTTAATTTTCCGACGTGAACCTCTGCACGGACTTGGCCGACTTACATTTGAACCTAACGAGATCCTTTCCAGATACCCCTCCAGTCCGTAAAAGGGCAAAGTTAAAAATGCAATACACAAATAAATTACTTAAGTAAAACTCGCAGCATGGAGTACTAACCGATACGAGATGCGTGTAGAATCTGACTAGAAGTCCTGATGTCCTGCCACCATACGTATCCGGCTTGGAGTGGCGAGATGGCTTGTCGGATTCAATTGCCAAATCTATACCACGCGAGGTGGTTTGCGCCGTGGACCCATTTGATGCTTCTGCGTACCTCAACCCGTACAGACTTGCGCCTTTAGAGAATTTTTCCCTAGAGTTCCATACGCTCTTTTCTACATTTCAGGAACTTCTGGCCGCACTTATTTGCGTCAGTCGGCTGCTAGAGAGTAATGACTGCGTTGGCCAATCAACTGCGCTGTCAACGTCATTTTTGAAACTAGTCGTCGCAGGAGTTTTGAAGGCGACAATCCCATCCGCACATTACCCAGAATGTCTAATAGTAAAATATTGCTCCCTTGACTACCTATCGACAGGTCAGTACAGCCAGTCCATATTCCGTCATTCTTCAGAAGAACGAAAAATACCAAAGTACCATAAATCATGGGGATCCTTCAGTCTGCAAACAAGCAGGGAGAAAGTTACAACAAACAAACTAACTGTTGTGGGTACTGCGGGTAAAGCCTGCGGACGTAAGACTTCGAGGGTCTTTCTTGCACCTTCCACCGAAAAATACTGAATCGAAACTGAAGCGTCTCCAGGAGACAGGGAGTATTCAACCCCCACAACAAGCAGATTGCAGCAAGAGGAAGAAGTCAAAAACCGGTCCCCCCTTACGACGATTGCCCTCATCGTCTTCGCAAAGTTAAATAACATTATGCCTTTGAATAAAAAAATATATAACAGTAGATAATAATAGAATTAAATTCAAAAAAGCCGTTATATCATTATTTTGAGTGCTCTTAGGTTGAATAATACTGAATTTGTAACTATCAGAATTATTATTTTAAAAAGTTATTAGGAACACCAGTAAAGGTAATTATCTAGAAGAAGTTTACAGGTTACCTGTAAGATGTAGAAAAATGTCACATTTGATATCAGGCTGACTAATCTTGAAAAAAAATCGAAGGTTTAGTAGTTATTGTTATGTTAAAAGACAAATTAAAATATTTGATGAAGGACAGAGTCTGCACCTTCCGCCTCCATCTAAAGAGAGTGATCATAAGCTTAAGGTAGCTCTCGCTAAAATCGATATTTCGGTATACTATTTTCAAATTTCACCTGAATTGAAAGAAGAGTGATAGATCAAAGTCGAAAAGTTTTGTACGTATCGCCTATGTTGAACTCGTTTTAAGTTCTAATTATTTCATTTTAACGATTTAACGTGTCTAGAGATTTTATACAGAACTAGGAGACAGAATATGGTTATTAGTTAGATGTGATGAAAGAGAACCAGAATTATTGGTCGCTTCGTTATGTAAATACAACTGTGGAAAGTACTGTGTTTCAGAAAAATACGGCGCGAGCATTAGCAGTGTTTTATAGTATGACTGCGTCTGTATGAGCGCTTTCATATGGGTCATGCGGCCCTGAGTACAGACATCAACAAGAGTTCTCTCGACGTAATCTGAACTTTTCCGATTTTCTACTACGTACTACAAGCGAAAAGTTTTGACGCCGACGGCAGCGCGATAATTACCTCAATGTAAGATGGAGGCGGGAGGTGCAGACTCCGTCCTCCCTAAATTATTTGAATTTGTCTTTGAACATAACAGGAACTACTAAACATTCTATGTTTTTTTTCGGATTGGTCAATTTAATATCAAATCCGACATAATTCTACAAAATATAGGGCAAAATTTCTGAAGTCTACCCACCCCTAAAAGAAAGTCATCAGTTCGGTTTCAAAGTTTGGCTGGTTGGATTAAAAAAAAAATCGTTTCTACTAATATTTTCTGAAGTAGGATAGGTCCAAGTTTCGGACTTTTTCACGATTTTGCAACTGGTTTTTACCATTTTTGGAAAATGTCAGAATTTCATCTCCATTTTCGAAAATCAAAAATAAATTTGACTTTTTCTTACATTTATGACCCATTTCATTTTTTGAAATAGTCCAGTCGAAAAGCTGAGATTGTTTCCTATAAAATAGTCTTATTCCGGCAGGGCTGTTTTTGTTCTCGAGTAATTAAACGATGACAAACCGGATTCTCCGCCGGAGCTGAGTCGGTGAGACCGTTCGCTAGTGTGTTCATGTCATATATGGTTTACTCCTAGAATTGCGGTGGGGTGGATCTAGTATTTACTGTTCAAAATATTTCACATACATGTTTATGGCATAATAATCAAACATACGATTTGGGTGTTTGATTCTATTGAATAATTCTGATTTCAATAGTTACTTGCATATGTAGTCACGATATTCACTTTTTTCTGTCTTCTGCTTCTTCATCTGTTTTTCTATTCCTTTTACTTCGTATATTACTTTATATGGAAGCTCTCTTCTTCAATTTCAAAGAAGTAATTTTCGCGCGATGCTTGCTAAAAAACGCAAAGTTTGGAACGATAGTTGCATTAGTCCGTTCAACAACAAAAAACAAGAGAACAACGCTTCGTCGTGTTTCTGAAATTTCCCGTTTGAAATTCCCAATTCTATCGGAATAATCAGAAATTCGCACCGCATGCAGATTTCAACTCACCAACTCAAAAGTAAGATCATATTTAAATTTGACAATATTACAGAGATTCCTGGTCAAGTTCAATCAGATACTGATATTGTTGCTGACGAGGATCATGAAACGATTTTCAGTGATGATAATGATGATGATCATCAGGTATTTAATAATGAAATTGATCTAGATTTTTCGATACCTATAGAGGTCAATGACACGAAGATTTAGTATAAGGACGAGTATCAGAAATCGGGTTGGAAGTACTTCATAAAATTATCGAGAAATTATAAGTCTCTAAAAATAAACAAGAAAAATGTAAGCTCAAAAATCTTGGGGACGCAGAAAACTATTGAAAGTATTTGGTACGTTTAAAGCGGCAAACAAAAAATGTGAAAAAATTAGTTTCAAAACATGGAATTCTCATACTCTTGAATCCAAGAACAGAAAGGGAATGGCCCATTGAAACTGAAACTCTTCTTTAGTCGAATGACTCCAGGGATGAAAGACTTTGTGTCGGTAAAAAATGATGATGGAACGCGTTCACATGTAGAGAAAAGGCTTCTGTTATGTAATGTCAATGAGTTATATGAACAATTTTCATAAGAACTTAAAAGCCTGAAGATAAGTACTTAAAAATTCACAAAACTCAAACCTCATCATTGTATTCTAGCAGGAAGCAGTGGTACTCATAATGTATGCATCATAAGAATGTCAAGTTGATCCTGAATGAGATCAATATTTAGTATTTTACAGACGATACTGACATGATTTTGAAGAATTGTCACCATTGTCTGGATGCTACTGAATGCCCTGAATCTTCAAGTTCCAGACTACTTTTCGATTTGCTGCGCTTTTGCAGAGAATTACGCCTTAGTAATTCAGAATTGAGCTCAATCGTTCTACTGGATGTACTATACTTATTATAATTAACTATGCTTAACTATACAACATTGTTTTGATTTATTATAAAAATGGTAGAGAGATAAAACACATAAGTATTTCAATAATATCCTATCACTATGATCATGACACGGTGACTATTTATGAATATCGGAAGATTATAGTAGGTTATTTGAACAATCATTTCGAGCCAAAGGATATTTGCTATTTCACTGAGTAGAAATTTCCCAAGTGAGCCTTAGATTTTCAACTTTGAAAGGAAAATTAAAACTAAATATTGAAAAATAATCTACTCATTAGTATTAAGTCACGTTATAACATTTTTTGAAAAAATGCTTTTGTTTATTTACAATGTGCGATTGAACATTTCTGCATAGTTTGAATAACAAGTTATTCTTTCGTAAGCTATTTATAAAAAATTAATGACAATTTCAGGTGTTGGTGATAAATGAATGCAATTAACAATAAAATTCTCAACATCGTGCTATTTGTTATTGTTGCTAATTTCTATCATTTTTTCAATAAACAAATGCCGATTTTGCTAGTTGCTGAGATTTTTCATAAGAGTCGTAATCTATATACTGTTATCTATTTTTTTATTCAAAGGCGTAACGTTATTTAACTCGTCGAGGACGACAAGGGTGATCGTCGTGAGGGTGGACGGGTCTTTGGCCTCTTCCTCTTGCTGCAATCCGTGTGATATGGGATTAATTACTCCCTGGCTCCTGGAGACGCTTTCGTGTCGATTCAGTATTCTTCGGAGGAAGGTGTAAGAGAGTCAATCGAAGTCTCAAGTACAATGTCTGGAGGCTTCACGCGTAGTACCCACAGCAGTTAGTTCGTCGGTTGTAACTTTCTCACTGCCTGTTTGCAGACTGGGGAATTCCCTTGGGGTAGTACTAGAAGGGGGCTTGTTTATCGCCGAAAGGAAGTACAACATCAGCTTGGGTGGTAAGAGTTCAATGGACTTGAGTGGTGAGTGCTCGAAAGGCTTGAGAGGTGAGAGTTCCATAGGGAGGCACGAAGCTCTTACAGATCGTCCTCTACGTTTTTGAAGGTCCTAGACTCCATGAGGTGTGGTTGTTGCTTCTCCGGTTTCGTAACACTTCCTCGAGAGAAATGAGCACATCGTTCACTATGTTGGAAACTGTTGTAGGCTTCTTCTTCTTCTTTGTTTTTGGCCTTTTGATTCAATTAACAAGCCATGACAAAACCACAATATTTAATAGTCTTTTTAAAATCCAGTGAAAGACCACAATCCTTTTCAAATTCCTCTTCATTAAGAGTTGCTATACTTGAACTGCATCAAACAGAGTTCCTGTAGTAGACCCAATGCATTTAGAAATCAGCTCCAAAGCGAATCAACACGATCCCACGGAGGCGACCACCTCACGCCATTCTAGACCCGTCAGTAGGAGGGAAGGGAGGGGAGTCGCCCGCGCAGGAAGGCGGCAAATTCAAACCATACAAATATTTAAAAGCTATCTACATTGGCGGAGTCACCGTAGCGCGAAATCTACGAAATATTGTAAAATTCCAATACATCATGTATTGTAGCGTTACCTTTCGTTTCGGAAATAAGCTTCCAATACATTTATTGGAAGTTTCCAACATACATTTTTTACAGTGTAATTTTAAATGAATTTCCTGGATTTTTATGAAGCCTAAATAAATATTAAGAAACTTTGTGGCATCTCCAGTAATTTCAAAGAATTAAATGAAATTGAAAGAGATTTATTAATTTTATTAATTTAAATTCGATTATAAATTAAAAACAATTATATATATGCCCGTATTTTTTATATTAAAAAAACCTGCCATCATTCAATATTAAATTTCGTTTCTGAATCGAAGCACGTGTATTATAATTAAAGCAATCCAATGCGGTTTATATGCTCGTCAGCGAATTGTTTCGCTTGTAAAATCGATGTGAAATTTATTAACGAACTCAGCGGAATGTGCTGCAATCGAAATAAACGCAGCGGTTCAATGCACACTAAATCCCAAGGTGTCAAATTTTCATCCAAACAAGGATTAATTCGTTTTGCAATGAAGAACAGGTTGACAACTACATAACTACTATTTTAAAAATTAAACTACATTCACATTTTCCTACGTAGATGCCAATTTTTTCCATTGTACAAGGCTTTGATCCACTTTTCGCTCCAAATTTGACATCTTGTGATTTAGTGAATGAAATATGCCGCCAGAAAAAAATCTCGATAATTCCACTTGGAAATGCAGTACCGATTTTCCGAAATTCTCCTTATATTGATTTGAGTTAAATTGGATCCAAAATGAAAACAAGTATTTCTTTCCACTTCGTAATCTACTTTGCTGCAATGTACTCTTTTATATTGCTTTTCAATCTTCTAGGGTTTCGACATTATTAAATTTCATGCTTCTTCAAAGTTAAAGAATACGAAAATGTTGGAACTTTCAATTCTTGAAATTATTATTGCAATTCAACTTCTTTACTTTCAAACTTCGAAGATCTTTGAAGATTTCAATTCTTTCCAATCTGTATGCTCAAAAATTTGAATTCCTCTAAAGTTGATTTTTAGGTTTTCGTAGTCCTGGGTAGAAACCCTTATGCATCATAGTTTCGGTCAGGTTTTTTGTCCGGGAGAGGAAGTAGGGGAGGAAGGAGGGGGAGTAGGGTAGTGATTTTAGGGGTTTGGGGAGGGGATAAGAAGTGATGGGAGCGTAAATATGTGATCGATGGGAACGTAAGATGATTGGGCGGGGGAAGTAGGGGAGGGGGAGTAGTAGAGGGAGAGTAGAGGAGATGGAGTATAGGAGGGTAGGTAAGGAAAGTAGTTAGTAGAGTGATGGGAAGTAGTGATGGGAAGTAGGGTGGGAAAGTAAGGGAAATTATAGGGTCAGGCGTGGAAGGGGGATATTGGGGTAGGAGTTAGAGGGGGGAAGGGGAGTAAGGAGCAAGTGGAGGGGAGTGAAGTGATTGATAAGATATGATCGTATAGAATAGTATCGGATAGGATAGGATAGAAGAAAGGAAAGAGATGGAGTGACAGAAGGAAAGGGGAGATTTGATCGACTTAATTAACACCTTAATAAGCTACGAAGCTCTCTTTTTCAGGCGCATGGCGCCTACATTGAGGAAGGTGATTTTTTTCCAATAAGATTGCCTTCCAATAATAATTGATTCCATATTGAAATTCCGTCCGTATAGAGAGTTATAAAGAATAATAATGCATCGAAGTAAAATGGGATTTTTTAAAGAACATTATTCCTAGTTGCAGAGAGGTGCAACTTTACATACGCGACGCATTTTGTGGGCGGGCTTTCCATTCTTTAGGAAGGGTTGGTGCCTATTTTATATAGATCGCCTAGTCTGCATACAAAGTACATTCAGGAACGCGGAATTGTAGCTTTTAGGCGGATTGAAGTGACTTTCGAACGATGCGTCTTAAAAATGAAGAGAAATTCGACAAGATGCTGTCGCGAGAGCTCGCCCCCAATCCATTAGACTGCCAGGCTTACCTTGCAAATATTTGCTGCATAAATCCGCCTCCTCGTCTAAGACGATGGAGCCAACCCCACAGCGACAAATATATTCTTCTTTAACATTTCCAACCAGCTTATGACTAGGTACGCGCCTATTAATTTTGGCACCCTTATAACCATACCCAAGTACCTCCATTAAGATGAAATGGTCAGATATAATTTTATTCGAAGAAATTTAAATAATTTCGTTTTTACAAATAAACGTTTCTCATTTTGGGATGTTTTAGCTACGGAAGCAGAATTTAAATTGGAGGGTCCTTTCGAATCTTATATAATACCCCTGACATCTCTTGTTCTGAAATTCCTGGAAAACGCGTCAATCTTTTTAAATCCCCTGAAATTTTTAAAACCCTTAAAATCGTATCATTTCTTTAAAAATCCTATGAATCACTTAAATCCGTTTGAATCACTTGAAATCTGTTAAATATCATTGATATCCCTGGATTTCCTATTCCCTTTAAAGATTGCGAAATCTTTTGAAATTTCCGATTTTTGACATAGGGGGTGTTATTTTAGTCAATCTAGCAAACAAATTTTAAAAGGCAAAATGAAAAAATAGTTGCGTTAGCTAAAAATTTGAGAAAATAGTAGCATTACTAATAGATGGTACATATTAAGAACCTCCTTAATTCAATTTGAGTTCGAACGGAAATATTCAAGAAAAATTTGTTTTTCAAGCGTGTATGGAAATTTTCAAAAAGCCATACATATTTTCTGAGCAATACTATCATCATCCTGCAATTTAAAAATTTGGAAATAAAATTCAATAAACATTTAATACAGAATAAGAAATACACGTTTTTAATTATTTTAAATTAATTACGCCCTATTTGCATTTGATTATTATGAACAATTGCAATTCTTATTAACACCATCAGATCAAGCTTATTGAGACGACTCCAATTATATAATCACAAAAATCTCAATTTCAATTATAAGTTGAGTTAAGGAGGTTCTTGACTCGTGATGCATTCAAGCGAGACAAGTTATAATCGAGCGTTAAGGAAAGATGTTGGATCACACGCGCGATATTTTTGCAAGATTCTTGACTTGTCCTTGATTTGAATTTTTACATACGTGAACCAAAATCTTGAAATATGAGGCCATTTGTCCTAGCAAAACCTTACGGTAATTGAATACATGTTAAGAAATGTTGAATCTTCGCCCTTAGAACTCTCTCTTCGTATTAAAAAATATTTTAAGTACCTGAAATGTTTTTGACATTTTTTAAATTTCAAGATTTTCGAGAAAATTTTTAACATGACAATAAAAAACAAAAGAAATATTCAAGTGATATCGTGCGATATTCAAGAAATTATTCTCTTGAAGTGCATCACTATTCTTGACCTGTATGGCAGACTTGTTTTTTATAGATGATGGAGTAAAAAATGATGCGATCCTGGATTTGAAATTTTCTCAAGAACAACGGTAACAAGTTCTTTCCGGGAAGGAGTAGAACGAGTATTTTCACGAATAAGAAAATCCACTTCTGTCCGGATGTAGGGAAGAGGATCGACTTAAGTAACGGGGTATTAGTTGACGCGAATTCGAGTAAAGTGGTGTCGAGAAATCTGTGCATTAAACCCTTCTGCCACAATGAATAATAATTTAACCCCTAGAGTTTGATAATTTCCTTCTAAAACTATACCAAGAAACATTAAAAAATGTATCCATAATATCAATCACATTAAAAAGATTATAAGTGATTTCAACGGATTTTTAAGAGAACTTTAGGAAAAAAAGAAATTAAATTTCCAGGGACTTCTAGGTATTTTTAAGGATTTCTTTGGATTTGATCAATGATTTCAACGGATTTCAAAGCTCTTTGGGTATTTTAAGAGATTCGAAAGGATTTGACGTGATTTTATGAGACATGTTTTATTATTTCATATTGTGTACCAGATTTAAAAATATTTAATCCCTGGATTAGTTATTAAAAAATTGCATTACACTATTTTAATACTATTTTTCCAAATTTAAGCTACTTTTGAGATTATTTTGAATTTCTCTAATGAGTCCGAGGCCTGAAACATTGAATTTGACACTGAGAAGTTCACACTTCCACCTTTGTGAATTAATTTCATATTTTCGTCTATTTGCTCGTAGTACAATATATGTTTAAGTTAGTGCTGTTTTTTCAATCAATTAATCGTTTAACAAATGCCAAACAAACAAAGCGGTTAAATCGGCCAATGGTTAATCGAATAAAATCAGCTAAAACAAATAAACGATCAAATTGAATAATCGGTAAAAGAATTAATCAACTGAAGTGAGGAAATGATAAAATATTTCACGATCGTGAACGGGATCATTTCCGTACTTCAGGTGATTAATTAATTAACCGATTTTTTGTTTTGAATCGTTTATTAATTTTAACGGTTTCAGCTGAATTTGATTGATTATCTATTGTCTGATTTAACTGTTTTTGTTTCTTTGGAATTTGTTAAAAGATTAATTTGTTGAAGCACACATCAGTAGTACAAATTTTAGACCTGGTCCCGAATAAGGTTCAAAATCTTTGCGTTTGATGATATAACTCTTTTGGAAAAACTTTGGATAAGATGAGATCTTTAAAACAAAATCACCTGTCGGTTTTTAGGAACATGAGGTTGGGCTCGTACATTTATTGGATTCTTGAAATTAGATAATTTTGATATTAAATGAAAGAATCAACTGAGCTGCAGCATTTTTGATACCTCAGGATTTACTGTGAGACTGTTCTGGAATTTTTCTGAATTGTATTTCTAAAAACTTCTATGAAAATTAGCAAACATTTAAAAATATTTCAGAAAATTCCAGAATACTAAAGAACTAGGTACTCTATAGGTCTAGGAGAAGTATAAGGGGTTATTCAAAGTAAAACAATTTTAATACAATGTTTCTTTGGATCCGTATAAATGTTTGACTAGAGCAGAGAATACATTCCACAGCATTTTATTTTTAAAAGAAATAAAAATTTTAAATACTAGAAGAAAGATTTATTTACGTTCTCGACAATTCACATTACGTCAGAGGATCAATCAAAGGGTAGTTCACGGAGTACATAGACGGTTTTAATAATCCCGTATGTTTGCTTGGCAAACCTAAAAGGGCCGGCGGGTCGTCTTCGAAGCCAAGCATGAACAACGTCTTTGAATCTCATTCATATCCAAGCAACGAAGAGTCCCGAAAGGGCATCGTTGGTCCTTAATGTGAAATAAATGAGAAGCTGCGGTCCGCCCTCTTCAGAGGGTGACTTCAAGCTACGCGATCCTCATAAGAAAACTTATGAATCGAGATACGAAGTCGGGTGCCAAATCAACTCACTGCTTTTCAACTCCTCAATAATTACTGCGCTCCTTTCCAGGACTTTCTTATAACTTATTCTATTTTTTCTTCTGGCTCAGCCTTTCCAACTTTCTCAAAAGAGTTGTCCTATTGTTTTGTGGAGAAAAATGCACCTCTAAGAAACTTTCATGAAATATTTTCTATACTTCATTATAATATTTTCATTTCATTAAGAACACTGCAAAAAGTGGTGCAAGATCAATGTTAACAAAATTATTTTTATTTTTGGAAAACCATTAGGTACATTAAAAACGAAGAAATGGCGACAGCGTGGCTACTTTTTAGACTAGGAGCAAAATCCAAACACTTTAACGTTTCAGCCACACGATATTATGATTGAGCTAATCATACGTAATTAAACAAAAAATAGAATGATCGAAACAAAAAACTTTATTTAAGCCATTTGACCAAAATTTCGTTTCTAATATACAAATACAGAGTACTCAATAATGAAAAAAAAAATAAACAAAAAATTAGTTACTGACTTCTAATCAAAAACTAATTTTAACACTTCTGTATCAAATGCAACTTCAGCTATATTAATAATAATAAAAATATATAATTAATATTAGTTTTAGAACCCCGAAAGGGATTCGGCTTAATGGTATAACAATAAAAAATAAAATAATTTGTAATATAATTTTAAATTCATTTAAAAATGTTCAAATATTTAAAATCCTCTAAGACCATTGAAAAGCATATGAAGTCCATTATAGAAATCCTTTGAAATCCCACCCTAGAAGTAAGTTAAACTTTTATTCCATTTCATTTACTTCCTAAAGTTCGCTAAAAATGCTTCGAAATTCCCTAAAAACCCATTGAAATACTTAGAAATCCTGCCAACTATCTCGGAATTTGTAACACCTCTTAAAATTTCTTCAAAAATTTTAAAAACTTTGAAATCAGATGAAACTTCTTGAAATCTTTGAAATTCTCTGAAATCAGTTAAAATTCTTTCGACCCCCTTGAAATCTGTTGAAATCTCGTGAAATTTTTAGAAATCCCCTCGATCCCCTCAAAATCCCTACGATCATTTGATCTTTAATATCTTTTAACATTCATTTATAATATTTAAATATTGGAAATCCTTTAGGACCCCATAAAATCCCATGAAATCCATAGAGGTCTCATGAAATCCTTCCCTAGAAGTCAGTCAAAATTTCATTCCATTTCATTTACTCCCGAAAGTTATCCAGAAATTCTTTCAAATTCCCTAAAAATGCCTTGAAATATTTTGAAATACCCTGAAATCAGATGAAACTTCCTGAAATATCTTTGAAATTTTCTCAAATCCCTTTGAATCTTTTAAAATATTTTAAAAGCTTTGTAACCTATAAAATCCTTTGAAATCCCTCAAAACAGCTCGAATCTTTTAAACCCCCTTAGAATCTGTTGAAATCACGTGCAATTCTTAGAAATCCCTTGAAATCTTCAAAATATTGAAATCTTTCAAAATTTCGAATTTTGAGATAGCAGATATGTTATTTTAAACAATCAGCAAAGAATATTGAAAATATGCTTGAAGGCAAAGTGAAAAATAGTTGCATTAGTGAACAATTTGAGAAAATAGTAGCATTAGTGTCATTTTTTTAAAAATGGTAGTAAAATAGTTGCCCCTACAGAAAATTATCGGGACAGATTTGCGTCTAGTTAGGGCATTGTCTAGGCCGTCCAATCTAGACCGACTTTTCGTGCCCTAATGACCAAAGCATTTTCTAAGCATCAAAGCCAAATATATTTTTACATATTTCCAAAAATAGCCAGGATGTTTGAGAGTATCAAAAATGAAAAATTAACATTAAAAACAAAGCATTTTTTTCTTATCACCTAGACAGTCCTCGAAATAACTTTTAACGTCAACCATCTAAAATAAATTTTCACAAGACCGACTCACTAGCGGTCAGGACAGTATCCTGGCCCCGAATAGTTTTCCCCGACAATTTTCTACACGGATGTACCGTTAAAAAAAAAGTATCAAAAAATGTCAATAGTAGATATTATAGATAAAGAAAAACGTAGATAGATGAATGGGAAAAGGCGATTTTGATGGTTCTAGGCCGTGTTTTAAAGGGGGGAAGAAAGGGAATATTTGCAATAATTTGCATGCGTATATGCGAAATATAAAATCGAATACCAACTGTCGGTTCGTTTTAGGATTTGGTACGGGAAAAATTTGGCAGAAAGCTGTAATTTCAGGGAAAACCCGGGCGGAGGATATACGTTCATTCGATTCATGTATCGAGGGTTGACTCTTCGGGAAATCGAGTTCGCCAGGGTCGACGTGGCGGAAGGAAGGCGAGGATATTATGCGTTTTGCGAGCCGCGAAAAGTGTCAAAACTTCCGGATCCCGATAGACTGCAAATCACGGTCCAGCGGTCTGAGAGGAGACAACGGTGAAGACCGAAGAGGGAAATTTGGTGAGTTAGTCGTGTCTTCAGCAGTAGGAACAAATGGGAAACAAACCGTGAAAACTAGATGACTGGAACGGAAAATGCAATAATCCTCCTATCCTGACGTTTGTGCGAAGCTTGCAATGTGAGACAAGTGACAGAAGAGAGATTGGGTGACAAGTGAAACTTGACACGCAGTCGAAAAGCTCTTGCCTCGCTATTTGTGAGATTTGTGATTTTTCTGCCTAGTTCTAAATATATTTTCAAATGAGGTGAAACTCTACTTCTACAAAAAGTATAATTCAAGAAAATATTTCTCAAGATTGAATTCATTCATTTTTAAAGCTTCCAATTCGAAAACATAATTTTCAAAGTTTTTAAAATTATAAAATTTAAAATGTTGACAATAATTAATTTTTTTCAATTTTGAACGGTGATAGTGACCGCGATTTTTTTTTTTTGACACTTTAAATTTCTATAAATTCAGTTTCAAATTATAGTTTTGAATACTCAATTCTAAAGCAGTTTAATTTTCAAGGCCTTGAAATTAAAGTTTTTTTCCTTCAAAAGTTTAAATCATAAAATATTTGGTATGAAATTTCTTAATTTTTGGAGGTTCCCAATTTTTAGTTTCACACTTTTGTAGTTTTAAACTCAAGTATTAAAAATGTCACGACAATTTCACTATCGGGCCATTCAAAATTGCACAATTTTATATTGAAAGCTATGATAGTCAGTTCTAAATTTAATAATTTTAGATTTAAATATTCTGAATTGTTTGGTTTCAATTTTTCTCAGTGTCAAATTTAATCATTTCAGATTTAAATAGTCTGAATGTTTTGGTTTCACTTTTAAACGTACAAAATCGGCTCGTTTCGTAAATTCTTCGAAATCGCAGAATATCAACAATAATTTTACATACTCACTCGTTGTGACTGTTCTGTCCAATAAGAGTAATCATAGTTTAGATTATTTAGAAACTCACCTGAAACAAAAATAAATAATACAATATTTAGTTATGCCATTTAATCATGCAGTTGGAACTTTCTTATTAGTCATTATTCTTATAACATTATTTCCATAAATCCCGAAGAAGTCCAACTTTTTCCTGACTGGAAAAGTCATGTTTTATTTTTTTCGAAATTTTGTGCATTTTGTCCTTAAAAGATCCAGTTGAAACGGAACATATTTTGAACATTTTTGGTATTTTAGTCGTATTTCAGCAGTACTTTTATGAAGCATAAAATCCCGTCAGCCATTGTGAAAAGGTTGTGAAAAAAAAACAAAGTATCTTTTCTAGTACTTCTGTCCCAAAAATTAGTTAGGATTTGCAAATATTTAAACAAAATTAAATGAGGCTTCTCTGGTACTTTTTTATATGCAAAAAAAGTTCTGCTTAAAATACAAAAAAATTAATTCAGGCTTTTTCGATACTCTTCTTACATCAGCACTTGTAAAATTTCCGAAAAAAATAGAACTTTTCTAGCAATTTTGCCCAAAAATTATTTAGAGCTTGCAAAACTTTCAAAAAAATAAGCGGGTCTTTTGATATTTTTGTCCCACAAAAGTCCCATCAGCACTCGTAAAAATTTCGTAAAAAGGAAAATGGAACTTTTCTAGTACTTTTCTCCCATAAATTGTTAAGGACATACAAAATATTCACAAAATTATTTGAGACTCTTCTAATACTTTTGTCCAAAAAAGGTCCTGGTGAAACGAGACATATTTTGAAGTAGTTTTTAAAAATAGTTTTATGGGACACAACTTCCATTAGCACTTGTAAAAATTTCGAAAAAAAATGAAACGGAACTTTTCTTGTACCTTTGTTCTAAAAATTATTTAGGGCTTGCAAAAATTAAAAAAAAATTAAGTGGGACTTTTTTGGTACTTTTGTACTAAAAAAAGTTCTGCTCAAACTACAAAAAAATTATGTGAGACTTTTCCGATACTTTTGTGCCAGTACTTGTAGAATTTCCGAAAAAAATAAAATGGAACTTTTGTACCTAACTGGATTTTTAAAAGTTGGCACTTAAGTACTGATTTGTCTCATACCTAGTGCTTCAGCAGGAACAACAAAAATGTGATTAAAAAAACTAACCAAGTCCCGTTTCAATGAATAAAAGAAAAACAATACATTTACTTTTCCGATTAGAAGTGGTCTCTTAATAAACTAATTACCATGTAATATCATCAAGACATGATTAATTTTCTTACATTATTTTCTAGTATTTTATTGCCTAAATTGTATACTCCTCAAGAATGAATTTAGAAACATCCTTTTTTGGTTTTTTATTTATTTAAATTATTACTGAGAAGCTTATTAAAGGTTCCCGGAACATAACGGTCAAAGCTTCCGTAAAGTTTATAATAGTTTATCAGGTCAAATATTAATTGAGCGAGTGCGCTCCATAGAGGCCATTTGGGATCCGCGATTAGCTTAATCGTCGACCCATTGTCGTTCTCTATTAGATTAGAGGAACTTCATGCACCGCACTAGCAACAGTGGTTATCAACTTCTCATTGGACCTTCACTTCCTTCCATTTTCGGAAAAGCAACTCTCGCTTTGTTCCTATACACATTATAATATTATACCTTCATCTATCTCTACTCTACTCTACCCTATACTCTCCAACTGTGATATACGAGCCCTGTTTCTCTGGTAGGTGGAGAATATCATTTCTACGAATGTACCAAAGACCAGTTTACTTGCAAACACGGACATTATAGCCGTAGCCGCCTTCTTCATTCCCCGGAACCCTGGAGATAATTGAATAACGTAAGGACCGTGTGATCTTCATAAGTTACGCGTTTTGCCTACGAAAGCATCTTTGCGCAAAGTGCTAGCTGCCTGCTTGAAATTTCACTTGCTGCTTCTCTTCCCCAACAATTTCCCAATTTCTCCTCAGCAGTTGAATTTCAATGAAAATTCAACGAGTTTCACCTCGCGAATTACTTTTACAAGCTTTAGAAGTCTATCCCTACTTCTCTCATATTACCCAATTTTCCTGGTGTATTTCTGTCCCTGAAAAGTGGTACGTAGTAGAGTTCAAGTCCAATCAAATTACATAGTTGAAAATAACCGAGAAAATTACTTCAGAACCTAGAAAAAACCGGAGGTGCGAAACGTTGCAGGTAATCGTTCAAGCGGGGTAATAGTCAGCTGATTACTCTAAGCTGAGGCAAACTTTCCGTGGTTACAGGCCTGTAACGTGCTGCCTCTCTGCTATTCACCGCGGAAACTTTACCTCAGTTTGGAGTACCCACCTCCAATTTACCCTTCTTGACCGATTACATGCAAAATTTTGTACCCTCAGTTTTTTATGTGAAACGAAGGCTGAATTGCTATTAAATTAAAAAAAAAAAACGTATATAATAAATAAACCAAATAAAGAAAAGAATTCTAATCTTGTAACATTTTTAATGTGGATTTTTTTATAAATGGAATAAGAAGATTTTAAATTTATTATTCTGTCGGCTGGTACGGCCTAATTTACTTTAAAAGGAGTGACTAATGTTCTTTTTGATTTAAAAGAATTCAAAAGAATTCGATTTATATGACTTCAAAACAATTCAAGTTAAATTAAAAACAAAATTGAAGAGAATTTGGAGGAATTCAAGGATCTTCTGTTTTGGTTCAGGGTTAAACTATTTTGTTGAACATTCTAATTTTTGTATTGAATTCAACTATTTTCTACTTAAATTCAAATCTTTTTTTGTTTAAATATACGCTATTATATTTTACATTAATATTTAATCTTGTTTGGTTGAAAATTTCTCTTTTTTATTTGAAAATTCACGTATTTTGTTGAAGATTCGTCCTTTTTGGTAGAAAATTCATCTTTTTGGTCGAGGTTTCAAACGAGGGTTCAAATCTTTTATTAAAAATGTGTCTGTTTTGGTTGAATTTAATTGGTGGAAAATTCGTTTTTTTTTTAAATATATCCTTTAAACTGAAAATATAACAATTCCATGTTTGGTTTGAAACCTTTTTTTAGTTGAAAACTTAAATATTTTATTTAAAATTCATCTTTTCGGCTTGAAAATTCAACTGTTTGGTTGAAAATGTGACTGTTTTTGATTTAATTTTAATTTGTTTTATTTGAAAATTCGAGCACTCCGTTGAAAATGCATATTTGTAGGTTGAAAACTCAACTATTTGGTTAAGGATATACTATTTTGATACAAATTTAACTATTTTGTTAAAGTAATCTTTTTTGGTCGAAAATTCATCTGGTTTGTTGAAAATTCGCCCTATTGGATTGAAAGTTCATCCTTCATGGTAGAAAAGTTAGTCATCTTTTTTGGTAAAAAATTCAACTATCTTCTAAAAAACACGTATGGTTAAAAGTGTAACTATTTTATGGAAAATTCGTCTTTTTTATTAAAAGTTAAACTATTTGTTTGTGAATACAAAACCGTTCAGTTGAAAATTATTATATATTCTTCTATTATTTATTGAAAATTAACATTCTTGTTGGAAATTCATCTTTTCGAGTTTAAAAGTCAATTTTACTGTTTTCTAAAACATTCGACTTTTTAGCTTGAAAACTTAACTCTTGTTTTTGCAATCAACAAAGTTACAAAACAACAGCCGTCAACGAAGGGCACCAGGGGGTAACAAATAGCCCAAAATTGGTAACGTAGTTTATGGAAGGGTCCCTAATAGTAATATAGTCATTATGAAAAAGTCGTGAAATCCCAAGTTTCCAGTAAAAATAGTAAATTATGACACCTAATTTAACAAATAAAATAACTAAAAGTCTCTCCCCTGCGAATCGTAAAATAAAGGTGAGAAATATCTACTATAAAGTAAGAAAGGAATGCGAATCAAATACAAGTATGCCAGAGGACGGTGATATTAAATGCCAGGAAAATTTACAAGATCTCAATCGGTTATACTTTTAAAAAGGTTCTCTCGCAAAAATGCAATTTCTTAAATTTTAGAGACCCTTTCCACGCCTCCTTGGAGATTATGAAGCAATAAAGAGATGCAGAGGCATTCGTTTCCATGTAGATGAGTTGCATTATTCGAGAAAGTAAGGAGAGAGAGGAATTTTCTAAATAACTACCGCGCGACGGAACTCGTATATGTACTAATTCCAAAGCGAAGTGACATTCATCTTACAGCTCAAGAAACTGAAGAAAAATGAAAATTGCTGCAAGAGAATATGAACCTTTTCAAAATGAATTTAAATAAATATAATGCTTCTCCTTTTACTCGATTGTATTTAAAATTTCAAAGAAGAAACAAGGACATTTTAGACTTTTGTCATTTTGCATTGTTACATAATTACGCTTGAAAAGATTTTTTCGTAAGAGGCCATGAAAGGAATCTGATTTATTCCGAAACCAATCGCTGGAATTTCACATGTTAAATGTAGAATGGAATTCTTTTGTAATTCAAGAGTTATGAGTTCAGTTATGGAAATATGTCAAGTATTTTTGGATTGAGAAAAAAAATTACATGTACGTGATTTGAAAAGAAAAACATGAGGTGTTGCTGATTCTTATTGCACTTCTGAGAAGGTGAAGTCAAATGAACAGTAATATTTAGAATTTGTTGTGTGCAGATTGATGTCAGACTCACGTACTTATGCATAACTTTATGAAAGAGTTCAACATGATAAGGGATATTGCTAATTAGTTCAAAACAATTTTTGCAATATTCAAAATAGTAAGAGCTTCACAAATGAAGAATTTTAAAGTCTAGCAAACTTAAATTCAACATTCAAAAATTTTAACGCTACAAAATAATATTCTGGATCGGGACTTCCAGAATCCAACCTTTTAAAGAAAAACTTAATTTATAACATTTGAAAATGTTGAATTTTGATTTCATTTGGCAATTAGAGATATCCTTCAATTTTTAATGTGTATAATTTGAAATGATGAAGTTTTGAATGTGTTTTTTTTTAAATAGTTTAATTTTGAAGATTTACCATTTCTAAATTGGCCCCGAAACATATTGGTTCCCTGGTAATATAAAAAGGACGGAGAAAATTATGTTTTTTTAATTGTGAATCTTTTCCATGCTCATTTTGCATAAAATTATTCATGATAAAATAGATTTCTTTTCGATCTTAATTTTAAAATTAACTCATGCGTTTGAAATCAGAAATGTAGTTCAACTATTAAAGTGTGAACAGTTATTGATTTTGCAAGACGATTCTGGATATATTCAAAATTATATAATTTACGTATTTTAAAGTTAAAATTTGATTTAATTTAATTCGAAAGCCTCAGTAGTTACACAAACGTAAGCGTGCGATTGAGTCTGCATAAACGATGTTCAACTTAAAAATAACTTAAAATTAATGGATTCACAAATAAACGCCTTTATTCAATTTCAAATTCTTATTCAAGTATTGTTTCAGTATAATATATTCCATTTATCACTTATTTAATTTGGAACTTTTAAATTAAAAAAAAAAACAGAACAGTTTTCAGAATGAAACAATTCGAAACTGGATTGTCACAATATAGAGAGATAAATTTAAACTTTGAATGTCACAATTATAATTTTTCTATTTTTTAATTTGTAATTTGAAAGTAAAAGCATTGAATTCTGATTTGTAAATAACAGTTGAACAATGATTAATATAGAAGAAATTCGAATGAGTTGGATGCTTTTAAATGTTTCAAACAACAAAAATTAGGAGATTCTCAAGAATTTTGAAATATTACAAAAGATATGTATTTTTTTAAGATTTCTCGGAAGATTTAAAATGATTTCTTATTTCGAAAAAATATATAACTTTAAGAGAATGTTCAAAAGTATTTCCAAAAATTTCAAAAGATATACGAAATTGGAAAAAAATTTGGAATCTTTTCGAGGATTTTTTTAGCAGGATTTTACAAAAATTTTAAGAAAGATGGGAATCATTCTAAAAGATATTTAAGAGTTCCAAAACATTTTTTAAAATGATTTGAAAAGATTTCAAATAATTTAAAAGAAAATTGATACTTCTGATGATTTGGAAATTAAATTTTGACTTTTTATTTTGAAAAATTACATAATCTTAAGAGATGCACGGCGTGCCTGAACGGGAGTTGAATGAAATTTTCATGAACGGCTCAGATCTTTGCAGTATCTGAATAAATAATCTTCATTAAGGCATATTCCGCTTCTTTTGGTGTTAAAAAATTTTTTTTATTAAAAATTTGCCGACATGTTTCAACCTGTATTTCAGGTCCTTTTCTAGGCTTATTCTATTATATAGAAAGAAAAGAAAACCCGCTGAAGACTATGTTGAGTTTTTTTAAGCATCTTTGACATTTTTTTTATCTTGTATATTTACTAAAAGTTTAAAAATTGTAAACGAAATTTAATAATGACATAATCTCGAGGAAATTTTCCTATGAGATTTTTTAAGGTTATATCGTAAATGATACGTTATAAAAATTTTTTTTTTTAATTTCGTTTACAATTTTTAAACTTTGAACAAATATACAAGATAAAAAAAATGTCAAAGATGCTTAAAAAAAACTCAACATAGTCTTCAGCGGTTTTTTTTCCTTTTTATATAATAGAATAAGCCTCGAAAAGGACCTGAAATACAGGTTGAAACATGTCTGCAAATTTTCAATAAAAATTTTTTTTTAACACCAAAAGAAGCGGAATAGGCCTTAATGAACATTATTTATTATATACCGCGAAAATACATTCAGTTATTTTACAAATTTGAAGAAGATTATGCAGAGTTATACCCTCCCCTCGCAGATCGAGGATGGGCGGCATGCGTCCATCATCAATACAATTGTGAAGAAAATGGGAAAAAATAGAGAATTATTTAATATTCCATGTCTTTTCCATTAAATTTTTAGCTAAAATATATATGTGAAAAATATGTATAACTTTGATAATAATCATATTATAGTTGATGTTAATATTGTCTGTGAAGTATTTAGAGTGCATATTTGTTTAAATATATAAATAAAACATGTGGGGTCTTATTAACATTTAGATGGCATTTACATCAATGATCGTAGTATTGTCGAGTTTTACTCATAAGTAAAAATTATCAAAGGAAGAAAAATTATACAATAAACAAAAATTTATTGTATTATTTTTCAATTGGACTTTACAGTAAAATATAATTACGGAAATACTCAATTTTGGTTGAAGGATTAACTCAAACTATAAATGAAACCGTACTATCGCATCTATAAATGATGCTAAATTAACAGTGTTTAAAGAAATCAAATGCAACTAATCTTATATTTGTTACCGTCTGGATTTGTTCATAGAATTTATAATTCACAATTTCTAGATTACCGAAAATTGTTTTAGGAACTTGATAATTAAACAGGGAATCAAAGAGTCATGTTTATGGAGTGCATGACTCATTAACTTCTTACGAAAAAGAATAAAAAGGCTGATTAATTTCCATGAGCGAAGAGAGAAAAAAAATTGCCTTTTCAATCTCAACTGACATATAATTGAGACTGTAAAGGATTAAACATTTTTTCAAAATACCGGTGCATTTTGATTTTTGATGTATGTGATAGTGTCATGTTCGCGAGAACTTGAAAGAGAAGAAAAAGAAATATTCTTACTGACAAAGATAACATTTATATGTTATATTTATAATAATTGACATAAAAACAGAATAAAAGAAAGCTTTTTTTCCTATCTTCATAATTTAATGTTCATTGAAATTGAAGCTATTGTTTATATTTTCTGGGTCTTATTCCAAAAACGCACAAGTTTATATTTCATAATTTATGGTAATTTTCATATGAAGCAATTAACGTTAAGATCATTATCTGTATATGATGATTTTCTTATAATTTACATACTTCCTACTTATAATTTGATTGTATGGGAATTTATATTCTATGAAATTTTTCTTAATAACCATGCATTTTTTAGTTTTTTGAAACTACATTAAAATTAAAATTAATATTAATAAAGATACAATTATTTTCTAATTTTTATTTTTCAATGGTAACATATAATTTACATAAATTAAGTGCAATAAAAGATTTTTTTTTTTTCTCATTTTTATATATTTTTTGTTAAAAATCAGTTTTTTCTATAGATTTCAATGTAGTCACTTTTTACAATTATCCGATTCTTATGAGTCAACAAATGAAAGATGCACTAACATTAAAATAATTATTCGTGCAGGTAAAAAAGAAAAATACTTTTTAAATATTTTTCATTCTTAAAAATCAAATTGATTTGATTTGATTTTATTGCGACACCCCAACAGTTTACAAAAAACCACTTACAGGGTTGTATTAAATTGTACATACAGGATCCGTATTTATGAGAGTCTAGTCTAATCCGTAAATATACTTATATTAATAGTTCACATTTACAATATTAATTATTGCTGCTTATTTTGATTAATGGTAATTCTTTTTGTATGAGTTCGTGCTTGTTGAATAAATGTATTTAGAGACATGTCAAATATATCGGTGTTAACCGCCATGCAGTATAAATCGTTCGGGTTCCTACATAGTTTGTAGATCGGCGAGTAGTACAATGTATTATTTGAAGTTGGTGGAAGATATAGAAGAAAATTACTTCGGCTATTTTTTTTATGTACATTAAGAGGGATTAATTCCAAAATGTCAGGGCATTCGATCATTCCGTTTAATACTTTTAAAAAAATCCTAGAGAAAGTAATAAATGCCTATCTTGAATTGTAATTGTATCAAACCTTTCATAGAGTTGCGTATAGTATCTTCTCCAATGCTTCCTTTGCTATTTGTGTATGTGGACTCCATATCACGGATGCGTATTCTAACTTCGAGCGCACGTAAACATTACATAGGACTGTAACAGTCTTTGCGCTTCGTAGATTTTTACATGAGCGCAGAATAAACCCTAGCGTTTTATTAGCAGATCTCGCAATACAGTCAATATGATCTTTAAATGATAGCTGAGGATCATATAAAAGGCCGAGATCATTCGCTGGATAAATTCTTTTCAATTCTGTTCCTTCGAGTTCATATGAAAAATAAATTGGTACAGTTTTCTTTGTAAAAGTCAAAATCTGACACTTATTAATATTCATAGATAGACCCATTTCTCTACACCATTGGAGATACTCCATCAGCCCTACCTGTAGCGTTATACAATCTCTAACACAGGTTATTTCCATGTAGACTTTACTATCATCTGCAAATAAGATCTTATTAATTTTAGAAGAGTAGCCGGCATCATTAAAAAATAATGTAAAGATAACTGGCCCTAAATTAGACCCTTGTGGCACCCCAGATGAGGGTGTGAATGCATGCGAGCTACAGCATTCAATTTGCACATGATGTTTGTGATTTAGCAGGAAATCCTGAATAAGAATGATTAAGTTTCCAGGAAGGTCCATATAATGTAGTTTCTCCAATATAATGTGATGACCTAATTTATCAAAGGACTTCGCAATGTCTAGGTATATTACATCTACCTGGTTGCCATTCGCAATAGAGTTAGCTATGAATTGTGTGAATGCAAATAGGTTAGTGATTTTTGAACGCTCAGAAACAAATCCATGTAGACATTCTGTTATATGCGCTCTTAAAGATGCTGCTATGAAGCCCGCTAAGCAAGATCCAAGGACTTTTGAAAGATTACTTATAATTGATATTGGTCTATAATCCTTCATCTCGTTTTTGTTTCCTGCTTTAAAAACAGGACGAGCTCTGGCCTCTTTCCAGACTGTAGAATAGGTACCTTTTTCAAGTATCAAGTTGTATATAAAGCAAAGTGGCTTTGCCAGAGATCGCGCACAGTCTTTTACTAGAAAACTCGGTAATAATTTCATAGATGCTTCAATTTCGACTTTGCCAAATTCCAGCCTATAACCCATATAATTACTATTTAAGTTAGATGTCAAAAGCCTTCATTGCTTAGCAAGTTCATGCACGATGTTAAAATATTGGCAAATATTGGCATAATTCTATAATTATACCGCACTTTTGATATATTTTCATAACAAAAATTGACCAGTTGCTCATTCACTTTGTTTATATTAAGTATAATACCTAACGCAGGGTGATATAGATCCTCAGGTACCATCGGCTCAACGTGCTGAACATTGCACTTCGAAAAGTTCGTGAATACTAAATCTAAACATAGGCCATCTTTATTTGAAATTCTATCAAATCGAAATAGTTCAAGGTTAGTAAAATATTCAGCTGAACTAATATACGATCCGAGCCATGTTTCGCTTATTGCAATAATATCATACATAAATAAATCTGCGAACTTCCTTACCAGGCTAACTTTTGTGTTTAAACCTCTCGCGTTCTGATAGAATTTATTTAATACATTTTTCTTATTTGAACTCAAACTTAAATTGAATTGATTGTTTACTTGATTTTGATGTTCCGAGCTGTCCTCCGTAGATTTTTCTACTTACTTATACCTTTCTTCTTCTTCGCTGTGTTGATTATTTTTGGTTGGCCCTGAGACCATACTAATCGTAGATCTGCCTCCCCTTTCTCCTTTCGTGCTTTTAGTGGATCCACGGTTTGTTTTGACTCTTGTTGCTGATGCTCCGTAACAAAACCTTGACTGGTCTCGGTCTGTCGATCTGCGAACGTGCACCCACAAGGAAAGCGTTAAATACTGAAATTGAGTAATGAGTTATGGATGTAAGGATATTCATGACTCTGACTTTAAGAGGGTGTTGGACGGGTCTATTATCATTAGAGGATGTGGAGTTTGCGGACGTGCTTTGAGGGTTTTCAGTATTGGCAGGAGGATCTGCGAGGCTAAAAATCATCACGTTTTTCTTTCTAGAGTCTCTTTTCCGAATCTCCTTAATAGCATTGGAAATGAAGATTTTACCTGTGTCTTTTAAAATATCCTGCATATCCCCATATTCTCTTGGAGCCATCAATTGTTGCATAGTATTTGCATTAGATTTCACCGTATCCAATCTAGTTGAGAGCATATTTAAATCTTGTTTCACCTTCTCCGTCCTTACTTCCACCTTCTTAATTTTCTTAGATAACTCATCCTTCATCCCCGTTAAGCACTCAGAAATACGTTGTTTAATATCGTTAGATATGTCTTCCTTCAGGTCGGCTCTTCAAATGGTGTTGTTCCTATTTAAGAGACCCTCTATGTCTTTTTCGGAGAGCGGTGTTGGCGATTTCGCTCGTACGCTGCAGCATTTTGTAAAAATACATTGTGGAAGATTTCTTTCCTGATTCGCACAACCTGGGTGATAAAAGGTGCAACATTTCTTGCTTGATGTATAAACAGTCACAATTGTACCCCCACAACCCTGGCAAGATCGGTTGTCCGGTGCCATTATTATAACGATAATGCTTCTCGTTCGCTCATTATGTTATTCTGTGTATGTCACGTGACACTATATTCTGGACAGCCAATCTCCTACTAGAGTTGTGACCTTAAACACACATACGTTCAACCTTTGATCGTGCATTCGCAGATATCTATACACTAAACACACTCGTGAGTTGAAACGGAGCACTCGCGCAAAACATGTGATAGAAACTAGATTTTGCTTCTAAAAATCCCAGATCATTCAAAATACAAGTATCATACACTAAATTTATAGCACATCATACAGCTCATCAGGATATAAAGGGCCATTCAACTTTAGCGTTTTATACCTCTGAACTCAAGTCCTGAGAATTAGGTTAGGTCGACAATGATATCAGTTTGGCCGCTTAGATCCATTAAAATATTTAAAATCATTGTATAATTTTTTCAAAACTTCTAAAAAATTTTAAAATCTTGAAATCTTTGAAATGTTTTGAAATCTCAGAAATCTGGTTATAATGCATTCTTGTTAAAATCGTTGAAATTCTTCAAATCTTTCGAAAGCCTTAGAATTCTTTTAAATATTTGTGAAATCTTTCTTAAATGTTTTGTATTTTTTTGAAACCATTAAAATATTTGAAATCTTTGTGGAATTTTTTGGAATCTCCTGAAAAATCTTGAAATCGTCTAAAATCTTTGAAATATTTTGACATTTTTGAAATCTGGTGTACTGCCCCTTTCTTAAGTCTTTAAAATTGTTGTGAAATCTATGGAATATTTGTGAAATCTTTCTGAAATCTTTTGTATTCGTTTGAAAACATTGAAATATTTGAAATCTTTTGACATCTTCCAAAAAGTTTTTTAATCGTTTCAAATCTTTGAAATTTTGTGAAATCTAAGACATCTGGTTTACTATACACTTTTTCAAATCTTTATATCCTTGAAATATTTCGAAAGTTTTTAAATCTTTGTGAAATGTTCGAAATCTTTGTAATCCTTTGTATGTAGTGTATACGCCTTTTTTGAATCTTTGAAATCCTTGAAATTTTTGAAATATTTCGAATTCTTCTGAAATGTTCTGAAATCGTTTTAAATCTTTGGAATGCTTTAATTTTCTTGAAATCTGGTGCACTGTACTATCTTTTTAATTCTTAGAAATCCTTTGAGTATTTTGAAAGTTTTTAAATGTTTTTGAAATTGTTTTGAAATGTTGAAAATCCTTTTGAATATTTTAAAATGTTTAAAATTTTTTGAAATCTTTCAAGATCTTTAGAAATTTTTGTAACCTCTTGAAATCTGGTGCCCACTCAAAAACCGAGTGGTCAACCCATCAAGAAATCATATGTATAGCCCTGGCTACTTTTAATTCTGAATCTGTATTAACATCGATATGTTCAGCTAATAATTTATATAATTTATAAATTGAATATCACCAAAAATGTATACTTTAACATTCTATATTAGCGGAGAAGAAATTAAAAACTCATAGGATTATTCACAATACTAAATCTATAAAATAACTCATAGAGTCTACAAAAAGTGCCTTGAAATCTCTTTATTTATTTTGTAATAAAAAAAAAAAAAGTTATATCTTGATAAATGAAAAACTTTTCAGTAGCAAGATTTCATCTCAACGAAATGCTTCATTTATAACAGACTAAAAGATTTAAATTACTCTTTGAATTTCAATAAGCTAACTGTTTTCAAAGCAAAAAAATTCAAATTCAAGGTTCAAGTAAAAAATTCATAGAGAGTTCCAGGTTTTCAAGGTTTAAAAACAATTTGAGGACAATTCCAGGTTTTCAAGGTTTTCAAAGTCGCTGGAAACCCTGCTGACAAAGTATTGGATTAGGACACGGTCTATCATTTTAGGTTGAATTGAATCTTAGCAGAAGCAATAGTGATTTATAATGTATATGTAGTTTGAATTCAGGACCCTGAAAAAGTGTTTCCCAGGCGAAAATATTATATATAGTTGATATATAGTGTGAAGTATCATATATAATATTCATTTGGTTTATATAAAAAATGTATGAAACAAATGAATATTATATATACTACTTCACACTATATATAAACTATATATAATATTTCCGCCTGGGTAACACTTTTTCAGGGTCCTCAATTCTAATTACGTATACATTATAAATCATTATTGCTTTTTCTCAGTTTTAAATCAACATGAAATAATAGAACGTGTCGCATCCAAACACTTTTTCAGGGTCCTCAATTCTAATTACATATACATTACCCAAGCGGAAATATTATATATAGTTTATATATAGTGTAAAGTACTATATATAATATTCATTTGTTTTATACATTTTTTACATAAACCTAATTAATATTATATATGATACTTCACACTATATATCAACTATATATAATATTTTCGCCTCGATATAAATCACTATTGCTTCTTCTAAGATTCAAGTCAACATAAAATGATAGACCGTGTCGCATTCAAATACTGTGTCAGAGTCCTCAATTTAAATTACATATAGATTATTAATCACTATTAATTTTTTTAAGTTTTAAATCAATATGAAATAATAGACCGCGTCGCATCCAAACACTTTTTCAAGGTCCTCAATTCTAATTACATATACATTACCCTAACGGAAATATTATATATAGTTTATCTAGGGTAATGTATATGTAATTAGAATTGAGGACCCTGAAAAAGTGTGTGGATGTGACACGGTCTATCACTTCATGTTAATTTAAAACTTAGAAAAAGTAATAGTGATTAATAATCTATATGTACTTTGAATTGAGAACTCTGAATAAGTATTGGAATGCGACACGGTCTATCATTTTATGTTGACTTGAATCTTAGCAGAAGCAATAGTGATTTATAATGTATATGTAATTTGAATTGAGGACCCTGAAAAATATATATAGTTTATATATAGTGTGAAGTATTATGTATGAACTATATATATTATTTCCGCCTGGGTTTGAATGCGACACGGTCTATCATTTCATGTTATTTTAAATTTAGAAAAAGTAATAGTGATTAAAAATCTATATGTAATTAGAATTGAGGACCCTGAAAAAGTGTTTGGATGAAACAGGGTCTATCATTTTATGTTGACTTGAATCTTGGAGGAAGCAATAGTGATTTATACCCAGGCGGAAATATTATATATAGTTTATATATAGTGTGAAGTATTATATAAAAAATATATAAAACAAATGAATATTATATATAATACTTCATACTATATGTATATAAACTATGTATAAAATTTCCGCCTGGGTTTGGATGCGACACGGTCTATCATTTCATGTTATTTGAAACTTAGAAAAAGTAATAGTGATTGATGATCTATATGTAATACGAAATGAGGACCCTGACAAAGTATTGGAATGTGACACGGTCTATCATTTTACTCGTGCTCTTGGGTTGCTTTCCACGTCTTTTTCGCGGAGTAACCACCCTTGGGAAATTAACGAGCGAATCGATAGTTGAGCAACGAAGAAATCGAGTAAAAATCCAAGTTCTCACTCCTTCGTGAGAATCTGCTGCAATTGAACCCGATTTTCCTTCAATTCAACGCGCATCGCAAAAAAATATGGTTCACTTTTCCTGCAGCCTCAAATTGAATCCTCGGGAAATGATAAAAATTGTAGGTACTCTTGAGTAAGAGAACGTTCATTATTTACGGACCGCGTTTTTTGTTTGTTTTAATAAAAGCGAGTATAAAAATGCTGTCAAGTTGAACAGGTCATACAATTTATCCCCCCCCCTGCTCTTACAGAGTAGTTAAATTCCTTATATTTCAAACAAATAATTGCATTTTCAACAAAATAGATAAAATTTGAAATAAATAGTTGATTTTACGACAAAAAAAATAAATTTGTAACCGATAACGATTAATTTTCAACGAAAAAGGGAAACTTGTAGCAAATTACATGAATTTTTAACAAAAAACGCTCAACCAATTTTTACCAAAAGCGACGAGTTTTTGAAGAAATAGATGAATTTTTAATTAGAAAAAAAGTTTTGAAGCAAAAATGAAAGAGTTCAATTTTCAATCAACAAAATGAATTGAAAAAATAACTAATTTTTAACAAATAGTTGAATTTTTAACTAAATAGTTTCATTTTTGAAGAAATAGTTACCTTTTCAAGACAAAAGGTGAATTTTCAACGCAATAGTTTTATTATTAATTTTGAATCAAAACCAGTTTCAATCAAACAAAAAGCCGATTTTTTAACAGAATAGTTGAATTGTCAACTAAAACCGATTAATTTTTAACAAAACAGTTGCATTTTTATTCAAAAAATGAAATGTCTTACAAGAAGGTTAATATTCCACCAAAAACGACGAATTTTTAAACAATTTGTTGAATTTTCAAGTGAAAAAGGACAACTTTTTAGTCAAAAGTAACAAAAATTAAATTTTCAATTAAAAAAATGAAGTTACAAAATAACTAATTTACAAGAAAGTAGTTAAATTTAAGGAAAAGTTAAACTTTGAACATAAAAGGTGATTTATCAAATAAAATGATTTATCCTTAACCATAAAGAAGAATTTTCAACAAAAAGTTGAATCCTCAATCAAAGTAAAATATTTTCCCAACAAACAGTAGCATTTGCAAAAAATACATGGAATTTCAAACAAGCAGCTGCATTTTTAACCGAAAAATATAAATTCGAAAAAATGTAGTACATATTAGATTTTTGAAGGTCTAACGAAAACGAGTTGAAAAATCAATTTATAAACAATAGATATCTAAAAGTTTTGATATTTCACCAAAAAAGGTACATTTTTAACCAAAAATGGAATAGATAAATTTGAAGTAAAAAAAAAACTAATTTATAACTAACAACATGAATTTTCATCTACAATTATAAATCTTTAATTTAAAAAATGATTTTTCAACGAAGTGGATCAACTTTGACTGAATTTCTGATTTGAAACCAAAAACAGTTGTATTCTAATTATCAACGAAACAGTTAAATTTTCAAGTGAAGAAGGTAAAATTTCCACCATGAGAGATACATTTTTGAACCAAAAAGACGAATTTTCAATGAAAAAGTTAATTTTTCAACTCAAAAATATGATATTTCGACAACAAAATTCACTTTCAACCAAATAGTTGTATTTTTACCCAATTATTGAATTTCACATGAAAACGAAAGAATTGTCTACGAAATAGTTGAATTTACAATCCGCAAATATCAATTCAAAAAAAAACTAGCACTTCTACCAAAGTACTTCAATTTTAAACTCAAAATGATGTCTTTTAAAACAAAATTGTTTAATTTTCGAGAGAATAATTCAATTTATAACGAAAACGATGAATTCTGAAATGAATAGGAATTATGATAATTTATAGACTAAGAAATAATGCCATAAAAGGATGGTTTACGTTTTGCGTTTGATAACTCAGCCCATAAAACAGTAAAACTTTCTTTCACGTTAGCTGAACATTTGCTGAGGCTAATCTCGATTCGTCCAATAATTCGATATCTTCTCAGTTGAGATGATGTAAGCGAAAATGCGGCCGGGACGTGAAATGACATACATACATACATTAATGGTTATTTTCGGTCAACAAATTTAGCAGTATTCAATAAACGTATTTTTCGTTTATTGACAAAATACCTATTATCAAACAAATATTTTTGCTTAAAATGTTTTTTCATTGTAACATGCAGCAATCCACTTGTAACACGAAGCAATCCTTTTGTAACACGAAGAAATCCACTTGTAACACGAAGTAATCCACTTGTAACACGGATCAATCCACTTGTAACACAAAGCAATCCACTTGCAACACGGATCAGTCCACTTGTAGCACGAAGCAATCCACTTGTAATATAGATCAATCCACTTGTAACATGAAGCAATCCATTTATAACATGGATCATTCCACTTGTAACATGGATCAATCCACTTGTAACATGAAGCAATCCATTTATAACATGGATCAATCCACTTGTAACATGAAGCAATCCACTTACCACACGGATCAGTCCATTTGTAACACGGATCAATCTACTTGTAACACGAAGCAATCCACTTGTAATATGGATAAATCCACTTGTAACATGATGCAATCCATTTATAACATGGATCAATCCACTTGTAACATGAAGCAATCCACTTGTAACATGAAGCAATCCACTTGCAACACGGATCAGTCTACTTGTAACACGGATCAATCCACTTGTAATATGGATCAATCCACTTGTAACATGAAGCAATCCATTTAGAACATGGATCATTCCACTTGTAACATGGATCATTCCACTTGTAACATGGATCAATCCACTTGTAACATGAAGCAATCCACTTGCAACACGGATCAGTCCACTTGTAACACGGATCAATCCACTTGCAACACGAAGCAATCCACTTGTAATATGGATCAATCCACTTGTAACATGAAGCGATCCATTTATAACATGGATCATTCCACTTGTAACATGGATCAATCCACTTGTAACATGAAGCAATCCACTCGCAACACGGATCAGTCCACTTGTAACACGGATCAATCCACTTGTAACACGAAGCAATCCACTTGCAACACGGATCAGTCCACTTGTAACACAGATCAATCCACTTGTAACACGAAGCAATCCACTTGTAATATGGATCAATCCACTTGTAACACGAAGCAATCCACTTATAACATGGATCATTCCCCTTTTAACATGGATCAATCCACTTGCAACACGAAGAAATACACTTGTAACATTGATCAATCCACTTGTAACACGGATCATTCAACTTGTAACATGGATCAATCCACTTGTACCACGAAGCAATCCACTTGTAACATGAATCATTCCACTTGTAACATGGATCAATCCAGTTGTAACACGGTGCAATCTACTTGTTACACAATTTTTAATCTGCCTAATTTCTGTAAAAAATTAATCTTGTTTGATGAAAATTCTTATGTTTTGTTGAAAATTCATGTTTTTGTTTTAAATTAAACTATTTGTTCAAAAATAAATGGACTTTACAGGAAATTCAATAATTTAGTTGAAAAGTATCTTTTTTTTGTTAAAAATGATAAGTTTTCGTTGAAAATTTGTCCTTTTGGATTGGAAATTTAAATATTTTGGTAGAAAATTTATTTCTTCGATTGAAAATTGAACTATATTGTTGAAAATTTGTTTTTATGTTCAAAATTAATTATGTTAACTGGAAATTCAACTGTTCCATTTTTAGTTGAAAATTTATCTTTTTTAGCTGAAAACTCTACTTCTAGGTTAAAAATTAATTTCTTTTGTTGAAAATTGATCTATTTTGTTGCATTTTTTTCTTATCATTAAAAATTCATCTTTCTGGGTAGAAATTTATTGATTTACATATTTTTTTGGAATGTCTATTTTTTGGTTAAACATCAATCTTCTATCTGAAAAATTTGACAATTTCATTTTTGGTCTTAGTTGAAAATTCAACTATTTGGTCAATATTCATGTATTATGTTGATAATTATTTTTTTGGCACAAAATTAATTTAAAATTAAACTATTTTGTTAAAATTCGTCTCTTTGGTTGTCGGTTCAACTATTTTTTTTCTAATTTGTCTTTATTGGTTGAATTCAACTGGAAGATTCATCTTATTTTGTTGAATATTCAGCTATTTGTGTAAAAAATTATGTTTTTTGATTGAAAATTTAACTACTTCGTTGAAAATTAAAGTCATTTGTTAAAAATTGGTTTTTTATTAGTAGAAAATTGATTTTTTTACTGAAAATTCAACTATTCTATTTTTCCTGGAAATTTATTTCCTTTGGTTGAGTATTCAGTTATTTGGTTGGAAATTAATATTTTTTAGTTGAAAATTCAACTACTTCATCAACAATTCAAGCATTTTGTTGAAAATTCATCTTTTTCAGTATAAAATAATTTTTCTTAGTCGACCGTTCATGCTTCTGGTTAAAAATTCAACTATTTGTTTAAAATTGCATTAATTTTGTTGAAAATTCAAGAATTTGGTTAACAAGTAATCCTTGTTGGTCAAAAATTCGCGTGAGTCTAGTTTAGGCGGAGTGATGCACCATAATTCATAAAATAATTCTATTTTGTTGATAAAAGAATTATTTAAACAAATAAATTGTTTTTCGATCTGTCCCTGAGCTCGTTTATAATTCTTCACAAAAGTTTGAAATCCATAGATATATGTGAAACTTGAGGATGGTAGAAAAATGCGAGGAGAGAGCGACTAATTTGAACAAAGGCTTCATTCAGGGAAGAAAGCAACTAACTTGAGTGCAATTCACTATTCAAATTTCACAAGTCTCTGGGGTAACAAAGCCTGTGGAAGTGTGAAACTATCATCTCTTCCTTTGTCTCATTAATAGCTGAGATATGTAATTTCATTAATTACCATACTAATAAAAGAACTTGATGAACAGTGTGGCGCCTAAAAATTAAAAGTTCAAGTTTCAGAAACTTGACACCTTCAACTAATTCCTCTCAGTGACAGAAACTCACTTTCAACAGTTTTGCTTTTATCCATCGAAAATGTTTTTGGAAAAATAATAAATTCCATTTTCCAGGAAAACTATACGACACATGAAAAAAATGTTGAAAAACAAAATTGTTCATCTTGATCAAGTGAAAAATTTTGTTAAAGCCATTTTTTGTATGAGACGCATTGTTTCTTTGTTTTAATCGTGAAAAATGTTATTATGAATAAAAAATTTCATTTTAAAGTCAAACTATGAAAGATACGAAAAAAAAACAATAAAAATGGACACAAGGTACTATAAAATGTTAATTGATATAATTTTTTGCCTAAATGAGATCTGAAATTAGAGTCGAAAAAGGTTTCACAAAAGAGAATTCACAATCACAACAATACAGTTGTCGATATTTTGACCTTCAGCCTTTAAACTGCACCAGGTGTAGTTTACAAAGAGTAGTAAATAAGAGTGAAAAAACTTTCTTGTATATCTCTTTTAAACATCCTTTTACTTTTACAATATTTTTCAAGCATTTTTATAAAAATAAATTGAAATATGAAATAAATATATTATCAACTAGAAGGAACTCATGGAATTAAAGATATTCATGGAATTCATGGAATTCCTAGAATTCCAGGAATTCATGGAATTTGAGGAATTCAAGTAATTCATAGAATTCAAGTAATTCACGACATGCAAGGAATTCATGGAATTCAAGAAATTCATGGAATCAGAGGAGTTAATGGAATTCAAGAAATTCATTGAATTCGAGGAATTCATGGAATTCGTGGAACTTGTGGAATTCAAGGAATCCATAAATAACATCGATTACAAGGAATTAATGGAATTCAAGTAATTCATGGAATTCAAGAAATTTAAGGAATTCATGGAATTCGTGGAACTGAAGGAGTTCATGTAACTGAAGGAATTAATTGAATCAAAGGAATTCATTGAATCTAAGAAATTAATTGAATTCAAGGAATTCATGGAATGCAAGGTATTCGTGGAATTCAAGGAATCCATGAAATTCAAGGAATCTATGGAATTCAAGAAATTCAAAGAATTCATGGAATTCATGAAATTCGTAGAATTCAAAAATTTGAGGAATTCATAGAATTCATGGAATCAAAGGAGTTCATGGAATTCAAGGAATTCAAGAAATTCATGGAATAAATCGAATTCACGGAATTCGTGCAATACATGGAATTGAAGGAATCTATCAATATTATCTGTTACCAGGTATTCAAGGAGTTCAAGGAATTCAAGGAATTCAAGAAATTCATGGAATGCATCGGATTCACGGAATTCGTGGAATTCATGGAATTGAAGGAATCCATAAATATTATCTATTGCAAGGAATTCATGGAATTCGAGGAATTCAATGAATTCATGCAATTCATAGAATTCATGGAATTTTTTGAATTCATGAAATTCATCGAATTTAGGGAATTCAAGGAATTCATTGAATTCAAGGAATTCATTGAATTCAAGGAATTCATTGAATTCAAGGAATTCAAGAAATTCATGGAATGCATCGGATTCACGGAATTCGTGGAATTCATGGAATTGAAGGAATACATAAATATTATCTATTACAAGGAATTCACTGAATTCAAGTAATTCATGAAATTCAAGGAATTCATGCAATCCAAGAAAGTAATTGAATTCAAGGAATTCATGGAATTCGTATAATTTATGGAATTAAAGGAATCCATAAATATTATCTATTACAAGGAATTCATGAAATTCAAGGAATTCAATGAATTCAAGGAATTCATTGAATTCAAGAAATTCATTGAATTTGAGGAATTTAAGGCATTCATGGAATTCGTGGAATTCAAGGAATCCATAAATATGATCGACTACAAGGAACTCATTGAAATTTACGGAATTCATTGGAATTTAAGGAGTTCATGGATATCGTGGAATTAATTAAATTCACGGAATTCGTGGAATTCAAGGAATTCGTGAAAATCAAGACATGTATTGAATTCATGGGATGCACGGAATTCGTGGAATTCAAAGAATTAAAGGAATTCGTGGAATTATTAGAATTAAAGGAATTCATGGAATTCAAGAAATTCAATCATTTCAAGGAATTCTTGGAATTCAAGAAGTTCGTATAAATCGTGGAATTCATGGAATTCATGGAATTCGTAGCATTCATGGAATTCATGGAATTCGTAGAATTCATGGAATTCATGAAATTCGTAGAATTCATGGAATTAGAGGAATTCATGGAATTAAAGGAATTCATAGAATTAGAGGAATTCATGGAATTTGTCATATTCACGCAATTCATGGAATTCAGTGCGAAATAAAACGCTCAAAGAAAAGTTAAGATTAAATTTAAGAAATAGTTTCTTTAATTTCGTTTTTCTAATTTACAGTAAAGGTACCTGTAGAGGAAGTAAAACTTTGATTAATTTAAAATAATGACGTTCTTCTCTTCTCTGCTTCAAAGAAATTATTTGATTCATACTATTTCTGTAATTTAAAACAAAATTTGATTCATACAAATTACTGGCTAAAAGTTGAGAAATAATTAGGTAAGCCTAACTGTTTCCAAGGAAGAAAATTATTTCTTGAAATCAAATAAAAGTTTTATAAAAGAACGCAATTGTGTATCATTTTCAGCTTTATTAAAACAATGAAAAGTCAATATTGGGAAAATTTTCCATAGACTAAGTCACATGGTCCTGTATCATAATACTATGTCACCTCCACTAACACAACTACCTGCTTCAAAATGGATAAAAGAGAGTTATTTATATACCTAATATCTACTTCATCTTACTTTATTTACTTTAAAAATAATCTCTCTAATGCTCCCACAATCACAGAAATACAATAAAATTCGATAAAGGACAATAACCAGCACCTGGCTGAATTTATTAAATTTTGAAAATTTGAAAATTATAATTCCTTTGAATTATGAGTTTGTGTCCGACCTTTCACCAAATGGTGGGAGGGGAAATACAAGAAAGGGATGTGCAGTGAGGGGAAGTGAGGGGTGAAGAAAGAAGGTGAAGAGAGGGTAAGTGATGCGAGGGCAGTAGAGATGTGAGGGTAAGTAGGGGAGGGGAAGACAAGTGATGGGTGGTGAAGTAGGAGAGGGAAGGAAGGGGCGTGGAGGGGAGGAGTAGCAGTGGAGAAGGGAGGAGTAGCAGTGGAGAAGGAATGGGAAGTGAGGGGTGAAGATGAAGATGAAGATGAAGAGTAGGAAAGTCAGGCGAGGAGCAGTAGAGAAGTAAGGGTGAGTAGGTGATGGAAAGGCAAGTGAGAGGTGGTGAAGTAGGAGAGGGAAGGTAAACGCGTGGAGAGTAGAAGTTGTAGAGGCAATGATGGGGCAGGAGAAATCAAGGAGTTTTTGGGTATTCAAATGAGAAGAATAAGGAGAAGTGGTGGGAGGGGAAGAAAGAAGAAGGGATCTTGAGTTGGAGAATATACAAAAACGATGGCGGAGGAGAAAGATGAAGAGAGGGGAAGTCAGGTGACTTGTAGTAGAGAAGTGAGTGTGAGTACGTGAGGGGAAGACAAGTGAGGGGAGGTGAAACAGGAAAGGGAAATAAGGGGTGTGGAGGGAAGGAGTGGCAGGGTCAGTAAGAAGAGGAAATGTAAGGGAAGTGGTAAAAGAAAAAGTACAATGAAGGGTTGTGGAGTGAGGGAAAGTAGGGAGAGTAAGAAAAGGAGGAGGAAGGGGAAGTGAGGAACGGCAATGGAAGCGTAGAAAAGGGAAGTCAGGCGAGGAGCAGTAGAGAAGTAAGGGAGACTAAGTGATGGGAAGGAGTGAGGGGTGGTGAAGTAGGAGAGAGAAGTTAAAAGCCTGTAGGGGAAGTAGTGAGGAAATGATGGGGTAGGAAAGTAGGCAATTTTTGAGTAGGCAAATGAGAAGAATAAGGGAAAGTGGTGGGAGTGGAAGTAAGAAGAAGGGATCTTAAGTGAGAGGATATACAAAAAGCGATGGCGGAGGAGGAAGGTGAAGAGAGGGGAAGTCAGGTGACTTTTAGTAGAGAAGTGAGTGTGAGTAAGTGAGGGGAAGGCAAGTAAGGGGAGGTAAAACAGGAAAGGTAAATAAGGGATGTCGAGGGGAGGAGTGGCAGGATTGGTGAGAAGAGGAAATGTAAGGGAAGTGGTAAAAGAAAAAGTACAAGGAAGGGTTGTGGAGTGAGGGAAAGTAGGGGGAGTGAGGAACGGAGAAGGAAGAGGAAGTGAGGGGAGGAGTTGAAGGTGTAGAGAAGGTAAGTCAGGCGAGGAGCAGTAGAGAAGTAAGGGAGAGTAGGTGATGAGAAGTGAGGGGTGGTGAAGTAGGAAAGGGAAGTTAAAAGCCTGTAGGGGAAAGTAGTGAGGAAATTATGGGGTAGGAAAGAAGGAAATTTTTGAGGGGGCAAATTAGAAGAATACGGGGAAGTGGTGGAAGGGGAAGAAAGAAGAAGGAATCTTAAGTGAGAGGATATACAAAAAGCGATGGTGGCGGAGGAATGTGAAGAGAGGGGAAGTTAGGTGACTTGTAGTAGAGAAGTGAGAGTGAGTAAGGGAGAGGAAGGAAAGTGAGGGGTGGTGAAGTAAGAAAGGGAAGTTAGGGACAAGGAGGGGATGATTAGTAGGGTCAGTTAGGAGAGAAGAAGTGGTGCAGGGAGAAGTATTTGAAGGTTGGAAAAGTGAGAGAAGGGCATTTATAGGTGGAGAGGTGAAGTTAGAGAAAGGGGGTAGGAGAGAGGAAGTAAAGGAGGGCAGTTCGTAAAGGGCAACGCAATATAAAATTGTCGAAAAAAGAGAATCGATAAACAATTTGATTGATTCTTTAGGTACGAGTAAAATATCGTTTCACAACACTCGGTAAACCTCTATCGTAAATATCAATCAAGTGTTTGAAGAGTTCTTTGTACTCTAAGAAAAGAGGTACTGCTGATCCGGCGTTCCTTTTCTTGTTCAATTTCTTTCAAAGCTTCATCGACTTCTTTATAGGATAGACCTTTTGTACGAAAACGCAATCTGTACTATATTCGAAAAAAAATAGAATTTAAAATCGCCAATTCGTCTTTTGTGGTAGAAAATTAACCTTCTTGGTCAAAAATTCATGTTTTTGATTAAAAATTTATTTATTTGGTTGAAAATGTAACTATTGTATTATAATTCGTTTTTTTTGTTAAAAATTAATTTTTCTGTTTGCAAATACAACTATTCCATTTTTTGTTGATAATTTGCCTTTTTTAGATAAAAATGGATCTTTTTGGTTGGAAATTTATCTATATTGTTCGAAAAATCATGTAAATTTTAAAAGAATTTTTCTAACTGAAAATATAACTATTAAATTTTTGGTTGAAAATTGATTTCTTTGTTAAAAATTGAATTATTTTGTATATAATTAATGCATTTTATTTGAAATTCATGTATTTTAGTAGAAATTTCATGTCCTTCGTTGAAAATTCATTCGTTTCGTTAAAAATTAAACTATTTTTTCGAAGATTTATTTTGTTTAAATAAAGATTAAATTTCCAATCGAAAATTCAACTATTGTATATTGAGTTCGAAATTAATACTTTTTAGTAGAAAATTAATATATTTTGATGTGCATTTCTCCTTTTTGGTAGATACCTAATCTCATTAATTAAAGATTCGTATTTTTTTTGTTGAAAATTTGACTATTTGGTTGAAAAATTGTTTTTGATTTTTATAAAATCAAATTTTCTAAATTAAAAATACAACTATTCCATCTCTGTTCAAAAATTGTTGTTTTTTTTTTTCGGTTATTTTATTGGTTGAAAGTTAAACTATTTAGTTAATATTAATTTTTTGGTTGAAGATTCATGATTTTAGTTGAAAAAATTTCTTTGGTTGAAAATTGAACTATTTTTTTGATAATTCATACATTTTCTTAAAAATTAGTCTTTTCGGTAGAAATTTAATTTTCTTGGTTGGAAATTTTGTTTGTTTGTTAAAAATTTGACTTTATTGTCGAAAATTTGTTTAGTTGGTTCAAACTTACTTTTCTTAACTAATATTTTAACTATTCTATTTTTAGTTCAAAATTTATTTAATATATTTTCATGCATTTCATGTATTTTTTTGAAAATTGTTTTTTTTTTTTTTTGGTAGAAATTTAATCTCATTAGTTGGAAATTCATCTTATTGTTTAAAAATTGAACTATTTGTTTGAAAAATCGTTTTATTTTCCTCCAAATCAAATTTTTTATACTGAAAATACAACTATTGCATTTTGGTTAAAAAATTGTCTTTTTATATGGTTTAAAAATTCAATATTTTGGATGGCAATTTTTTTGTTATTTAATGAAAAATCTTTCCTGGTTGCGAGTTTAACACTCTTGTTAAAAATTGCTATCTTTAGTTCTATTTTGTTTGAGGATTGAACTAGTTTGCTGAAAATTCGTATTTTTTTATTTAATTGAATTGTTTTTAATAGAAAATTTCATTCAGGTTTTTGGTTGAAGATTCCTCATTTTTGTTGAAAATTCATTTCATTGTTGGGAAATTAAATGATTTTGTTAAGAACTCGGTTTCTTGTTAAAAATTAATCTTTTAACAGAAAATTTATTTGTTGCATTTTTGGTTAAAAATTTATGTATTTTGTTGAAAATTCTTCTTCTTGGGTAGAATATTAATCTTCTTCGTCAAATATAAATATAAATATAAACGTTCAAAATTTGTTTAAAAAAATCATTTTTGATTGAAACTTCATGTATTATTTTGAAAATTTGTCTTTTCAAATTGTCTTCTGTAATTTGTGTATGACCTCCATAGTAAATTTATGAATTTCAGATGATAGAATTTAAAGGAATTCGAGCTACTCGAACAATTAAAAAGAATTCAAGAGAGTTGAAAGAATTTAAAGAAATTTCATATTATAGAATTTAGAAAAATTTAAACATTTAAGAGAATTTAAGAGAATTGAAGGAACTATAAAGAATTTTAGAGAATGCAGGGAATTCCAGATGATAAAATTTAAAAGAATTCAAGGCATTCGAAGTAATAAAAAAATTTAAGAGAGTTATAGGAATTTTAAGGAATTCCAGATATAGAATCTAAGAGAATTCGAAGCAATTAAGAGAATTGAACGAATTATAAAAAATTTAAGAGAATTAAAGGATTTTTGAGCAATTCCAGATTTAGAAAATTTGTAAGAATTTAAAACATTCAAGGGAATTCAAGAGAATTTAAAGACTTTTTAGGAATTGAAAAGAATACAAGGCATTTAAAAAATTCAAAGAATTCAGAAAAATTCACTAGATTTAAAAATAATTTAAGAGAATTAAAGAAATGTTAATCAATTTCAGATAATAGAATAGTATTTGAAGTGTTCTTTGAACCTACTCTAAGAAAAGGGGTACTGCTTATCCGGGGTTCCTTTTCTTGTTGAATTTCTTTTGACGCTTCAACGACTTCTATAGAGGAAGGATCTCTCTTTGTACGAAATCGAAATTCGTACTTTTTATTGAAAAAAAATTTTTTTAAAGATATTTTCTTGTTGGACTTACCTTATGGAAACAAGGATCATGGCGAAAATGAGATATTTTCCAAGAAGTGGTACCACCAATGATGTTGGAGGGATGATCTCGACGACGAGGAGGAAGAACACGTGAAGACTAATGAGAATAGAAATGGAGAGTGTGACCTGCAAAAAAAATTAACATTTTATTTTATTTTATTATTGAAATGAAGCGTCCGACTAACGGTAAAAATGTTTTTTTTTTTTTTCAAATTTAGGAAAATATTCACATTCCTGATAGTTATTATTTTGTAAGAGAACTGACAACGAATTTGATAAAAAAAAAATTTCAGTTCAAAATTTTTTATTTAACAACAGTTATTTGAAGTTTTATATTTTTGCTCACTCTTCAAGTTGCCATTTTTATATGATCCTAATTTTGTACCTTTTTGTTTAAAAAATTTTATTTAAGAATTATAAAAATGTTATTTCTATAGGCAATATTTTTAATTAATGATTTTTTTTACCAACAAAATTTCAAACAGATCTGTAGAGAATCTTTCAAGGAATAAAATTAGGCCTACAACATCAGGATTTAATAAAAATTGAAAATTGTACTAAAATAATATTACATGAAACTTTAAATAACTATTGTTAAAACTATTGTTAAAAAATTTTAACCTAAAATATTTTTTTCTGTTTACCTTCAGTTCTATTCAAAAATTAGTTACAATGGACAATATAAATATTGTCCTCGATTCTATAAATCAGTTTTAATAATACTCATTTTTGAACTTGAGATAACTACGGAACGTCCTTAAGTAGTTCAACTCAATGAATGAGCTGACATAAGAAATTTGTTTAATTCCATTCAAAAAGTGAGATTGCTTTGAATAAGAAGGCTATTCCTCAACTTTATATGACTTCTTGAATTTGATCATTTTTGGGATTTCGCAGCCCGGTCAAAAATTAATTTTTTTTTTATATTTTGCAAAAGCACCAATTTTCAATTCTACTTACCAGTGGAGTCTATAAACAATATAAATTAACATTTTTGACCCTTCAAAACCCAGTTTAAGTAGCTTTGGTTCATTTTCCAAAATTTAATAGTAACTAATTTGTTTCACAACGAAATTCAATAAATTACAGCAAGGTAAACAATCAAAAAATTGTAATCTTTGGTAAATATTTGCAATTGCTTGTAAAATTTTGTAAAACTTGAATTCTAACAAAAACTCGTAGTTCCCAGTAGATTTGTTACAATTTTTTTAATGAAAAAAATAGATGATTAGACAAAATTTTACTAAAAACTATAAGTTTTTCTAGAATTCGGATACGTGGACAAAATTTTACAAGTAATTACAAATTCAAGAGAACTCGAACATTTAATTACATTAAAAAAATCAAGGAATCCGCATTGAAAAAATTGAAGAGATTTCATGGAATTCAAAGAATTTGAAAGAATTCAAGACATTCGATGAATTGAAAGGAATTCATGAGAATTGAAGGAATGTTAAGGAATTTTAGATGATAGAATTTCAAAGAATTCAAGGCATTCGAGGTATTAAAAAAAATTGAAGAGAATTAAAGCAATTTTGAGGAATGCCATATATAAAATCTAAAATAATTTAAGGCATTTGAGGTATTAACAAAAATTAAAGAGATTTAAAGGAATTTTAAGGTATGCCAGATATAGAATTTGAAAGAATTCAAGGCAATCGAAGTATTCAAATTTTTTTTAAAGAATGAAAGGAATCTCAAGAAATTCCAGATTATGGAATTTGAAAGAATTCAAGACATTCGGAGAATCAAAAGGAATTTAAGAGAATTAAGGAAATTTGAAGGAATTTCCAGATATAGAATTTAAAAGAATTCAAGGCATTTGAGGAATTAAAAAAAATTAAAGAGAACCAAAGGAATTTTAAGGTATGCCAGATATAGAATTTGAAAGAATTCAAGGCAATCGAAGTATCAAAATTTTTTAAAAAGAATCAAAGGAATCTTAAGGAATGCCAGATATAGAATTTAAAAAAATGCAAGGAATTCCAAAAATTAAAAAGTATTCAAAAGAATGAAAGGAATCTTAAGGAATTCAAAAAATTCAAGGCCTCAACAAATTTAAAGAATTCAAGAGAATTGACAAGATTTATAAATAATTCAAAGTAATGAAAGGAATTATAATGATTTTGAATAAATTTAGGCCATTCGAAGAATTAAAAAGAATTCAAGAGAATTAAAGGCATTTTAATTAATTCCAGATGATAAAAGTTGATAGAACTTAAAGTATTTCAGGGAATTCATAAGAATTAAAGGAATTCGAAAGAATTCAGGAAAATATAAGGAATTAAAAAAATCTCAAGGCATATTAAAATTTAAAAAAAATTAAAGAGAATGTGAGGAATGAATTTCAATGAAAACATTTGAAGGAATTCAAAGAATTCAAGGTCACCAACAATTTGAAGAATTCAAGAGAATTAAAAGAAATTCAAAATAATCCAAGAGAATTCTAAGAATCTTTTATGTTTGTTTGAACAATCAAATGTTAATTTTCACTGATTTTGAAAAAAATTAAAAAAATTTGTTCAACTAATTTTTTCCATTTTTATCGAGAATGGTTGGCTTGATGAAATAAATCAGTGCAACGAAAAAGTTGTATATCATAGAAATCTACAACTTTCAATTGAATACATTGTCAACCAAATCAATATCTTTGAGGTAAATCAAGAAAAAAAAAGATTTTCGCAGTGTTTCCGTGCATTTTTGGCCAAATTGATCAAAAAAATGTCATGCCACAAATTTTGAATATCAAGTTTCTATAAATTTTAAAATATCAATAGGGTGCAAAAAAATTAGTTTTTTTTTTCTTCAGAATTTGCTATCGTTATAAACGATGGAGATATTTAATTTTTTCTTTTTTATTATTATGAGGAATTATTGTTGTTTATTTTATAATTTTATTTGTTATTATTTCCCTAACTTTCCAAATTCGAGAAAAATTGTAAAAAGTAAAATAAAAGATTAACCATTTTTAGACAGTGTGAATCGTTTTCTGAGTATTTCCAAAAATGTCCATTTTCTCAAGATAATTCTATTTCTTTTTGACTGCCTAAGAATGTGTAAGAACTGTCTTGCTTACGAATCCTAATTTGAGAAAAAATTATTGAAATTTTTTTCTTTTTTTTTTTAACTTAAAATAAATTGTTTGTAGGCAATTTTGAAAGATAAATTTTTCAATGAATTTTGAAACTAGGAGAAAGAATGGGTTCACTTCGAATCCACTTTACGTTATATTGCAAAGTTGTTTGAATTTTAGGCTCATGTTGAAATTAAATCTAAAAAATAAAGGATAACATTAATAATTCTGTTTACACCTGGATGTTATAAACCAGTGACTTTTCACACGTTTTTCAGCAGAAAAAGAAGAATAATTTGATGTGTCAAAACAATACACATTTTTGAAAATACTCAAAAAATTATTGAAAATTTTTTGAACTGGAAGAAAGCTGTTGCAGGTCCTTCAAGTAGAACAACTTTTCCTCTGGAGTTTTCTCACTATCTTGCGTATTTCTCGAAAAAATCAGAAAGTAATTTTTTCTTAGGAACAGCCCTCATTTAATAATATTTTCTTTAAACTGTTTAACGAATTTAAAAAACCTAGGAAACCTCCTAGGACTTTAAAAATTACAAATAAAACAATGGACAACTGAAATTGAGTGATTGTTAATTCTCTTTCGTTAAAGCTCCTTCGTTTTTAACAAACACATTCTCATCGAATCCACGTGTCTCGTGGTCTACTTTCAGTCTACAAGTTTTTTTTACACTTTTTGCTTTATTCTTTTGCTGGAGTTGTGATAAATTTTCCGAGGGAGAGAAAGGGAGAGAGATAAAGAGAGAATGAGAGAGAGAGAGAGAGAATAATAAACAATGATTGTGTTGTCGCTGAAATTGAAATGCGGTAATCGCTGTGGTTAAGTGGAGCGACCCGTGATCGAACTGTAATTAGCCGACAGTGATTTCCTTTAGGGGTGGCGTCAGGCCTGTGGCAAAATGTCAGGACATTTAACTCTCCGTCTCGCAAATGTCAACCTATGAAACGGGTGGCTGCACCCAGGCGCGGCGCGGCGCATTGTACAACTATGAAATGGGTGCGGCCATCAGTCTCGACCCGGAAAAAGAGGAAGACAAAAACAGTGCCGGATTTTGGCCTCGGGCCACCCTAGGCCACCCAAAAACATTTCGTCCTTTTTTATTTTTATTTGGGCCGCCCAGGCCTCCCAAAAATGGCCACCCTTCTTCAATGTTCATTTAGGCTGCCCTAACACACCCAAAAAATTACTGCCCTTTTTCAATTTTCATTGAGGCCTCCCAATAATTGGCCCCCTTTTTCAATTTTAATTAGGGCTGTCATAGGTTACCCAGAAAATTGCCGAACTTTTCACATTTTCATTTAGGCCGCTCTAGGCCACCTAATAGTTTGCCACCCCTCTCTAATTTTCATTTATACCACCCTATTGAATTCAAACATTAACTGGCCATTATAATATCGGAATTGGAAATCAATTGAAAATAAATAATGAAAATACATCCAGTCAGGGAAATCAGCAAAGTTTATTTTTAAGCTTATTTTGACATTCCCTGAATATTTAAAGAAGAAAATCGAAATTCTCCAACAAAAAATATCCGCCGGCTGCGCGAGCACATTCTAAGCGCCTGCTTTTTGCACAGGACTTTTAAAATTACAATGAAAATCATCGACATCTGAAATTTAGTGATTGTGAATTCTCTTTTGTTAAAGCTCATTCTGAATATTGAAGAAAAACTCCTGTCATTTTGGCTGTTCCGGAATTTTAGATTTTCTTGTTTTAATATTTAAGGGATGTTAAAACAACCCTTCAATAATTTCAAACACTTTTTTAAGTAGGGGGCGCTTCCTGTACTTATTGTAAGGACCTTGTTAGAAGTTCTAGATAGAGCCTGGCTAAAATAGCGTTACAGAACTAGTCTGGCCCTCCCTATTTTGTCCGATCAGCGCCCGATCAGAAATAGGGAAAACTAGCCGGGGCCTTTCCAAATCCCGATCGCAATTTCTACATGGGAAAGTGCTCGTGAAATGAGTCCAATATAGTAATTATAAATACAAACAAAGTGGAAACACTCGAGATTGAATTCACGACTGATTTTATTATTATTCGTAAGACAATATTTTGTCTTTAAAGATCGATAGTTTTCGATCTGATTCAGATATTCCAATTTTATTCGGATCCTTGTGAGTTTTACCGTGCTCTTTCGAAATCCATAGGAGAATGAGGTTCAAAATTAACACAATGGCGATGATTTGTTTGAAAATATAAAAAGTCGATTTTCACCAAAATACCCGCACTCGAGAAAAATACGAAAATTATATTTTCAGGAAAAAATAGTTCTCTTGGCCAAAAAAATAGTTCAGTCTCCGTAAAACTCAAATGAGGTTTTCAAATTCTGCGACGGATTTTAAATTCGAGCTAAAATTAAATTATGAAATTTGAGTACAAGGAAATAAGTATTATCAGTTTGTTTTTAATGTGATATAAATTAAGTTTTATAAGATTCTTGAGAAAATTAAAAAAGATTTTTTAATATTTCAGATGTGTCGAAAAGGAATTAGGAAAAATTGGATTTCAAAAGATATTCAGGACTTTTAGAAGTTTGGAAGAAATAAAAAAATATTATGATATCATTTGAAATGTTTTGGAATCCTTTTCAAATTTCTCCTAAAATTAATTTTTCATCTTATCTTCTTGCCCATTTTTTTTTGTCAATGTTATTAGTATTTGAATTTAAAAAACTGCAACTGTGGATTATTAAAAAATGGTCCAACTTTATGTTAACAGGGTGATATTTTTTAATATAATACAGTTATTCACCTTTTTCTTCCTGATTTTGATACAATTTCTCGTCCTTTCAAGTTTAAAAGTGACAAAATGGCGGTGGTTGTTCTGAAAATATGCAAGTTAAATTTATTCTAAATTCCAGCCTTTTTCTCCTGATTTTTTCTAGATTCGTCCTATTGTAAGAAGTAGATTTTATGATATTCTGCTCTGTGCCCGCGCCTTGGAGAGAAGAGAGATTTTTTTTTTTGAAAAACGAAAATTTACGTTTTTTGCAAAACGACACAAGATACGAACAAATCAAAGAAATGAAAATGTTTCTCTAAAAAAATGTTACAAAAATATCTCTTGACACTTTTTTCTATCTCGCGTTATTTTCTAACTTTTACAAGAATATTCAGAAAATCCTTTAAGATTTTTTTTTCATTAGTACAATCTTATAATGTCATAAAAAAAGAACACAATTTAATAGTTTTAACGACTTTTACAGTCCGTTGGTTTTTTATCACAACATAAAATTGTGTTTTTCATAGATGTTATTTTATCAATCAGGGAATTATTAAAATAATTTTTTATATTAATTTTGCCGATTACTTAATTATTCTACATATGTACAGAAATATTATATATGACTTCTGAAGTTAAGATATCATTTTTCCTAATTTATCAAAAATACTATCCTTGCTTTTGTTTTTTCTTTTAGATAATAGATAATTAGATACTATGGAATACAAAAATTTTGTTATTATCTTAATTTAGAAATTACGTGAGACAGCATAAATAGTAATCACGCGCGATTAGCGCTTGTTTGTTTTGTAGTCATGTAAATATTAGGTAAATAATAATACACGCATTTAAAAATGTTGGTTTGAAAATGGAAATACATGTCATCGAATAAAATATTTCTCTAAGTAGAAAAGACTGAGTTTAGTCAGGCGTTTTGATACTTCATATCCTTTATGAATATTCAACCTTCAATGTTATTTAAATGTTTTTCTCACGAAAAAGGAATTAATTTTACTTCAAACTAAAGATTGTATGCCTTTCAAACATTAACGAATTTCATTGAAAAATTGAAAATTTTTCAGTTTAAAATTTACCAGCCGTAAAATAGACGTAATTCGGATTGAAACAGTTTAAAATTTGACACTTCCAAATTCATTAATCTTAACTTAGAGATTCAGAAATAAACAATTTCAAAATTGGCAGTGTCTATGACGTCTATGTATACCGAAAAAATTACCTCTGCGCTCAACCCCCAGTTTTGTTCAAATGCAAAAAAAAAATCCTCCGAAGTTGAACGAAATCGACTAATAATTAGGCGGGTCGCGCGAAGACCATAAAGTTTCCCATTGATTTAAAATGGGAAAAAGTCAGCTTTTTGTGAATCTAATATTTAAACACGATAATATGTTACGAATAATTCTGTATATCAGTGTGTTGTTTGAAATTCGTCAGCGAATGAAAATCAATAATAAATTTTAAGGGTGAATGACTTTGAGCCACTCTCATGGGTCCCCAAAGAAAATCCCATGAGTGACGAATTTTAATTTTACGTAATATTGCGGTTTATTAACGTTTTTTCAAAGTTCTTTTTCATAAATATAATCATTAATCAGCAGCGTGAGACTATCCAGTCATTTTGAAATAATTTTCCATTGCTACAAAAATTTTAATTTGTTTAAACATTTGTGTTTTCTGATAAGTCGCGAAATGAACGTATTTTCTAGCCGATATGAGTACTTTAATCAATGATAACAATAAAATAATTTTTTTAAATAATTTAACAATGATTTAAATAATACGTGTTAGTTCAAGTATATAGTTTGCCTGAAGAAAGCAGGAGAAACATTTTATCTCACCAAATTTTCGACACATTTTAATATTTTTAAGTACTAATTTGTTTTCTAAGAAAACTTGTACATTTTTTAATGAATCGAAATTATTTAAACAATTTTATTTTACTTAAATATAATATAAATATAGTTTCAAAATTATTAAAATAAATTATATCATTGTTATAATTGATTCAAAAACTAATAACGTATAGAAAATATGTTCATTTCGCAAATTGCCTGAAAAAACGAATGTTTATACAATTGAAAATTAGTTAAAAGATGACTATGTATTCTTAAATAAACGATAAATAATTACTCATGAACAAAATTTAAAACGCGTTAATAAACCGCAATATTAGGTAAAATAAAAATTTGTTACTTATACAATTTTCTTTGGGGACGCATAAGAGTGGCTTATAGTCATTCATCCTCAAAATTTATGATTGATTATCATTTCCTGACAAATTCTGAACAATATTCCGAAATACGGAATTATTCATAACATTATTATTATTCTCTATTAAGGCTTCTACATGTAAGTCTCGTAGCACTGCGGTTAAAACCTATTATACTATGCCTTTTTATTTTAAAACCCCGGTGAAACAGAGGGTTATACACGGATTGCCCTCGCTAGCAAAGTATAGTCTGGCTAAGATGTAGTCTTTGGACCCACTCCGTCGGCTTGCGGGTTCGATTCCCGCCTCGCACTCTGGAAGAACCTCGGCGGTCCATGCGGTGCACAAGCCTAGCAAGGGAGTTGTTTATCTCTGGAGACTCGTGGGACCGGTATCTCTAGAGAAAAAGGTTCTCTAAGTACTTAAAGCTGTTGCTCTTTTATGTTAATGGTTCGGAACCCACCTTACACTGTATGTCCCTCTCCCAACACCAAGTAAGTGTGGGGGGGGGGGTATAAAGGAATAGGGAAGAGATACAAGAAAAATGTAAACCCTTAGGGGATACATTAGAAGCTTCCATTCCAGAACTTCCAGTCCTTTATCAGACGATTCCACTTCACTGGGTATGTGCCTGTGAATATTTTTCTTTTACTAAGGTGGGCTAAGAATCACTGTATGAATTTAATCACAACCAGTCATAAACCGCGGCTGCATCTGACTTTATTAGAAATGCTCGCATTTGCCTGAACGTTTGGCCAAGGAAGAGGAAAACTGCAGAAAACGAACAACCGAGTTCAGCCGGGCTTCTACTACAGAGTACTATTCGCGCTCAAAATGCCTTGACATCTGGACTCTTCTCGAATCGAAATTCACTTCGCAGCTAATGCCGTCGGTTTATTTGTGACCCCTAAATATTAAGCGTATTCGCTCAAATTTGGAGTAGATTTTTCTGGGCATTCTAATAAAAGTGGGGGTGAGAGGAAAGAAATTCGAAAAGTGGAAAATAAGGGCCAACCTTGTTTTACTAAAGGCAACCTCTATGTCTACAAATGCTGCAATCAATATCCGTAGCCAGGGCGAAAGGGATGACCAGGGTTTGATACCCCCACCCCCAAAATTCTTTACACATATACATAATATACATATACTTTCCTCTGGGCCGCTGAAAATTCCCCAGCACCGGAATGTTAACATCTCTAATGTCTTCTACATAAAAGAAGTTCAGCTAATGGGTTTGAATAATTTGGCCTCATAGTGGGTGTCTCTCCCCGGCTTTGGTATAAATATCACTTTGACCCTCTCTCATGCAACAACAGCATATTCCATAGCTATGCACGAATTAAAAATGGTACAAAATAGTTCCATCAGTACATCTAAATCTTCTTGAATCATCGCCAGGAATATATCGTTTTCACCATCGGCCTTGAATGGGTCGAAACGCCAAACGACCCACCTGAATATTGATTGCGTTATTATCCGACTTGCCATCCTCCAGTCATCCCGCTGGCCCTATGATCCGGGTCGTCAGAGGAGTTCACCCTTACAGCCTCCTTCTCCGACGAATACCTACGTCCGGAACCAGAGAAGTGTACCTGCACAAGGTTTTCAAGAATTTTGCTAGCCCCTTCTGTCATGTCGCTTGTTGGCAATATTAATGCCCTTAGATGACATGTAAAGTTTCTCTTCAAGGCTCTCTGGAGCTTCGCAGTATCAAGTACATTTTGAATGCCCTGACAATGCCCCCTTATGAGTTCCTTTTAGCCGACTGCATTTCGTTGGTATATCTTGCTACACTAATCTTATAGAAGTCCCAGCTTCCAGTTTTCCTGGCTCTATTAAATAGTCTCCTAGTCTCTTTTGTCAGAGCCTGAAGTCTGCAATTCCACCAAGATGCATCCTTGTCTGGTTTTCTAATACAAAGGGGACAATCATCCCCATAAGATTTATGTATGGCCCTCTGCACTATATCCAGAGCAAACTTCAGCTAATCGATTGACCTAATCTTCCCAGGAATAATTGCCAGGGAGTCTCCAAGGTCTTCCCTATTCTTGTCCCAGTCAGTGGTACTTGAGTTCCTATACCTAATCGGATCAGACTTGTCAGCTGTCAGTGAGGAGCATATATGCCTGTGTTCTGATAGGAATATCTCGTACGATACGTGCCAGTCCCTGAAGGTTTCGCTAATGTATATAGAGCATATGGTTATATCAATAACCTCTTGACATCTATAGTTGTCACAAAAGGTTGGTCTATTTCCGCGACTGAATGTGGTTAATTCGGTAGTTAAAAGGTATTGTAAAAGGTACTCACCTCTGTTGTCAATGTTCTTACTGTTTCATACTGTATGATGCGCATTCGCATCACATCCAATGATCAATGGCCATCCTTTCGAACTACAATAATCCACCAAATATCTCCATTTCTCTGATGGTGGCAAGTCCAGAGAATTGAATGGCACGTTTTTATCAGTTCTATTGTAGATTATAGATTCGTATTTATGGCTCATACCCTTTACTTCTACCTTGTAACACCAAGGTTCTTGAATCAGAGCAAAAGCCGTGTGTTTCACTGTAATATGTTTGCTTAACATGGCCGACGCAGATTTCAAGTCGTGAAGATTAATTTTGATGAAATCCGAATCCGAGGAATTTACGCTGCTCATGTAAGATTGGTCCGAGAACAGATCTTCTTCTACTGTCCTCGTAGTCTCCTTCGGCCCTGAAGGGATTTTCATCTAGATAATTCTCATACCCAGATACGGTTTACAGTCAACCTTTTCGAAGTTGTGGACCACTGAAGGGTCTGCACTCATGTCAGGATTAAATGCGTCATCCTGCTGTCTCTCTTCGCATCAACTATGGTCCGCTACCCTGTTTTCAACGTGGGGTTTTAGACTGTTAACCTTTTAAGGGTAGATTATGGTTTCTCGGAAGTATCGAGTATCTATACCATGAACTTGGTAGGCTTGGGAAGGACCTTAGAATCCGTGACTTTGATTCTTGTACCTTCTCATGGTTTAAAGCCGCCAACAGCCTTAATGAGCCATGCTCTAGACATCTCATACGAGCAAATGACGGTGTGTAAGTTTTTTTCTATATCGGCAGTCTTCAAACCTCGGGATAATGTCACCAGAATTCATCATGGCGATCTTAGTTTTGAGGCTGCCTCAATAGCCATTGCTTGTTCTGAGTGGAGCTTTTCTTGCGGGAATTCTTCAGATACAATGGCCAATTTCAGGTGGCTTTGAAGGGCGAGACTGTATGAGTCTCCTGAGTCTATAACCACAGTTAGTTTCCATTTCTTGTATAGGCGGGCTGCCATCGGATCAGAGCAGTTCAAGAGTCCCCGTTTGAGATTTTTCTCCACCTTGCAGCAAAAAATGCTGGCATTTATATCTATACTTGGAAAAACGACTGTACCTTATCTTCTTAGGGCCTTTTTCGGGCCCAGCACTTTCGGTAGCTTTAGCCTCGTTTATAGCACAAATTGAAGTCCCATTCCTAGGCGTACTACTCGAGGTGTTAGAAACCGCACAGGCCCGTTCTTAGTTGATACGTGATTTAACTCCTTCATTGGTTTCCACCTTCTTGAAAGAAGAAGTGTTCATAGCGCCTGTCATTCAACTTAATGTTGTTTCTACGAGCAGCTAGGGAACTGAAAGGTCCATCCCCACAGATCCCCGCTTGTAGGGATAAGGGAATTTACAATGGGAGGTTGCTTGGTATCTTAGGACACCGTATGAGTCATCACACCCTGGTAACAGCAGTTCACGTCTTGGCTTAGGGAGCTGTTTTGGGAATCTAAAGCCACCCGACATTCGCTGCTTAGTCGTATTCACGCCGATGCTTTCACCCTACTAACCCAAACTCCTAACCACCATGGTCGTCCTCGCTGCGGTTTCCAGGTCATCGTTACCCGCCTGAGTTCTTAGGCCTTCTCACCGTGGCAAGGTCCGAAGTCGCCTTCTCCTTGGGCAGTCAAATATAAATCCCCACCGTAAGGAGTAGTCGATTTCACGCATCCCATAAACAAAATAGTTTTATTTTTAACATAATAATTAAATTTTCGGCAACATTATTAAATGTTCAACTAAAATCATAAATCTTTAGTAAATCCATTTTTAGCAAAAAAGTTCAAATTTCAACCAAGTGGTTGAATTTTCAATCGGAAAGGGTCGATTCTCATCACGAAAATATAATAGTTAATGTTTCAACCAAAAAAAGATTTTTATTTGAAATCAAAAGCAAGCAAAATTAAACAAAAAGGTAATTTCACAACGAAAAATTTATTAATTGATATTTCAACCAAGAAAGACTTTAATTTTAAGGAAACAATAGTAGACTTCAACCAAAAAAGACGAATTTTTCACAAAATATTTTAATCCTCAACAAAAATGAATTAATTTGTTACCAAACAGTTGCATTTTCAACTAAAAAAGATCAAATTACCACTAAAAGAGATGAAGTTCCAAATCAAAAAGACGAATTTTCAACAATAGTGTTGATTTTTAAAGAGAGATTTTTTAGTCAAGAAAGAAAACAATTTCAATTAAATTGTTCAATTTTTGAACCAAAAAGGCGAATTCTCTAGCAACCAGTTGATTTTACTACCCGACAATATGTCTTTTTAATCTAATAACTAATAAAGTGGATTTTTATCAAAGGAGTTCATCTTTCAACCAATTAGTTGAATTTTCATTCATGAAGATTAGTTTTCTACCGAAACAGACAACTTTACAACAAAAGACAACAATTTGAACCAAATTCTTGAATTTTCAACGGAAAACTATCAATTTTCAACCAATAATGGAAAAGTTAAATTTTCAGTTAAAAAAAAACTTTTAACAAAAAGAAAAGAATTTTCAACAAAATAGTTTAATTTTCAACCAACTAAATTAATCTTTAACAAATTAGTTCAACTTTCAACAAAGGAGTTAAATTTTCCACCAAAAAAGATGAATTCTCGGTGAGCAATTCAAAAGTTGAATTTTGAACTAAAAACAAACCATTTTTTGCTAAAAATGGATCAGTTAAATTTTCAGTTGAGAAAATCAATTAAAAAAAAACGAATTTTCAACACAATAGTTAAATTTTTAACCAAATATCACGTTCTACGTCAAAAATCGTTACAAAATCTGTTACCTCAGTGTGACGTAGTTTTTAACGGCCCCTAAATATAACTGAAAGTAGGATAAATAACTGAACTAAATCAAGTATATTTTAGGATCGTCGAATTTAATCGAAGAAAATACAATAATGACTTGACAATTACTATTTCTAGTTTTGATCTCTCATCGAATGATTTTCAGATTCCGATTTGTATCGAAATCATAATCGATTTTAGTACCACGATCGACAATAAGTAATTATAAAAACCAGTATGAGATCAATGTGAGATAGTTACAGTCATAAAATTTTATTCTAAGAAGAAAGCTTGTGTTTAGATATTTAAAATCGAACATTTGGAAGAGCCTTTGATGCAAATTTTGTAACAGGAAAATTTAAATCGATTATTATGAATATACATTTAAAATCTGCAGCAAACTTAAAACAATTGCAAAAATATATTCTGTATTTTTTTATATTTATACTCTCTAATATCTTCTCGAAAAACTGTTATTTATTTATTATTAAGGGTTCCATTGTATTGTTAATTAAAAAAAGATGATATTTTATTAGTGAAGTGTGCACATAAGATGGAAAATCGTACATTTGTGATCATTTTCAGTCATCGTTACAAAAAAAATATTGTTTGAATTACCTTTTTTCTGGAAAGTTGCAGAATCTATTTGCAAAAATCTCTTTCATTTTACTTTTCAGGCACCAACAGAAAATGTTTATTCTCGATCGATACTATCAATTTCGACTGAATTTAGCCATGCCAAGCAACACTCTTTGCACTGGTTTACTTAAATCAAAACCACGAAGCGATTAATTAAGAATGAGACCATAAAGATTATTGACTAGTTGTTCTATTCGTTAATTTTTTGTTTGTTCAAATCAATCGATTTTTAATAGCTCGAATCAAAATGAAAACTTTTCCTTGATTCAAACAAATATTTGTGAATGTGTAAGAATTCGAATCAATTTGATCAAACAATGTTTTTCTGGCTCTGCAAAGACAAAGGACCTCTGGCTGATAAATAATTACATCTTAAATGCAAAAATATCGTCGGAATGTCCAGAAGCTTCAAAAGCTGTGATTCAAAAAGTTTTTCCTTATTTGATTCTTAGCTCTCTTTGATCATCGAACAGATATGAGAAATGCTTCCAGGAAAAATTTGAAATTACAATTATTGTAGATTTTGTTTATGTTTGATTTTGTTCCTTAGGTGGTAACGATAATTTCTTAAGCGACGGTGCAACTGTTGTTCTGATTGCGTGTTTTTCCACTTTTTGTCATAGCAAATCCTGGACAGCATTGATCCTGGCGAACGAGAAGTTGGGAATTACTGATATCACTTTCAGCTGCAATTGAACATTCTTTGCTCTCAGGATACATCGTTTTTAGTGTAGTTGGTTCTTCTTCTCTTGACTCTTCTGAAGAAGAACTGGTCCCTGCGTTTACTTTAACTTCCGGTTTCACATGAACACCAGCTGACTGATGAGCATGTACCGACAGACTATTTCTGTGCAATCGAAAGTGTTCTTCAGTATCACTCAAGAGAGATCCAAAAACATCGCCTGGATTTTTGAATGACATGGAAACAGCACCCACAGAATTGGAACGCATTTCTGTAAAAATTAAAGGAATTTTGTACGAATTTGTTGAGAGGTTAATTACTAGAAGTTTGCTGTAGACCAGAATTCAAGAATTCGAAAGAAATAAAAAAATTCACAGAATTAACAGAATTCAACATATTTCAAGAAATTAAAAAAAATCAAAACATTTTACAGAATTCAAAATAGTTCAAAAGAATTCAAAATCATTCATAAGAATACAAAAGAATTCGAGGAATTCAGCAGAATTTGAGAAATCCAGAAGAATTTAAGGAATTCAGAAGAACTTAAGGAATGCAGAAGAATTCAAAAGAATTCAAAAGAATTGGAAGAATTCAGACGATTTCAAGAAATTTCGAATAATTCGAATAATTCAGAAGAATTCGCAGAATTTAAAAGAATTCGAAAGAATCCAAAAGAATTCGAAGAATTCAGAATAATTCAAGGAATTCAGAGGAATTGAAGGAATTTAAAAGAATTCAAGGAATTCAAAAGAATTCCAGGAATCGGAAAAAATTCAAGGAATTCAAAAGAACTTAAGGATGTCAAAGAATTCAAGGAATTTAAAAGGATTCAAAGAATTCAAAAGAATTTAAGGAATTCAAGGAATCGAAAAAATGCAAGGAATTCAAAAGAATTCAAACGATTTTAAAAGAATCCAAAGAATTTAAAAAAATAAAAAAGAATTCGAAAGCATTCATCAGAATACAAAAAAATTCAAAACAATTTATGGATTTGCTAAGAATCCGAGAAATTCAAAACAATTCAGGGAACTCAGAAAAACTCAGGGAATTCAAAACAACTCAGGTAATTCAAAAGAATTCAGAATATTCAAATAATTCAGGGAAATTAAAAGAATTTAAGGAATTCAGACGAATTCAAGAAATTCAAAAAAATTCAAGAAATTTCAAAGACTTCGAAGAATTCGAAAAATTCAGAATAATTCAAGGAATTCAGAGGAATTCAAGGAATTTAAAAGAATTCAAGAAATTTAAAAGAATTCTAGGAATTTAAAAGAATTCAAGGAATTCAAAAGAATTAGAAGAAGTCAAAAGAATTCGAAAGCATTCGTAATAATACAAAATAAATAGAAGAATTTAGAAGATTGCGAGAAATTCAGAAGATTTAAAAAAATTTAGAAGCATTTGAGAAATTGAGAAGAATTTAAGGAATTCAACAGAACTCAAGCAATTCAAAATAATTGAAAAAATTCGAAACGATTCGAAGAATTCAGAAGATTTCGACAAATTTAGAAAATTTAAAGAAATTCCGATGAATTGAAGGCTGTCAAAAAAATTGAAGGACTTCAAAAGAATTCAAAGAATCGGAAAAAATTTAAGGAATTCAAAAGAATTTAAGGATGTCAAAGCAATTCAAGGAATTCGAAAGGATTCAAGGAATTCAAAAGAATTCGAGCAATTCAAAAGAATTTAAGCAATTCACAAGAATTCAAGGAATTGAAAAGAATTCAAGGGATCGAAAAATTCAAGAAATTCAAAAGAATTCAAAGGATTCAAAAGAATTAAAAAGAATTCGAAAGCATTCATCAGAATACAAAAAAATTCAAAAAATGTATGGAATTGCTAAGAATTCGAGAAATTCAAAAGAATTCAGGGAACTCAAAAGAACTCAGGGAATTCAAAAGAATTCAGAATATTTAAAATAATTCAGGGAAATTAAAAGAATTTAAGGAATTCAGATGAATTCAAGAAATTCAAAAGAATCCAAGGAATTAAAAAGAGTTCAACAAATCTTAAAGAGTTCAAGGGAACTCCAAAGAATTAAAAAGCATTTATATGAATACAAAAGAATTCAAAAATTCAAATCATTGAATGATCAAAAATATTTCAAAGGAACTCAAAATAGTTCAAAAGTATACAATGAATTCAAGGAGTACAAAAGAATTCAAGGAATTCCAAAGAATTCTAAAGAATTCAAAAGAATTTCAAATAATTCAAGGGATCCAAATTAGAACATCCCTAAATGCTAAATATGCAAAATTGTATAATTTTAAAGCAGAAATCATCAAAATTGAATAATTATTATTTTAAGATCATCAGACACCGACACAGATGAAAAAGATGAATTGAAATTGAAGTTTTAAATTCAGAATTGTCTTATTTATAAATTATCAATCTAAGATTATTCAATTTTGAACTTTTTCAATACCATCATTGAACTATTAAGGCTCTAATTAAAAATTGTACAATTTTGAAGAATTTAAATTATATACCTGACAGCTTTACATGCTTCAATTAAAAATAGAACAACTTGAAGTACTTTTTATTCAAAATAAATTTGTTAAATCTAGAATGGTTGAAATAAATATTGTTGAATTTCAAACAGTAAGATTTGAAATAATGTGTTATGAGAAATTAAAATTTGAAACTAAAGAATTTCATAAGTTTTAAACTAAAAGTATTGAATTTGAAATTAATTTGAAAGTGATTCACTGGTAGGCTTGAAGTAAATATTTAAAATTGTACATTTTGAAACGTTCCGAATTAAATGATTAAAAATGTAGACTTGAAAATTAAAATTGTAAAATTCCCTCGTAAATATGTATTTTCACAATTAAATACAATAAACTACAACAAAGTACAATTATTTAGAAACTCTAATATTTTTATTTGAATCGAATGGAGCTTTTAGTTTTTCTGTATTTTGAGTTCTTAAACAAATTGTTTAAACAATTTTCAAATAATGTTTTTTCTTGAAAAATCATCCATTAGTTTTTGCGCTACTATTTTTCCGATGATTTTATGACAAAAATATTTTTTTTTTCAAAGTTTTGAACAAATGTAATTTGTTACTTTTGGGCCTACATGGTTACGTCGTGACAGCCTTCATTTTAAAATTAGAAGTTTTTTAAACTTTAACATTTCCTATTGGAATCTTGGCCATTTTTAAGAATTTCAAAACGAATAAAAAATCTTCAGCCAAATAAATCAATCCACTTTCATTTCCCAGTTTTTCCCCGTCTGAGAAAATTCCCCATTTTCCCCGTTTTTCCGGTTACATTACACAGTTCAGTGTATAGTGGTCAAAATCAAGAATATACTATTCAAAATCCTCAACAAAGTGGGCCAAAAACCATGAACATCCGAAGAATGTCCTTGTGACGTTCCTAGGACGTCCAATGTCAGTCCAAACAACGTCTTTATGGCGTCTAATGACTTAAAGATGACTTAAATACGTCTTAAAGACATAGGACGTCCTCGGGACGTCTTTCGTACTGACATTAGACGTCTTAAGAGCATACCTAGAATGACCAAAAGACATATTCCAAAAAACGTCTCATGGATGTCCCAAAAACGTCTCTAGGGCATCCTTAATTTTTTTGCCCACTGGGTACAGGCTCTACTGCTTGACGGTTTTTTATGGGTTCTTTTAGGAGCGCCCAAAATTGAATTCTTCAAAACTTGGCTAGATTCAATTTTTTAATTTCTTTTTGTGTGCAATAGTATTGAAATTAATAATGTGATAATGTTAGCATTTTCGACAATATTATATTTTATATCTAAAAAAATTGCCGAAATAAACTCACTATCAGTATTATTGCACCTGTAATCATAGAACATAAATCACTCTGTAAGTATTTAATTTGATTATTATAAACAATTATTATAAAGAAATTTTTTACTCTTGTGCTTAACTGTTGAAAACATTTTTTTATCTAAAATTTATTAGATTGACTGCTAGATTGATATATACAAAAAATTTCTCTGTACCTCAACAATTTCTGTTGCTAAAAACAATGTTATCAACAATTATTCAATTTTGTTTTTTATTTCTAGGTCACATTTCTCCTTTGCAATTAGACCAAATTAAATCTGTATCAGAAATGATTATAAATTGTGAAATATTGTTGAAAGTTAATAAATCAAATTGTTTATAACAAATGTTTTTTTTTTAATAAAATGGTTTTTCGTAGGAACAAGTACTTTTTCCATCAAACCTTCTTGGAAGCAAGCTTATATTGATATTTAAACAGTTTCCTACATAAATAAATGATTTTTTCTGTCTAAATATTTGGAATACTTAGATATTGATGTTTTAGCAAATTATTAATTGACTGATAGATCAATATATACGAATGACTTATCACCAAACCTCTACAATCGCTATTGTTCGAAAATGATTAGCAATTTTCAAATATTGTTAAAAGCAAATAAATTCAATTGTTTATAACAAATACATTAAACAAAAGTCCCAATCGCATGATTTTTCCTAGAAGAAAGTCATGTTTCTATTAAATCTTCTTGGAAGCAAGCCCTTATTGATGTTGCACCAAGATATTTTGCTGATCAATCAATTAACGATTGTTATAAACAAATGATTAGACAAATGTGCATCAATACCAGTTTTCTACATAAATGAGTAATTTTTTCTGTCTAAATGCTTGGAATGCGTAGATATTGGTGTTTTAACAATTAGTTTAGGAACAATAAATAATTGTCATTCATAATAACAAATAGTATAAAAAATACACCCATTTCGTGGAAAAAAATTTTTTTTTCATTAAATCTTGTTGGAAACAAACTGATATTGATATTCATATATATTTATATATTATCAAAAAACAAGTTTAACAACCACCGCAGGGTCCCACTGAGAGCAACTGACATCTAAAAATGACACCGGCTCCCAATAGAACCGCGGTAAATCACACTTATGGCCACGTTTCACAGCCGTGAGATAGGTGGTCACAGGACACGATGAAATCACAACGACAGGCCGGCGGAACCCTCGTGTGTCTTGAGGACACGAAGCGACCCAAGGATGACAGCTTTGTGCATCCATCTCGCAAGTGCATTGGCATATTTTTGGCACGCGGGCATGGATTCAAGGTTGCGAATCAGTGATAGTTTCGCATCTCCAAAAGCACCTATCACAAGGAAAATTACTTGTACCGAATATTTTGGGTACAGTCGTTGCAGCTCCCTTTTAAGATCTGGATAACTTTCCTCCTTTTCTTTCTCCTTGGCAGTGATGTTGTATTTGGACAAAGCCGAGAATTCGATCACGAATATAGTTCGTTTCTCGAAGTCTTGGAGAACAATGTCAGGCCTAGAGTGCGCAACGGAGACTGCTGTCCGAAAATCGTAGTTGTTGTTTTTTGTTTGATTGTTTATAACAATCATCAATTTCATTATTAGCCTAAAATATCTTCTGAATATCAATATCAGTTCGTTTCCAACAAAATTTAATGGAGATAATAATTGTTTTCCACGGAAAAACTTATAACTGGTTTTTTGCATGAGAATTATTTATTGTTCCTTAAATAACTTTTTAAGACCTCAATATCTACGTATTCCAAACATTAAGACAGAATAAATCACTCATTTATGTAGAAAACTGTTATAGATGCACATTTGTCTAATTATTTGTTTATAACAATCGTTAATTAATTGATCAGTAAAATATCTTGATGGAATATCAATAATGGCTTGCTTCCAAGAAGATTTAATGGAAAAATAACTCTCTCCTACGAAAAATCATGCGATTGGGGCGTTTATTTAATGTATTTGTTGTTGAGCACAAGAGTTCAAAATTTCTTTGTATTACTTGTTTATAATAATTCAATTAAATACAAATAGATTTATTTATATCCTATGAGTGTAGGTGCAATAATGCCGACCAATAGTGAGTTTGTTCCGATATTTTTTTAGATATAAAAAATAATATTCTCAAAAATGCTAACTTTGTCACATCAGTTATTCAAATATTATTGCACTGAAAAAGAAATCGAAAAATCCAAGCTGGACAAGTTTTCAAGAATTTAATTCTGAGCGTTCCTAAAATAAAAACACCAAAAACTGTCAAGAAATAGGGCCTGTAGAGAATTTAGAATGGTAAATTCCTGATTTTTAACACTGCGCAGTGATGCATTGGAGACGATTTCGAGAAAATTCGAGATTTTCTTGAAGCATGTTCAGGTGAACCCAAAAGTTCATGGAGAACGAGAATCTTAAAAAAAATCGGGATCTCGAGTCGAGAATCGCGAAACTTTTTATTTGAGGTTCTCGTTCTCCATGAAGTTTGGAGTTCACCTTAACATGTTTCAAGAAAATCTCGAATTTTCTTGAAATCATCTCGAATGCACCACTAACACTGAACAGTGACCACCCCTGCAGATGTGGAGTTTTTCTCACCTCTCATGTCATTATTTTTCGTTGGTGAATTAGCAACAGAACGACGAGCAACATCTTGGAAAGTGATAGGTGAATAAATTCTCCTCTCTTCAGGTAATAATCCAGGAGATCCTTGAGGTGTTGGTGTTGATATCCTGGACCCTCTTCTGGATGGCACATCAACGCAATTTCTCTGTAATTCCGTGACGCTAACAGATGAAAGACGCTTATCATTTGCTTTACTGTGCCACTGAGGCGGCTCCTGGATTGAAATTCCTTTCGTTAACTGGGATCTAGATACCCTTTTTTGTAACCAGTAGGTCTTCATTGTACCTAAAACATCAATTCCCAATTTTACAATTTGAGTTCTAGCTCCGTTGGGATCCGAACCCTGGTCTTCAGATTGTCATTCTGGTGCTCTTACTCACAGAGCTGCGGAGAGAAAGGCCACCAGACCAGCAATCTGAAGACCTGGGTTCGAATCCCAGCGGAGCTGGACGATTTTTTTTTCATCGACTAAAATGAATAATATGTATTTATACTGTAATAGTACTAATGCACGAACCAGGCAGACCAACAGGTTACAATTTTAGAGACTTCTTTGAAAATTTACCTTTTCCCTTGACCTGTATTTCTCCACGTTCCTTGACTTTGTACGAAGGACACAACAGTTCTCTAGTAGACTGAGATATGTGAATTTGCATAGCTTCACTCGTCGCCTCCATTCTGGAAGCAGTATTTACCGAATCACCGAAAAGGCAATAACGAGGCATTTTCAAACCAACAATGCCAGCCACAACAGCTCCACTGTGAATCCCAATCCTAATCTGAAGATGTTGACCTAGAAAAGAATAATTTTTTTTTGAAGAAGACAACTATTTTATGTATCATGCTGAAATTTTGAGAGATATTTTAAAGTTGTTATACCATCATACGTACCTGTTGACCGATCCTTCAAGTTAGTTATCGCTTCAACCATGTCAAGAGCCATATCGCAAACGCGCTCAGCATGATCATTTTCCTTAACAGGGGCTCCAGAAACCACCATATAGGCGTCACCGATTGTCTCTACCTAAAATTTAATCTTTGGTTTACAAGATCGATAATATGAAAAACCAAAGTGTACCAATATGACCAGCTTGGAAATTATACTGTGTATAATTTATTTGGAATAATTCTATTTTGAAATAGAATTATTTTGACGTGTTCAAATGACAAGATTCTATCTCGGTATGTACATATTGAAAGGTTCTATGTTGGTGGCAAAATCTGAAAGCTTGCAAATGGCAATGTAAGATATGGGGAGAGATAAATGACAATACCTTGTCAAAATGAGACAGAAACTTTCAAATTGCACGTATGGAGATAGAACTTTTCAACTTGCATGTTCCGAGATAGAACCTTTCAATTTGGACAACTCGATTTCAGAATCTACCAGTCTTTCTTGATACCTAAGAATACCTTGTAAACGCGATTTCGTTCCGTTAATGTGTCGAAAAGAGAGTACATGCCATTCAACATCGACACCACTTCCATGGGTGTTATCCGGCTGCAAATTTCGGTGAATGTAACGACATCTGAGAATAGTATAGAAACGCTGTCGAACATCTGGAACGAATGGTTGGTAAATATACAAGTACTAGAAATCGAAATAAATAAATTAAATTAAATATATAAACAAATAACAATGATAAAATAATAGTGCCTTAAAATAGGGCTAAGCGGGACAGTGTGGGGTGAAGCGGGACAAATTATTCATAATATAACTCCTTACCTCACAAGTATCAATAGGACTTTCTCCATTTCGCAATCGATCTGCAACTTGTTTTGGTATCATTTGATACAAAAGTTCATCTGTTCTTCGCATTTCCTCATCCAATTTTCGCATCGATTCTTCCAATTTTTTACTCTTCAGTTGTTCTTGGTCCAAAGCCAATTTCAATTCTACTGATTGTTGCGTACCAGCCAACATTAAGTCTCTGCAAAAATGTAAAAATTAAAACTGAAGGGTGTCATGGCAGGGAAAAAATTTCAGGAAAGAAAAAAACGTTCCCAAAATTTGAATAATTTTTGAACAAAAAAATGAGAAAGTAAAAACGACATTTGATAGAGCTCTATAGGTCTATAAAAAAAAGTTGGAAAAATTCAATACTTTTCGAGAAAAATATCGTCAGAAATCGTCCTCTGTTATAACCATATAAGTGCCATGAAAAATTTCGGTTCTTCATATTGTTTTCTTTTTTAACTCTAATTAATATAAAATATATCAGCGAAAGACCATGAACATGTTACAAGACAAATAGAAGGCTCAAAAGTCTAAAATTACAATTTTTCAAAACATTCAATGAAATTTTGTTGTCATGAAATATTGAAAAACTACAGTGCAAAACCTAATCATAATAATAATTCTAAAATAAGCTCGTATATTTACTACTTCCTTAAACGGAGAAAAAGCCATCCCGCAGTGGCTAGTGGAAGGACGCACGGTACTGATCCCTACGACCGGAGATTTGTTAAGTCCAAAGAACTACAGGCCCATAGTCTGTTTAAACACCAGATACAAGCTATTTACTGGCATCCTCAAAGAGAGGATAATAAAATCTATCTACCCGGTACGAAGTGCAATAGTTGAGCACAGTGGATGCAGGAGAAGGCTGTCAGGTTGCAAGGAGAACCTGTTAATAGACCATTACCTAGGACTTGATCAGGTATCGACGCAATCTGTCCATGGCTTGGATTCGCTACCGTAAGGTATTTGATAACACAAACCATGCGCTAGTTATAAAGCTCCTTGAGTGCATGGAGGTTCATCCAAGAATAGTGAAATTCATGAAAGAGCTTATGTTCTTATTGCGGACAAGATTTGTCGTAAATCTGACAAAAGAGAGGTGACTATCAGCTATGTCAAATAAAAGAGGGGAGTCTTCCACGGAGTCTCTCTCAGTCTAATACTTTTCTGCATCTCCCTCTTGCCTCTATCTATTGTGCTCCGAAGCAAAAGCTCTGGGTACCTATGTGGCCCGCCGAATAGAATAGAAAATAAGTTCAACCACCTTTTATATATGGACGATCTTAAACTCTTTGCCTCTTCAAAAGAGGATCTTAAAACCCTTGCGGCGGCGGTAAATAGGTGCTCCAAGGCGACTAGCATGAGCTTGGGACTGGACAAGTGTGCCTGCCTCCATCTACCCAAAGGAAGACTAAGATCTACATCATAACGTAACGATAAGGATTTTCAACCCATAGGTGCAAATACCATTCAACAACTTGGCAATGGGGAAACATATGTATATCTGGAAATACCACAAGCGGAAACCTAAGATGTGCGGTAAAAACGGGCCTTCAAAAAGAGTATCGCCAAATTCTCAGAAAAATTTGGGCTACCGAATTATCTGGGAAGAATAAGATCTAGGCGACAAATTTTCTGGCCGTTTCTGTACTGCTCTACACTTTTGGTGCAGTAAAATGGAACGTCGATGAGTTGAAGCAACTTGACCGAAGCACACGCATGGGCGAGCATGGGACTCACCCCTAAAATGATCAAGTAGTGACCACGGTCATCCTAATCGCTAAAACCAGTTTTACTTTATGTTTTCGAGGTTGCTGAACACGAATCTGAAGTTATTTTATTCATTAAAATGCCGGAACATTGAAAAAATGCAATTTAGTGCAAAATGAGGAAAACAAAATTTACATACTTTTTGATACTCAACTCGCTATATCTCAGGTAATTATTTATATATTTTTTCGTAACTTGTAACCACTTATTCTTCAAGGTATTACCTACAAAATGAGCCCCATCCAAAGTCTAAAATCAATTATTTGCTGAGTGACGAATTTTCAAAGTTGTGCCGTCAGGTTTTATGAGTCCTCGCATACTATCGCAAAAGTTGAGTGACGAAGTTTCGAATTTCGAGTAAATATCTGTTGAATATTAAAATATGGTATGTAAAGAAGTTTATTGGGAAACCTGAGCACTTTATATTTAATAGAAAAAAAGATATACGAGTTCAAAGCTAAGCGCTGAGTACGAACGCGCTAGTTTGGCGCGCAGTGATTAACGCGGCAGGCATGTATAGGAGCTTGAATATTGTCATCTAGCTCGACCGCCTACTATATCGCTTTAAATCTTTTGATTTGTTAGTGTAAAAATGTTTTTTTTTCAATATTCAAAGTCAGCAAGGTATGCACAACTATTAATCAAAGTAAAATCACTGAAACATATTAAAACTATTAGTTTATTTTATGTACATTAACACATGAATCGCTACAGTTACAAACATTACAGAATTTTATTATTTTATATAGATGAAATAAATAAATGTAAAATACATTATATTATATTATTATTATATAATAATAAAGTATATAATATATATTATATATAATATAAACAGATAAGAAATACGAATTTTTAGCAAAATAGTTAAATTTTTAATAAAAAAGTTGAATTTTCAACTAAAAAGTTTTTTTTTCAACTAAGAAGATTAATTTTCTATAAAAAAAATTAATCTTCAACAAAAAAAAATTAATTTGTTACAAATTAGTTTAACTTTAAAACAACTAGTTGGTTTTTTCAAACAAAAAAATGAATTCTTAACGGAAACTATCAAAAAATAAGAATTTTCAACAAAATCGTGAATTTTTAATCAGAAAAGATGAATTTTCAAATAAAAATTTTATTTTTCAACCAAGAAGAATTATTTTCTATAAAAAAAGGAATCTTCAACGAAAAAAAATTAATTTTTTACTAATTATAGTTTAACTTTAAATCAACTAGTTGACTTTTGATAAAAAAGGACGAATTTTCAATCAAGAAGATTAATTTTCGGTCAAAAAATACGAATTTTTAGCCAAAAAAGATAAATTTTCATCCAAAAATGGAATATTTACTTTTTCAGTCAAGAAAAATAATTATCAAAAAAAAAATATAATTTTTAGCAAAATAGTTACATTTTTAATAAAAAAGTTGAATTTTCAACTGAAAAGTTTATTTTTCAACGAAGAAGATTATTTGTCTATAAAAAAAAAAGGAATCTTCAACAAAAAAAAATTAATTTTTTCACTAAGTATAGTTTAAATTAAAACCAACTAGTTGATTTTCAATAAAAAAGACAAATTTTTAATAAAAAAGTTGAATTTTCAACTAAAAAGTTTATTTTTTAACCAAGAAAATTAATTTTCAATGAAAAAAATAAATCTTCAACCAAAAAAAAATTAATTTTTCACTAGTGTAGTTTAACTTTAAACCAACTAGTTGATTTTTAATCAAAAAGAATTCATTTTTAATCAAGAAGATTAATTTTCGGTCAAAAAATAGGAATTTTCAACCAAAAAAGATCAATTTTTATCCCAAAATGGAATATTTACTTTTTCAGCCAGGAAAAATAATTATCAACAGAAAAAAAATAATTTTTAGCAAAATAGTTGAATTTTTGATAAAAAAGTTGAATTTTCAACTAAAAATTTTTTTTTTCAACCAAGAAGATTATTTTTTTATAAAAAAAAAGGAATCTTCAACCAAAAAAAAAATTAATTTTTTTTACTAAGTGTAGTTTAACTT